>PYXC01002200.1:182500-190000 GCA_015244755.2 Tenualosa ilisha | reverse complement strand
GTGACAGCTTAATAATGGGTTAAATCAGTTCGGCATTTCTTGTGGTGAAGTATTCATACAACCGCATCGGCCTGTGTCAGCAGCGGGCATTTTAAAATAATTTCAAAAGTAACCAGGTGCTTACTGCTGATAGTCGTGTTTACAGTAGAGCTTCCTCTCCCGGAAGTAGCAACTCGTGGTGAGGGCTGTTGACACACGGCACACTGCAAGCACTCTTCGTGCCAGGACGAGTCGTTGACGCGCATGAGAAAGCGGTCGGCGATGGGCGCGCGCATCCCTCGCACACGGCACGGTGCTGACAGTCGGTTCCTGAAGCATAAAGCAAAAGAAAACATTTAAAAGTCGAAAGCTAAAAATCTGCAGAAGGGTTTATTTCCTTACAGGGAATTTGAGCCAACTCATTTGTAGACGAAATAAATTACGGAAAATAGGTCATATCTGAGAACAAAAAAGTACAAGTATGCATTTATAATATGAAACAAAATCTTTAATCCGAAAAGCAACGTGGCTGAAAAGAAAACATTTGCAAATGTTTATCTTGCCGTGCCCAACAACTGCCTATTCAAATTCACTAAGGGTGATTGTCTTGCGCAACCTGGCCTTTGTTTACTCTCGCGTGCGTGGACCGGCTTCGCGCCTCACATTTGCCCCGCTACAGATATTTCATAGCCTGCTTAACTGACCACCGGGGAGAACAGCAGTACGACTATATATTCGGCAATAGGTCTACATAAATAAAAATATATCCACATATATCTCCACATTTTAGAGCCAACCCAACGAACCGTAACAAACCAAGGAGATTGCCCATCGGAATGATTTAAAGATCACGTCAAGTGACTTATGGTGGCAATGTTTATTACGTCCGATTTCTAGTTTTGACTGGGACATATTTTTGGCCTTTGAATGCGCGCACAGACTAGAGTCAGGAAGGAGCCGTGCGAAGGACGCAGAGGCGTTGGGGAAAATGTAACGGCTTAATGCAAAGGAATGGACCTCAAGGCATATGCCATCGCAGTAGTTCTCTGTAGGCAGGCTAAATCGCACACTCCGAGCCAGTGTTGTTGGCGTTCTCCCTGTGTTCACCTCAGTTTCGGAGGTCGTCATGAGAAGAGACTTACCCAACATGACGCCCAGCGTAGCTGGCCCCTGTCTTAAGGGGTGATCCTCGAGTTTGATCCCATCCAGCATCTTAGGAAGCCTCGACTTGCTCCTGGCAGAAACGCACCGTTGCCGTGACCGCACAAGACCTGCCGAAGTATGCATGACAGCATTTTTATTAAAACCACTGTCGGGCAAAATGGAGCATAAACACAGTTATTTTCGACCAAACCAATAGGACGCAGCCGCTGCATATTTACAGACATTAAAATCTGCAAATGGCAGTTTAGAAAATAACGGCGCACTTGTCGGCTTATAGACACTGCAATTTATTAAGATATAAAGTTTGTAAACACTCAATCACCTGTTAGTTAGCAGTGCTTCTGCACGCCGTTTCCGTGGAGCACAACACACCCAACCGTAGCGGCCGCAACTTGCCGGGGCTTCGCAAACTTCCCCGATGGAGGCAAGTCCGAGCGAAAGCAGTAAATCCCAGAAAGATAAGTAATGTCCTGGTGTTAACTCCTATTGTCGAGTGCCATTGGGATCCACGCCGCCTGAAAAAGCCCAACTATCGAGACTGAAGTAAAGTAGAGCACCCTCCCCTTTCCGACCGCGTCACTTTCTCAGACAATTTACCGACTTGGAGATGCTATTGGTTGCACAGAGTCCCCGAGTTGTGCCGAGGAGAAACAAACGGTCCGCCTACAACATCAAAATGCTGTGTGATACACACACGGACACCGTGCAAATGACAGTATTCATGAAATATCACCAATACAGCTACTCAAAATTTGTAAGAGTGCACAACAGACAGAAAAACAAAAAAAGAATGTAAAGCCAGGTCATTCACTCTCACACTGCCCGTCACAAGAGCACTGTGGCTTTAATTGTAGTTAATTAACTGGAATAACTTAGAAAAGAAATTGTTTGCTATATGTATTTGAAATGACTTTGAAGAGCAGAGAATGGCACAATAAGAAAAGCCACGAAAATTGAGCACATTTTTAGTTTAAAGCCAATTCCTCAGAATGCTTCCGAAAAGCATAATAGCCCTATATATCACAAACTACATAATAATAACAACAACAACAACAACAATAATAATAATAATTAAAATAATAATAATAATAATGATTATTATTATAATTTGTTGGTGATTGTATTTGCTATTAGTTATTTATTGTTTATCTATTTCCCTATTCTCTCCCTGCTGTTTGTTCATAGACAGTCAGGTCCGGGCGCCTCATCTTTGAGGCTTTCTATTCGATCTGGGCGGACTGGACCTTCTGACCCCCATCCCAAACACCTTCCCCCCTCTCCGCCCCTGAGACACCTGGTGATGGGCCCGATAAGTGCGGAGGGGCCGGGCGAGGTGAGGGGCTTTGGTCCCGGTTTCTGCACTAGGCGCAAATGATAACACTGCCGTCTGAACGCGCCGATGAAGAAGCAGATACCGGTAGGCAAAAATCATTTTCAGATTCCAAACTCTGGCGAGCATGCTAAACAGTGTCGCTTACGCAGCCCTTATTCGAAATGACTAGCAAGTTGCCTTTTCATGTTAGCTAAATTAATTATATAATCCAGAGTAACCACACAACATTAGGATGAAAATAGGACGAAAATATGTAGAATGTCTGAAAAGCACATAAATTTCTAGTGGAAAACAATTCGGAAAAGTGTAGATATTTTTCTTTCAAATAGGCTACTAAAATCTTGTTTTCAGTCAAGACAGGCAGATGGATTGCAATGGCCATGGTGCCAAGTTTGGAAGTAGCACAAAAGGTCGATCATGCTGACCTACAATGTGTAGTTTTTTTCATAATTAGCCTACGGGTAATTTTAGTGGGATAGCATAGCCTACTTTCAATTATATCTCACATCGTTTACATAGCATACTCGGTTTCTGTAGAATAACTAAATCAAATTCAATCAAATTTGAGGTGATTTGGGAAGAGCATTTCCACCAAGCACCCTTTCGCCCCGGACGTGTCAATTTAGTTTGGTCCATTCAGGTCCGGCGGGCCGTTTTATTGATTGCATGTGTCCTGGTCTGGCGATGAGATGCTTTGAACTTCCCATCAAGGTTCACACACAGTCTCCCGGCAGAGGAGAAAATACGCCGGTCTTTTTTAATGAGAACACACGTGTCTCATTTAGGAAGAGTCTAAACACTAATCTTAAAATGTCCAGTTGATACAGGCATCTGTATAGTGACCGCAATGCAAGCAGACCTTCCCTTACGTGTGACAGAGGCGCGTTTTGCGGTCGCTTCGCATTGTTGCACGCACAGACTCGAGCTCCAGAGGCGCCTCACCTCCGCGTGCCGTCAGAAAGCGCCGGGCGTACTCATGCGCGACCTTGAAGGACACAAGGCGAGGACCAGGAGCAGTCTAGTCGTCAGAACTACTGAGCGATTTCAAAACAAGATCTTACCATTCTTTCAGTTATTGTTTTTCTAACCAACCGCCATGCTGAAGCCGAGCACACTTATTGAGGCTCTAGCACTCTCTAAAAATATTTCATTCTATTGTGATTTGTTTATTTTATTTCGTTTTCGCCTTCGCAACCGATTAGAAAGCGCAGGAGCTTCGGTCAACCGCAATAATAGAACTGTTATCTTGGGAGGATCAAGCATAAAATCGCAGGCGGGTGAGGAGGAGGGCCGCGCGCAGCGAAAAGGCCTTGGCTACAGTTAATTACTCAGAAAGGCTTTTATTTATCGCCGGGTGTCCGAAGAATGGAGGCACAGGAGAAGTCCAAATAAATCCGTGATCAGACACGCGCACCCTGACAGCGCAGCCAAGGAGGCCGCGGATAACTATCTTATGAATTGTTTTAATAGATTACAGAAGCTAAATGCGCGGAGCGCGCCACTGTTTTATGGTGAGCAAGGTCCCCCTGCGCGCGCATACCGTGTTGATTTACGCTGTCAAAACGAAAACGATTACATCTTCACGCTAGCAATTAAAAGTAGTTTATGCCGTTTTAATTGCTGACCATACGTCGTCTACGAGAGAACCAGCGCTGCCCGAAGATGAAATAAGAGAGGGGAGATTTATCCGTCCACTGCGGAGACCAATTTGCTGCGCAGATGGTATTTTGACAGCCATCATGAAACTGAGAAAACATTTGGAGGGAACCGACAACCTCAAACAGGCCCAGTATAGGCGCGCAATTTGCTCTGCATCGAATCCCCCAAGACCTCAATGGAATAATCGACGATTTGAAGCGTAATTACCTTTGTTTTATTTAATGCATTACACAAATAATAATAATAATAATTAAGACAAAAATGTGCTACAAACATCTAATAAATTATTCTGAAATTGAGTAGAAAAAAAAGTTATCCTACAATTTACATTTAACCAAACCAACTTTACATCGGAAAATAATAATAGTTCAAATGAATTATTATTATTATTATTATTTTATTATTATGATTGTTATTATTATTATTATTACTACTACTACTACTACTACTAATAATAATAATTCTACTTGTACTTGCAAAGTTCCCGTCTGCAGTTTTGTTATACAACTGACTTCTAAACTAGGCCTACACGTATTTTTCCTCTTCGAAATCGATCATTAACGCGACAAAAACATTTGAAAGTGATTCAAATGCATGTGCATAAACAGAAACTAGGACAATGGAAAAAAATGTTACCTTGCATCCATCGACTCAGCTGCTTTTCTTGTGAAGTGACGGGCCGAAATACCACGGTTTCCATCAGCTGGCATCCGTCCGCTACTGGCAATTTTGCGCCCTCTAGCGCTCAGATGCAAGACCACACCGCCGTATCCTCTGGGATATGCAAGCTAAGAAAAAAAACGGCGCTCAACATGGAGACAAAGTAGGCTGTTTAGACTTTGGTTACTTTATTTTTCTTTCAGGCTACTCGACGTAAACAAGACTCGTTACGTCCTATGGCGTAAGCTGGGCAAGCCGGGGGTGTAAAAATGCTTTCCAATGACAGATAATAGGCTATCCAAGCAGCTGTGAACGCGTCCTCTCTCGTTTGCCATTCAGCTTTGAATTTTTAATTTATTCTCACCGCTGTGTCTGTATGAATTCAACCAGACGGGCTGTCAAACATTAGGCAACCCAGCGACAGGACTGTCACATTTCCTCTTCACGATGGACTGTAACGCTGCAGTCACAAGAAGAGGGCTGAACAACACACGCGCCTAATGAATGGTAACAATTACCACTAATAATATTTAATAGAATAGTTACACGCTCCCCAAGAAGAAACCATTGACAACTCACTCCAGCCAGAGATCACTGCAGATGACCTAGAATAGCAGCCTAGCCATAGGCCTACAGTTCGCCTCCTGCGAGATGAGCTTATTGGCACTAGCGGCTGAAAAGGCCGGCAACGCTTGTTAGCCTGTGACTATGAGCCCGATTTTGATCTCCATTTTCGGCAGGATGTGAGGAGATCTCAAGGTAGCCCTGGTGGTATTTTTCATTTCCGTTGAGTCGCCCAGGCCCAACTCCACCCCCAATGCGCTTAAACTGCAGGTGCGTGACATGTGCACCTTTCCGTTTCTATCTGTCTCTCTCACCCCGCTTATTTTTAATTTAAGAGGTGTGTGCGAGTGTGTGTGTGTGTGTTGGTCTAATTGCTATCACAGAGAGGGGGTTGCCTAATTTCTTACTTTCTTTCTTTCGGAGGGGGTAGTTGAGAATAATATTATTTGTGTTAACCTTTGTAAACCAAACGGCGTCTCCGACAGAATGTCACACAAGTTTTGTGATGAGAGAAGTTTTGCCACGGAACAGCTGGACCTGAGCGCCACATGTACTCGGCTTCGAGGCTTTAGGTAGGCTCATATTTTGTATGTCTGACTAAAGCACTGATTACTGATTACTGGCGTGTTTTATAAGAATTAAGGTAAAAATAATTAAACATTAAAATGAGCCTAGAGCTGCATTAGGCCAACTACCCCCATTGTCTGTAAGCAAATCGGCGTAACACTGAAATATCTCGATATGACATGGCCTAAAAAGATCATGGAATTTCAATAAACTTTACAGTTCCAAGCATATGCTACAATTTTACATGTATTATTATTATTATTATTATTATTATTACTATTGCTATTATTGTTATTGTTGTTATTATTGTTATATTGTTATTATTATTAGAATGACTGAAGGAACTGGAAAAATAATTGCAGAATATGTGAAAGAGGAGGCTGTGCAATTTGGAGAAACGCGTTTTAATGCTTTCTTATACCCAATTTCGAGACACACGTTTTAATGCTTCCTTACACCCAGTGCAGTGGCTCTTTGTTTAAACATTATAAAATGACAAAAATATGTTTCGACATTAATTAGCCCTGCAGACACACAACACAGTTTAATCTAATAATAAATACGTGGGGATCGCGTGTTGTATTTATTCCTGCTGGGGAAAAAGCTTTATGGTGAATAAAAACAAATGCTAATCCTGTAGAAAAATCCTATTCGAGAGCCGCTGTTGAGGCGAGTGGGCCTTCTTCCGCGTTGTATTTTTATTTTTTAATTGCCGTTCGGTGACAGACCGTGGTTCAGAAGGCGGAATTATGACCTGTTTTTAATATTACTTGTGTTAAATTAAGCTTACAAAAGGAAAATGGAAAAAAGTTAATTGCATCAATGAAAGAGTGACAGAAACACAGCTATTTGCAAATTAAAGTTTAAAATTTAAATGACATGCTTTTACCGCAATATGTAATATTTCCATATTGCATTCATTTTTTTTCTTTCTGATGCTCACTCCAACTGCATTGTTAAAAACTTGCAAGCTGAACAAAATAGTATCCAATCAGACGCGCCGTGGGCATGAAGACAGGGTTCTCAGTGCTGCCGGTCACAGATTAGGTATCTGCTGCCACTTGGCGGATGTCTTCAGTACTACAAGCATTTTACGAGTGGCTCTCGATATCCACTTAGAAAAGCTCAGTCATTTCATGTTGTGGAAAGACAGATGAAATGGCAGCTCTCGTCATTCCGCTGTCTTTCCCGTTGACTCAAGCTGGCACAGGTTCTTTGTTATTTCCTACTCAATAAAAAGAGAAATCAGTGCTTGGACCACATCAATTTCTCCACAGATTTTCTTGATTGTAGCGCCATTAAGACTAATGCAAAAATTGGTTGTTTTACAGCAGCTGCAGGGGTGGTTCACACAGTGCAGCTCCTTTGGGAAAAGTTCAATAATAGAAGGAGAAGGCAAATACTTACAGAGACAAATGCACCACTTTACTTCCGCTAACCGCTAGAAACACCCATGCTGGACGTAACAGCCTTTTATCAACAGACAAGATATTCCTCTCGTCTTTAAGTGTAAGTGGTACTATGGGAGAGGTGCCAGTGTGCTAACACACAGACACGCAGACAGCTGCCAAGGG
>PYXC01002200.1:172500-180000 GCA_015244755.2 Tenualosa ilisha | reverse complement strand
TGTGCTTTGAGTGACACTGGTCTCCCATAGTGTCCTGTGCTGCTAGAGAGACTCTGGTCTCCCATAGTGTCCTGTGCTGCTAGAGTGACTTGTCTCCCGTAGTGTCCTGTGCTGTGAGACTGACACTGCCCTCTCGCCCTGTTGCTGGTTTGGTAACCTAACAGTTAAATCTAGAGCTGATTCTAGCCTAGTTAGAACCACAGGTAAGGTTATGGGAGTGATGTCCCGCTTAACCCACAGGACCCTTTTGAACAGGCAAGTTTCAGACAAATGGCATTTTGGCATGTGCATGTGGGGATGTGTGACTGAGTCTATATTTATGACTGTGTGGGGATGTGTGACTGAGTCTATATTTATGACTGTGTGGGGATGTGTGACAATCTATATGTGTGACTGAATCTACATTTAGAATAAATGTTTTTGATATATTTATGACAGAGTGAATATTTTTGATATATTTATGACAGAATGAATATTTTCAGTATTTTCATGACAGAATGAATGTCATATATTTATGACAGAGTGAATGTTTTTGGTATGTGGACATGATGATGTGGGAGATGGTGATGTAATGTGAGGTTATGCAAATGCATTTGGGGATGCTGGAGGAGGAGGTGGAAGGAGGAGGGAGGAGGTGGGAGGAGGAGGGAGGAGGAGGGAGGAGGAGGGAGGAGGTGGTCTGGTTTGGATAGTTTAGGGCAGTGATCCTGAGAGTTGTCCTGTGTCTCATCCTCCTCTGTCTTTTTATCTGATGTTTGTCTGTATACTGTATACTGTAAGTACATACTGCACACTGCCCTGACACTGCATACTGTATACTGTAAGTACATACTGCACACTGCCCTGACACTGCATACTGTAAGTACATACTGCACACCGCCCTGATGCTGTATACTGTATACTGTAAGTACATACTGCACACTGCCCTGACACTGCACACTGTAAGAACATACTGCACACCGCCCTGATGCTGCATACTGTATACTGTAAGTGCATACTGCACACTGCCCTGTCGTTGCATACTCTAAGCTGTAACTCAGGTCTTCAGAAAAGCCAGAAGAGAGTCTACAGACTTAGTAACTCTACAGTTTTCTGTATGATAGGGATCAGGACAGGCTCTACTAGTGGTGTCCCCATAGGGGCCTTCAGGACAGGCTCTACTGGAGGTGTCCCCATAGGGGCCTTCAGGACAGGCTCTACTGGAGGTGTCCCCATAGGGACCTTCAGGACAGGCTCTACTGGAGGTGTCCCCATAGGGCCTTCAGGACAGGCTCTACTGAAGGTGTCCCCATAGGGACTTTAAGGAAAGGCTCTACTGGAGGTGTCCCCATAGGGCCTTCAGGACAGGCTCTACTGGAGGTGTCCCCATAGGGGCCTTCAGGACAGGCTCTACTGGAGGTGTCCCCATAGTGACACCTACTGACATTGATATTTTTTTTTGACTGATTCATTTATGATTCCGGACCACATTTGTGTGACAGCTGTGTGACTATCTATCTATCTATCTATCTATCTATCTAACCGTCTGTCCATCCGTCTATTGCAGATGTCAGTGTTTCACACACTGTTTGACTGGCAGGGCATGTTCGGGTTGTAGGTCTAAGCATTGTGTTTAGGGCCATTGTTGAGTTTGGAGTTGCTGCCCTCTTGTGGTAAAACCATAGATGACAGTTTACCACAGCATGAGGAGCACATGAAAACAAAGCAAGTTGGAGAATAGAGCAGGTTATATAACAGTAATAGTGTTTTAAATAAGGCAGGTATATTAGACAGTAACAGTGTTTTAAATAAGGCAGGTATATTAGACAGTAACAGTGTTTTAAATAAGGCAGGTATATTAGACAGTAACAGTGTTTAAAATAGGGCAGGTGTATTAGACAGTAACAGTGTTTTAAATAAGGCAGGTATATTAGACAGTAACAGTGTTTTAAATAGGGCAGGTATATTAGACGGTAACAGTGTTTTAAATAGGGCAGGTGTATTAGACAGTAACAGTGTTTTAAATAGGGCAGGTGTATTAGACGGTAACAGTGTTTTAAATAGGGCAGGTGTATTAGACAGTAACAGTGTTTTAAATAGGGCAGGTATATTAGGCAGTAACAGTTGTTCCTGCATGCTACACACTACTTCATACATAAGACACTTCTTTCAAAAATTAAATCTCAGGGTAACATTGAGAAGACACATTTATTAATTTATTCAAAATACAAAACACACCGGGGAATTGAATATACTTAGACATACCTGGAAACACTGACTTACAAAACTGAACACCAGTCAGCCAGCCACAACACTGAACACCAATCAGCCAGTCACAACACTGAACACCAGTCAGCCAGTCACAACACTGAACACCAGTCAGCCAGCCACAACACTGAACACCAGTCAGCCAGCCACAACACTGAACACCAATCAGCCAGCCACAACACTGAACACCAATCAGCCAGTCATAACACTGAACACCAGTCAACCAGCCACAACACTGAACACCAATCAGCCAGTCACAACACTGAACAACAGAGAGAGAGAGGAGGATGTGGTGAAGAGGAGGACTGAGAGAGAGATAGATAGAGAGAGAAGAGGATGTGGTGAAGAGGAGGACTGAGAGAGAGAGAAAGATAGATAAAGAGAGAGAGAGAGAGAGAGAGAGGAGGATGTGGTAAAGAGGAAGACAGAGAGAGAGAGAGAAAGAGGAAGATGTGGTAAAGAGGAAGACAGAGAGAGAGAGAGAAAGAGGAAGATGTGGTGAAAGGGAGGACAGAGAGAGAGAGAGAGCAGGATGTGGTGAAGAGGAAGACAGAGAGAGAGAGATAAAGAGAGAAGGATGTGGTGAAAGGGAGGACAGAGAGAGAGAGAGAGCAGGATGTGGTGAAGAGGAAGACAGAGAGAGAGAGAGAAAGAGGAAGATGTGGTGAAAGGGAGGACAGAGAGAGAGAGAGAGCAGGATGTGGTGAAGAGGAAGACAGAGAGAGATAAAGAGAGAAGGATGTGGTGAAAGGGAGGACAGAGAGAGAGAGAGCAGGATGTGGTGAAGAGGAAGACAGAGAGAGAGAGATAAAGAGAGAAGGATGTGGTGAAAGGGAGGACAGAGAGAGAGAGAGCAGGATGTGGTGAAGAGGAAGACAGAGAGAGAGAGAAAGAGGAAGATGTGGTGAAGAGGAAGACAGAGAGAGAGATAAAGAGAGAAGGATGTGGTGAAAGGGAGGACAGAGAGAGAGAGATAAAGAGAGCAGGATGTGGTGAAGAGACCAGTCAAAGGTGATTATTTCTGATGACATACAGGAAGCGTAAGAGCAGGACTCATAAGCCCACTCATGTACTGTAGCAGCTGATAACATGACAAGGGCCACTAACCTAATAACTGCCAATAATGTAATCAATTTCGCTGTTTTTTATGTAAGAAAGCCAACAATTTAACAACTGGCCAGTAATGTAATGACATTTCTGAACCAATAATGTAATAACTTTTTGGCAATAATGTAACAAAGTATTCCATTATTGGGTGGCTGTTACATTACTGGCTGGAAGAATGGATTTTTAAAATGTAATAACTGCAGCCAATACTGTAATAATTACCTAATATCTCTTCATCAAAGTGACACTAGTCACACTAACAATGAGGTGGTGGCAATGAGGAGTGATGGGGTGATGCAAACCCAGTCTGGGTGCCTTTAACTCCCTCTCTGGACATACCCAGTCTGGGTGCCTTTAACTCCCTCTCTGGACATACCCAGTCTGGGTGCCTCTAACTCCCTCTCTGGACATACCCAGTCTGGGTGCCTTTAACTCCCTCTCTGGACATACCCAGTCTGGGTGCCTTAAACTCCCTCTCTGGACATACCCAGTCTGGGTGCCTTAAACTCCCTCTCTGGACATACCCAGTCTGGGTGCCTTAAACTCCCTCTCTGGACATACCCAGTCTGGGTGTCTTAAACTCCCTCTCTGGACATACCCAGTGTGGGTGCCTTAAACTCCCTCTCTAACTTGATATTTCTCAAGTTCCTCTTCTTCCTCATATCTATCACTACAGCCTTCTACTGTGTCTGGTTTGTTAGAAGAGCAGTTGAAGTTGTATCCCTTTTCAAATTTGGGACTCCCAGCTCATACTCAATACTACACACCATCTGGCCACCTGGTTATGGTCTATGTATACCTTTTTTACAGTCTCTTGTTGGATGTTGGACGGTCTCAAAGGCTTCCTATTACAGCCTTTCCTTGCTGTTAGATCCTATGGCCTCATTTATCTATCCACAACCATACAGATCTGTGTGTGAAGGGTGCACACGATCATTCCTGCACAAAATAAGGGATTGATGAACTTGGATTTATGTACTTGAGTTTAGAAATGTGCTTAAATATACACACACCTCTGACCATTCTTGTGCACAAAACCCAGTGGTTGAATTGTGAAATTGCAGGTAAAAACGATCTCACAGAATATACAATGTTTTCCATCTGTCTCGTGTTTCAGTTTATTGATGATTACCAAATGAACTAATCCATATCATTGGAGTCAGACACGTGGATTAATCTGAGAAAAAATGTTTCAATTGCACAAAGGAAAACCATTTGACATGGTAGCCCCATAACTCATCTTGAAGATGCGTTGCGTACAGCAGGGAGTGCGTTTTCAGTGAGCATGGTGATATTGTCCCGTGTTTGAAATCCACCTGTGCCAGAGAGGTTATTCATCCATGAAGCTGCGCAGACGCAAGCTGTGACTCAGAGGGGGTGAGTTCATCACTTCATCACTTACTGGTGTGGGTGTGACCAGCTTGGCACGTTTGATAAATACAGATTCTGGTGTACTTACGCACATTCTAAATTTGACTTGTAATATATGTCATGTTCTAGTACCCAGTGCTGGCTCTTGTGTGGTCATGTTGTAGTACCCAGTGCTGGCTCTTGGGTGGTCATGTTCTAGTACTCTGGGCCTGCTCTTGTGTTGTCATGTTCTAGTACCCAGTGCTGGCTCTTGTGTGGTCATGTTCTAGTACTCTGGGCCTGCTCTTGTGTGGTCATGTTCTAGTACTCTGGGCCTGCTTGTGGTTGGTCATGTTCTAGTACTCTGGGCCTGCTCGTGGGTGGTCATGTTCTAGTACTCTGGGCCTGCTCTTGTGTGGTCATGTTCTAGTACTCTGGGCCTGCTCGTGGGTGGTCATGTTCTAGTACTCTGGGCCTGCTCTTGTGTGGTCATGTTCTAGTACTATGGGCCTGCTCGTGGGTGGTCATGTTCTAGTACTCTGGGCCTGCTCGTGGGTGGTCATGTTCTAGTACTCTGGGCCTGCTCGTGGGTGGTCATGTTCTAGTACTATGGGCCTGCTCGTGGGTGGTCATGTTCTAGTACTCTGGGCCTGCTCTTGTGTGGTCATGTTCTAGTACTATGGGCCTGCTCGTGGGTGGTCATGTTCTAGTACTATGGGCCTGCTCGTGGGTGGTCATGTTCTAGTACTCTGGGCCTGCTCTTGTGTGGTCATGTTCTAGTACTATGGGCCTGCTCGTGGGTGGTCATGTTCTAGTACTCTGGGCCTGCTCGTGGGTGGTCATGTTCTAGTACTCTGGGCCTGCTCGTGGGTGGTCATGTTCTAGTACTCTGGGCCTGCTCGTGGGTGGTCATGTTCTAGTACTATGGGCCTGCTCGTGGGTGGTCATGTTCTAGTACTATGGGCCTGCTCGTGGGTGGTCATGATCAGTGCTTTGGTAATAGCTTATGCATTATGAGCCTAGTGAGGCAACATGTCCATTGATTGTCATGGGATCCCTTGTTTTGGTCAGGAATCCCTGATGGAAATTTGTTCCCAAACAGTCAATGTTGCCATTTTATCTGTCCATAGGTGGCGTTACACCACACATGGGTGGTTGAGGGCTCGTTGGATGTGGTGTCTTGAGACCCATGTACCACTAAAATTTTGTTAGCTGGACTGCTACGTTTTTAAGTTATTCCACAAAGACTGGTGGCCTGACCAAACCTTCTAAAGAGAACAGAGAGGGGAGTGTCCCCAGGAACCAACACAGCTGGTGGTGCAGCATTCCCAGAAAGTTCTAAATGGGACCCGATGTTTTGATGTCCCTGGAACCATCGACAGAAATTTGCCAAAAATGCCCAACTGAGGTTCCTTTAGGCCTTAATGTGTTAAAATGGAAGTGGATCTACATGCCCACTAAGTTTCACATGGCCCAGTGATCTGGGAATCATTTACTGAAAAGCAAAAAAAGAATCTGAAGCGTCATCTATATGACCACCAGTTGAGCTTTGCAGCAGTTTTGTGACGGTCAAAATAAAAGGACAGTCTGGCAGGTGGAGTGATAGAGAGAGAGCCAGAGAGAGAATGAAGGTGTGTTTGTGGTCAGGACTTTGAGCGCTACCGTGTTTGAAAGAGACAGTAGTAACACCAGATGCTAAAGAAATGTGAGAGTTTACATGAATTATCTGAATTTTAATCTAATGCATTATTGCAGCAGTTATTACATTTCATTTTGTTTATTCTTCCAGCCAATAATGTCACAGCCTCCCAGTGACATCATAACTTATCACATTATTGGCAAAAAGTTGCAAAAAATTATGTTTTTAGCAAGTGAGTACATTATTGTCTTTTTTCCCTAAAAAATCAGTCAATCAATCAATATTATGACATCATTGGCCCTTATTAAATTATTGTCTTTTTCCCTAAAATCAGTCAGTATTATGATGTCACTGGCCCTAATTGAATTATTGGCTTTTTTCCCTAAAATCAGTCAATCAATCAATATTATGACGTCACTGGCCCCTATTGAATAATCGGCTTTTTTCCCTAAAATCAGTCAGTATTATGACGTCATTGGCCCCTATTGCACTGCCGGTTGCTACGCCACAATTGTGTTTGTTTTCTGTGTTTACAGTATTCTGTTACAGTAGTGTATTACAGTAGTGTAATGCTTGCTTTCTGTGTTTACAATAGTGTATTGTTTGTTTTAGTTTTGCTTTACATTACTGGAATGTACAGTTTGGAGTATTTCATTTTTTGGTTGTTGTGAAAACGTGCCTTCTGTGGAACTGAATGAAATCAGTGAAAAGGAAAGACTGCAGAGTGTTTTATCTAAAGTAGACTAGTGTGCTGCTGCTGATCTGAGAGTGTATTCATATGATGCAAGTAGTTATCGTTTTGTAGTAAGCTGTAACTATGATGTTGCAATGACGTGTTCACGGTCAAGACTTAAAATTAATTTTAGTTAAACGAATCTTCACATACTTCACACATGCTTAAATCCAGTATTTGGACAACTTCAGTTTGATTTAAATTTGATTTTAAAAGAATTTACAGTCATTTCTTATTGGCTTTGTGGTTTTAAAAACCTGAGATGTAGCTAAACTCAAGTAAAGTGTGTGTGTGTGTGTGTGATTAATAAAACATTGTGTGTGTGTATGAGAGATGCATTGTGTGTGAGGTGCAGGGGAGTCTTTTTCTGTCTTTGACACACACACACACTAATGATTCCCTCCATGTTACACCCTGTGAAGGC
>PYXC01002200.1:152500-170000 GCA_015244755.2 Tenualosa ilisha | reverse complement strand
TCTGTAATTGTGCACACACACACACACACACACACGCACACACACACAGACAGGCTTAGAGTTGACCTCTGACTGTAATTATGCTCCACACACACATAGAAAATGTGATGCATTGAAATCATGCTGTGAAAGAGTGCCATTGTAATTCTCTATCTCACACACACACACACACACACACACACACACAGAGAGAGAGAGAGAGAGAGAGGTCAGGCTAAAGTCTTAAGAGTTGAACTCTGTAATTGTGCACACACACACACACACACGCACACACACACAGACAGGCTTAGAGTTGACCTCTGACTGTAATTATGCTCCACACACACATAGAAAATGTGATGCATTGAAATCATGCTGTGAAAGAGTGCCATTGTAATTCTCTATCTCACACACACACACACACACACGCTGCAGAAACACGCAAACATACATACACAGACACACACACACCATTGTAATTGGGACTCTCACTCCAACAGAGATGTCAGGGAAACCAAGTGTGACTGTAAAAATGTTACAAGCTCTGCCAGATCTCTCTGGAGAGAATCATTCCAACGCAACACACACAGTGGCGGGTTCTCTCTGTGTAAGTGCATGTGTGTGTGTGTGCATGTGTGTGTTTGTGTGTGTGTGTGTCTCCGATTTGCCGGAGAGGAAAATCCTCCAGATGTTGCTCAGCTGGACGGATCTGGCAGTGATGATCTCTTCGGCGTCTGTCAAACCAGTGTTCCCAGCCTGTCCCAAACACTAGACAGAGCACATGAGAGGGAGGACCCTGCAGCAGCACCACACCGTGTGTGTGTGTGTGTGTGTGTGTGTGTGCGCGCCACTCCACACATCTGTTGACCTTACACTCCTGCTGGAATGAAAGAGCCTCCCTCTCCAGCACACACTGTAACACACTGTACACACACACACACCCACACGCACATTTTGCCACCGCAGTCACACTACGCTCATAGCAGCTAAATTGGAGTGTGGGTGTTTGTGTGTGTGTGTATGTGTGTGTGTGTGTGTGTGTGTGTGTGTGTGTGTGTGTGTGTGTGTGTGTGTGTGTGTGAACATCTAGGTGTTCTTGTCAGTGTTGTCCCATGGGGCTGGTTTACTGAGGGGCTCGTAAATGTTCTAACAGGCTTCCCCATGGGGGCTCAGTCGTTGCACTAGCCAGCATGGACACTGCACCCTGATTGGCTCCAGGTGGCCACGGTAACAGGCGAGTGGCCGGCCATAAATGTCCAATAAAGGCCTACTAGCACCTCTAGAGGTCAGGAAGGTCACTGCACCTGTCTGATGTGTCTGTCTCCCTCGGGCCCTCACATTCTCTCTGTTATTTATTGATTCCTGAACACACACACACACACACACACACACACACAAATGCATGCACACACACACTCATGCACATGCATACGCACACACACACACAAACAGACACACACACACACTCACATGCACACACACAGAGGCATGCACACAAACACACATACATACACACACAAGCATGCACATACAGACACACACACACACACACACACACACGCACACATACACACACAGAGGCATGCACACACATACACACACACACACACACACACACACACACATCCTGATCCTGAGTATCTCCAGCTGCAAAACTGCAAAAATCACTTCACATTTTATTTGTTTTCACATCAGCAAACATTCTGTTTTCAGACACGGGATGTCATGTGTGTGTGTGTGTGTGTGTGTGTGTGTGTGTGTGTCCATCGGGGGTGTAGTGGGCGTTGGACGGAGGGTACGGAGCAGATAACTGTATTTCTCACAGTGTTGCTGTTAGGTTTGAGTTCTTTCGTAGCATTTCATTACTAGGCCACACCCCCACTAAAGAAATCCCCACTACACCTCTGCTGGCCGGCGTGTGTGTGTGTGTGTGTGTGTGTGTGTGTGTGACGGCCTGCTTTACAGCTCGTCTGCAAATCTGCAAGCAGCTCCTGCATCCTGTGATCAGTGGTTCTTTAATTGACCTGCCACTTGTGTAGAGGCCCACTGGGGTGTGTGTGTGTGTGTGTGTAAGGGTCTCAGAGTGTGTAAATGTCCAGTTGAGAAAGGGCCTTGACCGCTTTGATCTCACTTGAAAGATGTAATTGATCTCTCTGTTACACGCACACACACACACACACACGCAACCGCACACATACACGCACACATACACACACGCATGCGCACACACACACACATACACTCACACACACACACGCATGCGCACACACACACACACACACACACACACACACACACACACACACACAACAACTTACAGCGTTAAAGCAGCGTTAAAGCAAACCAATGACACAAAAGAGATGGAGAGAGGAGAGACAAAAGGAGGAGAAAATGAAAGAAAGAAATAAAAAAGAAAGGGGCAGATAGATGGATAGAGTGAAAAATAAAGAAGGAGAAGTGGGAGAGAGGGGAGAGGGGGCAATTGGAGGGAGAAAAGATGGATTGAATAGACAGGGTGAAAGAGAGATACAGTGGAGAGAGGGAAAGAGAGAGAGGAGGATAGAGTGGAAAAGAGAGAGAGGAGGATAGAGGGGGAAAGAGAGAGAGGAGGATAGAGGGGGAAAGAGAGATCACCTCACACCAGACTGCAGCGCTGCCTTATTACACTAAGTTGAGACACATGGCTGAGGTACTCAGAGGGAGGGAGACCCAGGAGGCCCAAAAGCACCTTTGATATCCCCCCCCCCCCCCACCACCCTGCTCAACCTGCTTCTCATCTCCGTTCCCCAGAGTCCACTTTGGGCTCGTTACGGGGGGGTCCACCCACCCCCAAACAAACTGCAGATTGGTACGTCTTGCCCCGCAACCTGAATGAAGTCACTTAGTTGGTGCGTCACCACAGAAACACACACACACACACACACAGAGTAAGTTCCTTGAGCCAGAGGGTTGGTCAGTGCCATCTGAGGGCAGTCAAGCACACAGTGATTTTGAGTTAGAAACTACTGGTGAATGTCAGCATTGGATTGGTGGATTGGAGCTTTTTGTCCTTCAAGCCCATTGGAGGCAAATGGAGAACAAAGAACAACATTTCAATAGTAGCTATTTCACACACACACACTGCAAGTGTGTTACACACACCCTCCTGTTGTGTTCTGGTCAAATTTGACCAAAAATATTCATTTAATATAAATTTGCAATACCCACTCACACCACATGGTCCTAATCAGGACAATCACAGTCACACACACACGCACAGACACACACACACACACACACACACACACACACACACACACACACACAGTCAGGGGAACAGCAGCTTCATCCAGTAGCCAGCCTTGCAAGTGAAGTTAACTGTATTCTGCCATTCCTACTGATGAGGTAGAACATTCATATTTGTTACACAGTATATTTAGTATTTAGTAGATTAAGTAGTATTAAGTAGTATTAAGTAGTATTTAGTAGATTAAGTAGTATTAAGTAGTATTAAGTAGTATTTAGTAGATTAAGTAGTATTTAGTAGATTAAGTAGTATTAAGTAGTATTTAGTAGATTAAGTAGTATTAAGTAGTATTAAGTAGTATTTAGTAGATTAAGTAGTATTTAGTAGATTAAGTAGTATTAAGTAGTATTTAGTAGATTAAGTAGTATTAAGTAGTATTAAGTAGTATTTAGTAGATTAAGTAGTATTAAGTAGATTAAGTAGTATTTAGTAGATTAAGTAGTATTTAGTAGATTAAGTAGTATTAAGTAGTATTTAGTAGATTAAGTAGTATTAAGTAGAATTAAGTAGTATTAAGTAGTATTTAGTAAATTAAGTAGTATTTAGTAGATTAAGTAGTATTAAGTAGATTATTGGCTATTTGCCTGCATTGTGATTGACCAGTGCCAATGAAGACAGGAAGTGTGTTGAGGATGAGAACAATGGAGGGAAATCAGGAAATGACCGTAGATCAGAGTCAAACCTGGGTAAAACCAGGGTCAAACCAGGGTCAAACCTGGGTCAAACCTGGGTCCCCAAGGACCCATTCACAGTACAGATGCCGTAGCCAGCACATTCTGATGATGTGCATATGACGCAATGATTGATTGGTACGCGGACGGCTAACTCAGGAATCAAATGAATGAATGAGTTTAGTAATACTTAAGAAGATCAATAGAGCAGTCTTAAACACACTCTGGAGACAGAGCAGTCTTAAACACACACTGGAGATAGAGCAGTCTTAAACACACTGGAGACAGAGCAGTCTTAAACACTCTGGAGACAGAGCAGTCTTAAACACACTGGAGATGGAGCAGTCTTAAACACACACTGGAGACAGAGCAGTCTTAAACACACTCTGGAGACAGAGCAGTCTTAAACACACTGGAGATAGAGCAGTCTTAAACACACTGGAGATAGAGCAGTCTTAAACACACTGGAGATGCAGGCACAGAGAGAGTTTTATTCAGCCAGAGATCACGGGGTCACAGGGGTTACTATATGTGGACATGGACAAAGTCCAGAGGAAAGAAATACACTGAATGAAAAGACCATTTTGGTCATTTTTGGCACAAACATGTTTCTTTTCCCATAGAGCATTTCACATGAGATCAACCGTCATCATCAACAACAAAAATACACAGAAGTGGAGATTGTTTTAAACAAACAGCTCTATTCATCTTCAAAGGAATGTATATATATTAGTGCTGTCAATGTTAACGATTTAACGCTGGTGATTAATGTAAAAAATTAAAATGTATTTTTTTTAACACATATGAATCATGCAGTACCCTCCTCACATAAGCGCACTGCAAGGGCTGTGATTGGTCGCTTTGTTCTGTTTGCCAGTAAATTTCAGTGTCGGTACTTTTAGCAACATGCTAGTCCACTGGATAGACTTTGATAATTATTTAACGTTTATCGTTTCAATTCAGTAGCAGGACTTCCCAATGGTTCATAATGTTTCAAATCCAGCGCTGCGTCAGCAGACAGCAGGAGCGGGCATTCATGAGGACTTTCTAGTTAACACAAACTGACAGCACAGAAACCTTGTAAACAGTTCTGAGAGATTTTTAGGTTGTTGAAATATGCAGTGTCTCTTTTAACAGTAATGTTAACGAACGTAAAGCATGACAAAGCAATCCGCTGGCCTGGACTGCGTGGCCGAAGGCTAGAAGTTTGGTTAATTGTGCTTTTCTTTCTTGCCTTCTCATTTTATTTCTTTGTCTGTTTATGCATTGCAAGGCCCCTGCTGGTGAAATACAGCAACAGTAAAGGATTAATGTTGAGACCACAGTTTAATGTTCAGATTCTCGAAGTGTTCTCAAGTGTTCTCCCAGCATTCTTTGCAAAAACAAGCAGGATGATGCCACCCATAATGCACTGCACCATGTATGCATGTCAGAAGACATTCATCAATAACAGTATTGCCATTAATCAATAACAGTATTGCCATTAATCACTAATAGTATTGCCTAGTGTGAACTCAGCTTGCCTTAACATGGTATCTCCCAGTGAGGTCTTGGGAAAGTGAATGAGCTACAAAGAGGTGATGGACCAGATGATCTAAACACAACTCCAGTTTCTTTTATGGATTACCCATAATGCTCTCTGTGTCCTGCCCAGGTGTGTGTCTTCACTGTCGTTTTCCCAAGAGCATCTTTGTCCTGCATGCATGCGTGATGTCCTCACACCTGGCTGGGTGTGTGTGTGGAGGTGATGTAGGGTGTGATGCTGAACTCGGTGTTAAAGGTGTAGTGGTACTGCAACACACACAAGAAAAACTCTCACACACTTCACACACATAAGACTCAAAGACAATAAAAGAAGCGTACAGGGATCTCATCCATCTCAGTGGGAGAAGTTTGAGCCAACTAGCCGTCGCTAAATTTGTGTCGTCACTCTTAGCATCGTCACACATACAAGTTTCCTACAAGGCAGTAACATGACACAGCAGATAATGGAGCCGATTAGCACTGTTGTGTTTTCTTCGGAGTACGACAGGTACAGGGTACAGGGTGCTTCACATGTGAAGTTATTTGACTTTGACGTGACGCGAAAATGAAAGCTAGCCAATGAAATGCTAACGGCTCCAGGGCCTTTTCCAAGTGGACCCAGCTGTGTGTGTGTGTGTGTGTGTGTATGTGTGTGTGTGTGTTTGTGTATGTGTGTGTGTGTGTTTGTGTATGTGTCTGTGTGTGTATGTGTATGTGTGTGTGTGTGTGTGTGTGTGTTTATTTACATGACTCCCCTCCAGTTGTATCCCATACGGCCTTTTTCAGGATAGAAATAAAAACATCCTCTGTGCCAGAAAGCTTGTTTTTCATTCCCCACTGCGCTCATAGCATTACACACACACACACACACAGACACACACAGACACACACACACACACTCTCTTCACTCACCTAACACTGCACTACACACACTATAACACACTACAATGTTTTTTTCCCAGACATACATGCATACATTCACTCACAGACACACACCCTCATTCTTTCTCTCTCTCTCTCACACACACATACACACACACACACACACACACACACACACACACACACACACACACAGATGCACAGGAAATGCTACTAACACACCTCACACATACGGAACAAGAAATACTACAAACATGCATGTCTCACACACACACAGGACAGGAAATACTAATAGTTCTCACACCTCACAAGACAGATAGATAGATAGACAGATAGATAGACAGATAGACAGATAGATAGACAGATAGACAGATAGATCGACAGATAGATAGATAGACAGATAGATAGACAGATAGACAGATAGATAGACAGACAGATAGATAGACAGACAGATAGATAGACAGATAGACAGATAGATAGACAGATAGATAGACAGATAGATGGACTTTACTGTCATTATGTATTAGAGGTGCAGGTATAAAGAAATAATTTTAAAAAAGTGTTTGCATGCACTTGTTGAGGTCAGAGGTCAGGACAGAAGCCCCACAAAAAGCAAGTGTCATAAGTGCCCTTCTGTGGGATCCAAGGGGAACATCCATCCTGTGAAACAGTGCCCCCTTGTGCCCACCTAAGAGAAGAGCAGTGCTCTCACACACAGCAGCCCCTGACTAACGCACAGCAGCTGAGGGCAAAGCAGAACACACAACCACATGACTAGTCAGCATGGCGTAAACACAACAGAAATCCACATGACTAGTGAGGCGTGAAGTGCACACACACACACACACACACACACACACACACACACACACACACACACACACACTCCCTGACCCTAAACATCTCAAGTGTGCTTGAGGGGCTCTCCACATACATGGAGGTGATGCTATTAAGCACTCTGGTCTCTCACGTCAGAGACTGACACACAACACACACACACACACACACACACACACACACACACACACACACACACACACAGACACGTGTACACACTCTGGGTCTCTCACGTCAGACAATATGCCATACATAAACACACACACACACACACACACACACATATATATACACTATGAGACTAAGACTGACTATGAGGCACACAGAGGGTGGTCACAGTCAATTAGCTGTGCTAATGCAGTACTCCAAGACCTTTCATGAACTATGACCTCAAGCAACTGTGACATCAGCATCACATGTGCACATCAGCATCACATGTGCACATCAGCATCACATGTGCACATCAGCACGTTGGTCCTTTTTCATAAACTCATTTGACACTTGTGTTTCTTTAAGGCTACTTTAACACGCGCACCTTAGATGTGTAGGCTGTCAGGATATGTTAAACACACACACACACACACACACACTCACACCCAGACACACACACACACTCACACCCAGACACACACACACACACACTCACACCCAGTATGTTTCAGTATGTTTTGTCTTGGATTGTCTTACTTAGATAATACTACAGTATAATACTACAGTAATACTACAGTAATAGTACAGTATAATACTACAGCAATACTACAGTAATAGTACAGTATAATACTACAGTAATACTACAGTAATACTACAGTAATACTACAGTATAACACACCACGATTCTTAAAGTAATTTTACTCATTTTAATGAGGGAATTCTGACTAGTTGTCAGACAGACACTGGAGGTCATTTTACTTGTTTCAAGTAATTTTACCCAGTCAGGCAAGCTGATCTAAAACTCATTAAGATAATCACTATTGGTGATTTCACACAAGCTGATCAGTGGTCAGTGCAGCAAGACAGTGGCACTTTAAAATGACTTTAAAATGTGTCTGCAAGCAGCAATATGGGGGCCAAGCATCATAATTGGACAGCACTACCATAAACATATGATGTATTTTTCTTCAGTGCCAGTGTCACAAATGCTCACACTATGTTTTGTGGCAATCAGTCACAGATTTTGATATTTTGATTTTGATATTTTGAGATTATGATATGACCTCACATGATGTTTTGTGACTGCCTCAAACTTCGAGTTGCTGTATTGCATCAAAGGTTCCATGCATCAAAGTGACAATAGGTAGCATTTATGAGACTTTGTCTGAACATTACATGTGCCAACTTTCTATTTTTTATTTGCAAAATGCAAGTTGATGTTGATTTTTTGTCAATCAATCAGTCAATCTATCTATCAATCTATCAATCTGTCTATCTATCTTGTTTAATATGTTTGGATATGTTTAAAATGTGGCTAGTTTTAGACACGGTTTAAAAAACAAGATAACTGAGCGTATTATCTGCTTAAATATCTCATCATGAACACTTGCTGTATTTTTTCTTGTTTCAAGACATCTTAGGAAGTGCACATTTCTAACACACGTGTGTATGTGTGTGATGTGCAGGCTGACAGGATCCCCCCCTCAAACACACACACACACACACACACACACACACTAGTACTTTTGATGTCCAGGCTGGCAGAGAGCACAGGGTGGGGGTTGGATGCTGGAGTGTGATTGGCACTTGGAGTACCATATGATCCTCATTTCACAACCATGGGAAACCCCAACACTATTACACCTGTCATTACAGTCCAATCAGATTTCAGGACACCCCAATCAGATTTCAGTACACCTGTCATTACACCCCAATCAGATTTCAGTACACCTGTCATTACACCCCAATCAGATTTCAGTACACCTGTCATTACACCCCAATCAGATTTCAGTACACCTGTCATTACACCCCAATCAGATTTCAGTACACCTGTCATTACAGTCCAATCAGATTTCAGTATATAGCAAGAGAAGCTCTAGTCCTTTCTGCTGTTTGCAATACTCCTGTGCAACAGCAGGTGCTGCTGTAACATTATCTTACTGTAGTGTCTGTTTTACCTGAACACACACACACACACACACACACACACACACACACACACACACACACACACACAGCCCTCTCCATCTCGTCGACTGTGTCATGTGTCAACTGGTGATGAGTCAAATAATCATAACCACACTTGGCCTTAGCACCGGATACATAACACAACTAAATATAAATAAGTGTGTGTGTGTGTGTGTGTATGTGTGAGAGAGAGAGAGAGAGAGAGAGCATTTGCGTGCATGAGTGTGTGTGTATGTGAATGTGTCTGAATATTACAGGCGTGTGTGTGTGTGTGTGTGTGTGTGTGTGTGTGTAGATGATGGATGGCGTGAAGCCAGTGTTATCGAGGAGAGCATGTATCACTGTCTGCCATTTTTATAGGTGTGTGACAGGACAGTGGCATGACAGAACATGGGAACCTGCCGTCACCACCAGCAGAACTTCATTTCCTGTTTAAACACACACACACACACACGCACACACACACACACGCCAAAATACCTGACATGTTGTCTCCATTAATTCCAACTCCATTTGAATTTCAGCTTCACCCTTACTTTCGCAGAAATGCACACACACACACACACACACACATACACACACACACACACAGATGCAGAGATGTTCACACAAACTGCTCATACCAGCATGATAACACACATCCACACATAGCTAAAGTGCACACACTAACACACTAACAAGTGTCACAGATATGATACAGGCATGCACAAATAAACAGGGCGAGACGAGGGATAGACACACACACACACACACACAATCATTAGTGACTTGCTACCAACAACATTTTTTCTGCGGTGCACACTACATAAAGATGTCAACTCAAATCGCCTACTAATTAACACCTAAAGAGACACTAATTAGATATGCGTGGCTAAAAGCAATTAGAGTTTTGGGAGTCATCTGGGAAATGAAAAGGGGCCTAATTGCTGGAACCAACATCTCCCAAAAAGCAGCCCTGGTGACGGGCGTGCGGGAGCCCAGCGACGAGACGGGAGACGCTCCCTGCTACACGAGCGCTTCGCTCGCTCACTCGCCAGCGATTACACCAGCAGAGCTGTGGCAATTACACGTGTGTGTGTGCTCTTAATCGCATCAAATGGCCCTGGCTAATTAATGGCTTCTCTGTAGCATTGAGGAGCTGTCGTGTGGGTGTGGTGTGTGTGTGTGTGTGTGTGTGTGTGTGTGTGTGTGTGTGTGCCGTGTGATATGCGTTAAGAGGCTGTCAGGTGTGATGTGCATCAAAGCTCACTATCAGTTGGAGGGGGCTACACCAGTCAACAGGGACACACACTCAAACAGAGACAAGAAACTTCTAGAAAACCCAAAGCTCTTCAACTTGCTGGAATACATACACTTCAACTGCTACACCATCACACACACACACACACACACACACACGGGATAAAAAGGGAAAAGAGAAAGAATGGCTTCCTGCTAATAACGACAGAGAAATTAATTACCTAAAGGAGAATATTAATGTACATCTTTCATTAATTGAAACAGGCATCTTACATGACGGCAGAGCTTCTTCTTAAGTGCTCATTAACCAGGAAACAGACATGAGAACATCACACACACACACACACACACACAATTAAAAGACAGACTTCAACATCAGACACATTCATATGACACACACACACACACACATTTCTGCTTGGGTGAAAGACCATGAGAAATTACAGCAGCATACAAACTATGCTTGGGGAACAGACAGGGAGCCATTTAGACGTGTGTGTGTGTGTGAGTGTGTGTGTGTGTGTGTGAGTGAGAGTGAGAGAGAGAGAGACAGAGACTATTCTCTTTCGCGTGAGTGTGTCTCTGTGTGTGTGGGGGGGGGGCTGAGTGTGTGTTTGGTTCGACTGTCCCTGTTGTGTGTCTGTCCTTGTTGGTGTGGATGCTGTAATTGTGTGTGTGTGTGTGTGTGTGTGTGAGACCGTAGCTGTAGTTGTGTGTGTATACAAGTGTGACTGTCCCTGTTGGTGTGTGTGTGTGTGTGTGTGTGTGTGTGTTAGTGACTATCCCTGTCGATGTGGATGCTTCACACAGCTCCTAATTACTGGGTGGAGAAGTGCTGTCACACACACTTCTCCATTAATCTTACGCTGTCGTCCACTTCACTAACCCTCACCACACACACACATACACACACACACACGCACATACAAAACGTACAAAAGCCAAAATACACACATAAACAAACAGCAAGAAGATTCTCTGACACACCACACTCACACACACACTTACACAAACAAACACACACACACACACACACACAAACACAGTGTTTTGGTGATGGGACCACCCTACTGCTTTACTGAAGAAAAGAATGATAAAGTAGGAAGTGTGTATGTTTACTGATTCACTGTGTATCATGTCTATGTCCACTCCCCAAAGTGTGTGTGTGTGTGTGTGTGTGTGTGTGTCTGTGTGTACAGAGAGTCATGATTATCATTCTGCTCATCACATGTGGAGCTCAGAGGTGTTTCCTACGTGTTTTGCTCAAGTTAATTCAGCTGGTGTGTGTTTGTGTGTGTTCTGACAGTGCTTGTTTGTGTGTGTGTGTGTGTGTTCTGACAGTGTTTGTTTGTGTATGTGCTGTACTGTGCTGTGTGTGTATTCTCCACAGAAGACAGTGCTGTGTAAAGCAGTGTACAGTGTCCAGCAGCTCTGTGGAGGATCTGATGTGGAATGTTCACTGTGACTGGAGAACGTGTGTACATTCTGATGTGGAATGTTCACTGTGACTGGAGAACGTGTGTACGTTCTGATGTGGAATGTTCACTGTGACTGGAGAACGTGTGTACGTTCTGATGTGGAATGTTCACTGTGACTGGAGAACGTGTGTACGTTCTGATGTGGAATGTTCACTGTGACTGGAGAACGTGTGTACATTCTGATGGGGAATGTTCACTGTGACTGGAGAACGTGTGTACGTTCTGATGGGGAATGTTCACTGTGACTGGAGAACGTGTGTACGTTCTGATGGGGAACGTTTATCGATCGTCACTTTCAGAGGGGAATCTTGTCCAAAAGTGTCAGGGTAAAAAAACGCACTCCAACACTGTTGTCAATGTTGGTGTTCCATCTATATGGTCATATGCTTTCTTGTTCAAAATAATTCTGAAAATCACAGATCGAATTACAGAGACTAAAGCATCCACAATGATCCCAAAGACCCAGGCACACACATAGACACCCAAAATGACAGGGACAATCACACACACACACACACACACACACACACACACATAACACATAAAGAGAGACGAAAGAGCCATACTCACTTCCTCTTCGATCTCAGCCGCCGACTTGATGCTAATACCCATTAAACTGACTGACTGCACCTGAAATCCACACACACACACACACACACACACACACACACACACCATAAGTCAAATGTGTGCTTTTATGCAAATAGCATCTTTAAGCAGGGAGGAGAATAAGTTGACAGGCTGTGGAGCTCCTATGGCTGATAGAGAGTTACTGGGGCCATTGAACAGTGCATTAAAACAGCAGGCCAGACACACACACACACACACACACACACACACACACACACACACACACACACACACACACACACACACACACACTGAGAGTTACTCTGGACATCGAGCAGTGCATTAAAACAGCAGGCCAGACACACACACACACACACACACACACACACACACACACACACACACTGAGAGTTACTCTGGACATCGAGCAGTGCATTAAAACAGCAGGCCAGACACACACATGCTCAGACACACACACACACACACACACACACACACTGAGAGTTACTATGGACATGAAGCAGTGCATTAAAAAGCCAGACACACACACACAAATGCATACAGACACATACACACACACTCACACACATACATACACCCACAGGCACACACACACACACACACACACACACACACACTGAGAGTTGCTGGGGCCATCTAGCAGTGCTTTAAAGCAGCAGGCCAGATGAAGCTCTACACACACACACACACACACTCACACACTCACACACATGTGCACGTACACACACAAACAAACACACAGGCACAGACAAACACTAACGCATACGCAGACACGCACACACACACTCATACACACACACACACATATGCACACACATACATACATACCCACACACACACACACGGGCACACACACATACATACACATACACACACACACACACACACACACATATATACACATACATACAGACACACACACACAGGCACACACACATACATACACATACATACAGACACACACACACATGCACACACACACATACACTGTGAGGCTGGGAGGAGGAAGATCAGGTGGAGAGATACTCACTTGGACTGGATGTTGGCTGACAAACTTTTCAGATACGGTGAAAGGAATACCATCCATAGCTATGAAGAAAACACACACACACACACACACACACACACGTATTAACCACAAAACACACTAAAATGCTATGAACACTCATGCTACTCATGCTCTGAATAGCCAACACACACACACACACACACACACACACACACACAAAACACACCAAAATAATACTTCCTCACATGCATACAGTCATACCCAACACAAATCTGCACACACACAACCACACACATGTATTAATACACACACACACACACACATTTATATACAGGGGCAATTCCAAGCAGAAGTCATCCTTACCATGGAAAAAAACAGTTGTGCGCCCATAACCAGAACTTCCATTAAAATGTTGGCTGAGGTCTATATTTTATTGAGTGATGCACCTTCTGATGGGTTTGTACAGATAATTCCATTTCTTACATGAGTGGTGTGCCAATAGAGAAACATCGTTATTAAAACGCCTAAATTACACTACTGGAACATCAGAGCTAAAGTGTGCAAACCTGTAACATGTTACATAATTTGTCCAACATGACAAAGGCATGATGAAGCTAAAGTTCATTGTATGATCCATAATTTAAAAGCTTTTTGTGTTTTAAGTCTGTGAATCCCATGGAAATCCATCTCACACATCCACAACGAATGGGAGGTTCAGTTTCCATCACTCAAAAGGTGTTGAGGCAAGAAGGTTCAAACTCCAGAAGGTTCAAACTTTCCAATTTGTTACTTTTAAATACTAACTGATGTGTCAGAATTGTGTCACAACTGTAATGTTTCCAAGTTTCCCTTCAAGCTTCACAATCTTGGATAAACATGGGAGTTTCATCTGTTTCATTTGAGAATCATCAGCGTCCTGAAAGATAAGAAAATGGCCGGCACCTACAGAGAGATGGAGTGGGGGTTTTTAAGTGCAGGTGCTCTTGATGTAGACCTTATGGCAAAGAATGTCACACGCATGCTTTTAAACACGGGTGCACAGGTCTGCAAAAGTGTCAGTAACTGCAGTTCCTGACTGCGACAGCCAGGTGCCAATGCAAGATGTTCCCAGTGTTGTTCTGCGTGCAGATTCACTGGGCCGTGCATACATTAAGCAATAACTGGGTGAGCCCACTGGAACATCTAGTCCGTCATTTACAACTAAAGAAATGCTGACATCTAATCCATAATCCCCAAAACACGGCAAGCACATGAGGTGCACCTTGGGTGTCACTCGTAGCCTATTACTTCTACTCTTAATGTAGGCCTACAATTTTGAACACTGCATGCATACTTGCAGAAAAACTTTCCAAGAAATCGCCCCATTGGAGGACCCTTGTGAGATTCCGCTGCAGGCAAGTAGACAGGGACTTGTTTGGGGTGAAGTGAAGTGCAGATGAGCTGGAAATGTCACTAGTGTTACTCCACGGTTACTGTCAGAGGCACAGCCCGTGCCCATCCAGGCAACAAATGACCAAACCTCCTATTTCAATCGGTGCAGGTTCAAATTCACCATTCACACTTGTGTGTAGTTTCTGATAGCCTTGTTCAGACATGTCACATCCATCACGCAAAAATGTCACATCCGTAATGCCAGTTTTCCCAAAATAACCAATCAAAAACAGCGTATTTGACAAACTTTACAAAAGGTTTTTTTCCTGTTTTCACTCAGGTGTCCTGCTTGGTGTAAAGTTAATGATTTCATGTTTGGTGTAAAGTTAATGATTTCATGTTTCTCTGTAAACGAGAAAACTGTAATTACACACACACACACCATCTCCCATAACAGCTTGTCCAATCAGTGTCACGTCCATAACGTAAATGAATGATGTCATATTCTTATGATGTCATATTATTATGATGTAAATCATGATATAAATTAAAAGGTCCATATTCTTATGATGTAAAGCACGATATATATTGTGTGTGTGTATTGAGTTTCAGTTATGGAGTTTGACAAGATGAAATCCTGCTATACTTGCTAAAGTTATTTGGCATTTTGAGAGAGCAAATCTCATGTCCATAACACTGGAATTTCCCACATTCATGCACACACACACACACACACACACACACACACACACACAGTGCTGTAGTCTAGTTTACTGCTGTAGTGGGTATACTGTATACTGCCTGTGACTGTAGTGGGTATGCTGTCTATTACAGGGTTGTCAGTGTTTTATATGTATATGTTATATGTGTGTATGTATATGGTATATGTGTGTATGTATATGTTATATGTGTATATGTATATGGTATATGTGTATATGTATATGTTATATGTGTATATGTATATGTTATATGTGTGTATGTATATGGTATATGTGTGTATGTATATATAAGTATATGTTTTACTGGATATACGCAAACCCCTTGTAAAGGCATATACCAGGACTATAGTCCTGTACACACACACACACACACACACACACACACACACACACACACACACACACACCATTCTCACTTACAATATGCTCCCAAAGAGCATGAAAATGCACTTAATTAGTCTAAAATGTTTTCTAGTGTAGCACATTCTACCCCCCCACATCCTTCTCCTCCTCCAGCACAAAGACACATGAAAGGCTTTATATTCCTACACACACACACACACACACACACACTCCCATCCCCCTCCTCATGTTAATTACTCCTGATTATTCCCAACTCTGTCTTGTCAGTGAGAGGCTCAGCTCCAAAACAAAGACGCTCCCAAAGAAAGAGAGAGAGAGAGAGAAGAAAGAGAAGAAGAGATGGGGATAAAGAGTGGAGGAGTGAAAAAGAAAGAGACCAAACATTTTGCACAGATTTCAATTTGCATGAGAATGGGTCTCGGAGTGCTGAGAATGTTTGTGCAGAGGAGAGGAGGAGAGGAGGAGAGGGGGAGAGGGGGAGAGGAGAGGGGGAGAGGAGAGAGGGAGGAGGGGAGGAGAGCGGGAGAGAGAGGAGGGGAAGGAGGAGCTGGTGCCAAAAACACGCTGGCATGATTATTCCTGTTCCAAAAAAGTGCTCCTGAGCTGAGAGAGAGAGAGAGTACATATGCATGAGCGAGAGAAAGAGAGAGTGTGTGTGAGTGTGTGTGTGTGTGTGTGTGTGTGTGAGAGAGAGGGAGTGCTAGGCGATAGAGAGGAGGTATGTAATTAAGCAGAAGGCTGTAATTAAGAGAGCGCTCTTGGTGCCGGGGATCATGGGTAAATGCACTTGGCAGGGCAACCCTGTGCTGCACATGGATCAGTGTGTGTGTGTGTGTGTGTGTGTGTGTGTGTGTGTGTGTGTGTCACCGCTGACAGGGGTAGCCCTGTGCAACACATGGATCAGAGTGTCAGGGCTGACAGAGGAAAGAGCAGCTTGCTGTTTATCAAATACATCACAGCCCAAATTAACACCAGCTGACAGCACACACAAAGGCCTGCATCAGGGAAGGGTGTGTGTGTGTGTGTGTGTGTGTGTGTGTGTGTGTTTTGTGTGTGGGGGAGGGGCAACAACAACAAAACTAAAAAGTGGAGAAGAAGACCAACTTTACTTCTTCTTTCAATTCCCCCATTGCTCTCTCGCTCTATCTTTCTTCACTCTTTCCTCTCCTCTACCTCTCTCTCTCTCTATCACTCTCTCCTCTACCTCTCTCGCTCTATCTTTCTTCACTCTCTCCTCTCCTCTACCTCTCTCTCTCTCTGTATCACTCTCTCCTCTCCTCTACCTCCTCTCTTCCATTCAATCTCTCCCTCTCCTCTACCTTCTCTCACACACTCCATCTCTCCCTCTCCTCTACCTCCTCTCTCTCTATCACTCTCTCCTCTCCTCTACCTCCTCTCTTCCATTCAATCTCTCCCTCTCCTCTACCTCCTCT
>PYXC01002200.1:142500-150000 GCA_015244755.2 Tenualosa ilisha | reverse complement strand
ACACACACTCACACACACACACACACAGGATCAGAGGCTGGCTTTCTGGTGGCTCTAATAACTACACAAAGACTCCAAAAATAAAACACTAGCAGTGCCATTCAGCTTAGAAACACTTATCTGGCTTACCACACACACCCCCACACCAACATGTGAACACGTTAAAACAAACACATCTATACACACACACACACACAAACAGATACACACACATACACATATCTATACACACAAAAACAGACACACACACATCTATACACACACACACGCACATAACTGAAGGAAAGTTGAATCTGTTCTACAGTTGGTTACTGTCAATTTCATAATGTGAATCTACACGTTGGACTTTATTTCTACTGTGTGTCACTGCCTGCAGTTAAGTCTGTGTGACTGATCACCCTCTTGCAGGAGCCAGCGAGAACAACAGTCACACAGAATATAGATCTTATGGATCATATGGATCACAACAGTCGCACAGAATATGGATCATATGGATCATATGGATCACGTTCACTACAGTCATCAGTCGCTCACTACCACTACAGCCCTGCTCTTGAAGCTCATATGACTCACACCCAGCCCAATGACCCTGGTACCGGTGCCACCAGGTTTTGTTTTGTTGTTAAAATGTTTAACTTCGGGTCATGAGCGCTCCGAGAGTAGAGCCCTGCGGTGCCCCAGTCTGAACGTCCCCCCTCAGTCAGACCTGCGCTGTTCCAGTTAGTGACTGGGTCTGTGAGGCTGTGAGGAACTTCAGATGACGGCGCTAAAGTCGTGTTGTTGCTAACTCCTTTCCCTTTCTGTTTTCTGCCACCTGTTTCCACATGTGCTTTTGATGTGTTGTGTTTCATGACTTTCAGCCAGACTAGCGCCCCCTAGTGCTTCTGCTCAGTTTCTCATTTAGCTCCAGCGCTAGTCAGGGAGCCGTCCGTAAGCTTCGGTTTGCACCGTCTCTGAGCTTGGATGGGCCAATCAGTGAACACAGGGAGGGTTGAAAGCGCTAACGTTGAAGTCAAATGCTCACACCAGACACACCTAAACACTCCCAAGCTTAAGTCTGTGAGTCTGGGAGCAGCCAATGAGACTGTGTTTGTAAAGACAGCGTCCTGTACGGCCCGTGGAAGATTCCTTCTGTCTGCACCACTCCCCCCCCCCCGCCCCCCCCGCCCCCCCTCCTGGCGTGAGAAATGGGGGCCGCGTCTGACAGCGTCCTGGAGACGTATTGAAGTTTATTTTGTGGCGTGGGCGCACCATCTGTGCCGTGGCGGACAGAGGGGTGCTGTGTGTGTGTGTATGTATGTGTGTATGTGTGTGTGTGTGTGTGTGTGTGTTGGGGGGTGGGGTGGGGCTGCTCTATCCTCATTGGTCATTAGTCAAATAGGCTAATGAGGGAGAGTCCAACGCGTGTGACAGGGGGAGTTCTGGAGGTGTCAGCGCCCCTGACCCAGCAGCAGGACTGATGAGCCTGTCCAGCTATTTTCAGACCCTTTAATGACACTGCCACCAGCCAGAACAGATCACCACTCTCCTCTCCTCCTCCATCCCTCCTTTTTTTCAGATCACCACTCTCCTCTCCTCCTCCATCCCTCCTTTTTTTCAGATCACCACTCTCCTCTCCTCCTCCATCCCTCCTTTTTTTCAGATCACCACTCTCCTCTCCTCCTCCATCCCTCCTTTTTTTCAGATCACCACTCTCCTCTTCTCCTCCATCCCTCCTTTTTTTCAGATCACCACTCTCCTCTTCCCCTTCCTCCATTCCTCTTTTTTTCAGATCACCCCTTTCCTCTCCTCCATCTCTCCTTTTTTCAGATCACCCCTCTCCTCTTCTTCTCCTCCTCCTCCATCCCTCCTCCCTCCTCTTTGCTTTGCTTTTATCTGTTCCTCCTTCCTGTCCTGCTCCTCTACTGGACTCATAAATACACACATAAGGACAAAAACAGCGTGTGTCTCCTCCTTCTTCTCCTCCTTCTTATTCTCCTTCTCCTTCTCCTCCTTCTTCTCCTTCTTCTCCTCCTTCTTATTCTCCTTCTCCTTCTCCTCCTTCTTCTCCTTCTTCTTTTTCTCCTTCTCCTTCTTCTTGGACTTATTTTACAGAGAGCTCTCCACAGCGCCAGTGGGAATAACACACATTCACTCACACACACACACACAAACACATACACACATACACACAGCAGTGGGGGGTAGTAGAATATCACACACACACACACACACACACACACACACACACACACACACACACACACACACACACACACACGCACACGCACACGCACACACAGACAGCAGTGGTAATGGAACAGGACCCTAATGACAGTATTTTGATAAATTCTTATTAAAAATTCTAATTTTCAGTCATATAAAACAACATGCTCTGCAGGGCAGATGAAATAGGAGAGTGAGCATGTCTTGAGAAAAAGGCCCCTCCACACTTACAGGAGTGTGTGTGTGTGTGTGTGTGTGTGAGATTGTGTGTGCATGTACAAAGGAAGAGTTTGAAGAGTCTCTTAAAACCACACACACACACTCTACACCATTACTCTTCTACAGAGAGGACAGTGCCAGGCACACCTACTGAGTGCTGACCACAAACACACACACACACACACACACGCACCACTCCCACAAATGAACAAACACACATACACAAACAAGCATTAAACAAACCATTCAGAGAATAACCAGACAAAAACTAACAGAGCACCACAACCCAGCCTGGAAACATTAACATGAGTCACAGAATACATGGCAGGACCTGGACCTGGACCTGGACCTGCCACACCCCTCCCCCCCTCCCCACACACACACACACACACACACACACACACACACACACACACACACACACACAACACACACACACACAAACAGACCTGGACCCCCCACCCCCTCAAGCTATAGGCCTAAGCCTTCCATGTGAAGGTAGCCTATGGGGTACGTCTACTGAGTCTCTGTATGCCAGGGGATTCTTTTCACACACAAACCCCCCACACACACATATGCTCACAATGGCATGTAAACAGCCCTACTTTGAGTGCTTTGATGTTTGCGTGTTTGTGTGTACGTGCTGACAAACGTGTGTGTGGGCTCTGGCCAATAAAAACCTGGCCTGCATGCATGCGTTGGTGTGTGTGCTGAAAAGTGTGTGCATTGGGACTGGCTGGTGAAGGCCTGGTGCATATGTATCGGTGTGTGTGTGTGTGTGTTGGCTCTGACTGGTGAAGGCCCAGCGCTAAATTGCGTGTAGCGGCTGGGCCACAGCAGAAGGTGCAATTACACAAATCCCCTCTTAATTAACACTTCTGTGGGCCACTCACCTGCCATGGAGGGCCCACGTGTGTGTGTGTGTGTGTGTGTGTGTGTGTGTGTCTACAGTGAGAGCCTACACTCACTCGAGCTGGCTGGCAGCAGCAGGTCAGATGGCAGCAAGCCTGTGTTTGTGTGAGTGTGTGTGTGTGTGTGTGTGCAAATATGTGTGAGTGTGTGTGTGTGTGTGCAAGTGTGTGTGTGTGTTGGCTCTATGTCCCTTATGTTGTGTATGTGATTATCTGGCCTCCTCCTGCACAAACACACACACACACATGCTGACACAAACACACACGTTGTATCTCATCTGGGCTGCTGCTAGAGCATCCTCTCTCTCTCTCACACACACACACACACACACACACACACACACACACACACACACACACATACACACACACATTCTCTCCCTCTCGCTCTCTCCTTTACACTGACCCCTCTGCCCTTCTGCTTCCCTTTCTCTCTCTTCTCTGTGTGTGTGTGTGTGTGTGTGTGTGTACTGGAGTGTGTGTACTGGAGCAGTGTGACCGTGGTTATTGAGTTTTCTATTTTGATGGCGGCGTCTGATGTAAAGTGGCCCCTCACACAGACCCATGTGTGTGCACACACACACACACACACACACACACACACCACACACACATACCCTGAGTAATGAGAGCTGCCAGGGTTGCTGCCAGGGTCCAATGCCAAGCTGGTGCCATGCGGATGAGAGGCGGGTACGAGACGTGCAAGAGACGGGCGCGGTATGATGGGGTGTGGGTGGGTGTGTGTGTGTGTGTGTGTGTGTGTGTGTGTGTGATGGTGGCGGGTTGGGGGGGAACAGACAGACGGCAGGTCGAGGAGGCCCTAACAGTCAGTAGACTGGCCAGTGCTCATCCGTCATGGTCCTAAAGTCCACCTGTGTGTGGTTGTGTGTGTGTGTGGGGTGGAGTCCTTATGATCCTAAAGCCCACACGTGTGTGTGTGTCCAAATTTTGATTATTTAAGTCTATTAATTAGTAATACAGAAGGTTCTAAATGACACTAAACTAAGAAGCATGTTCCACATGATCTCCGGGCCTCTCTGGAATGCGCATCTAGAGGAACACGCAGAGACAAGTAAACAAGTAAACAAACTGGAGAACATGACGAACCCTGAGATCCCATCAGCTCCGACTCACTTTAAAGCAGAGGCGTGGAAACAGTTCGGTTTCTATAGCATAGGAGGAGGAAGAAACTGGACAAGAGTCACGATGTCTGGAAGTTGTGACGTGTGAAAATAAAATATTTTGGCAACACAACAAACATGAGACTTAACTCTATTTAACTCCACTTAACTCCACTTAACTCCACTTAACTCCATTGAACTCCATTGAACTCCATTTAACTCCATTGAACTCCACTTAACTCTATTTAACTCTATTTAACTCCACTTAACTCCACTTAACTCCACTTAACTCCACTTAACTCCATTTCACCCGACGGAGGAAACAGATGACAGGCTGTTGTCACTTCAGCTACAAGTGGCTCTGCTGACCAGAGAACCATCGAGGACGCAATCAAGAAAGCTGCCATCCACATCGGAAAAGGCGAAGCTAATTACGAACGCCATCGCAGCATTTATTGCCAAGAATTTACGTCCTTATTCTGTTGTAGAAAATCAGGGATTTTGAGCACTGCTGCACACACTTGAGCCCACACACAACATCCCATCCTGCCGCTACTCCACAGACACACACATCCCGACACTCTACAACCAAACCAAACCCGAAGTTAAGGCTTCGCTGCTGAACGCAGACAGAATGGCAGTTACACGCGCCACCAAATCATTTGTTACTCTAACAGCGAATTTCATCGCCAACGATTGGAAGCTAAGGTCACATGGAAGCTAAGGTCACATGGAAGCTAAGGTCACACGTGTGACAAACAAGAGCAATGAATGAGACACACGGGTGCAAATATGGCCGAGCTGTTAAGCCTTAAACGAATGGGGACTTGGTGAGAAAGACGTTGTCTTGGTGACTGATATGAATGTGGTTGTCGCTGCTGAATTGGGTCACTTTGTCCATCTGAAATGCACACAGTGGATAAGTGCATCAGTATCCATGAATTAAAGATGTGTCAATAATTGTTTTATATTCGAATCATAGCTCCTGAATTGCAAATCGAATCGTTAGGTGCTCAAACATTCCCACCCCTAGTGTGCATGCATGTGTGTGTGTGTGTATGTGGTGGGGGTGCTCATGGTCCTAAAGCCCACCCGGCACCATGGCTTCACCTGCGTTCATTAAGCATGCTAATCAACACCTCTCAGTGTGTGTGTGTGTGTGTGTGTGTGTGTGTGTCCGTGAGTGCCAAGTGACGCTGTGTGTGTGAAATGCTGTGTAAGCACACACAGAGTAGCACAGCTATGTGTATGTGTGTGTGATACATGACTGTGTCTGTGTAAGCACACACAGAGTAGCACAGCTATGTGTATGTGTGTGTGATAGATGACTGTGTCTGTGTAAGCACACACAGAGTAGCACAGCTATGTGTATGTGTGTGTGATACATGACTGTGTCTGTGTACCCCGAGCCAGTTGTTTGTTGTGTTGTGTTTGTAGCACAGAGTGACGTAGTGTGGTGTGAGATGTGTTGAGTAAGCACACACAGAGTAGCACAGCTATGTGTATGTGTGTGTGATACATGACTGTGTCTGTGTAAGCACACACAGAATAGTACACCAATATGTGTGTGTGTTTGTCTGTACATGTGTGTGTTTTTTGTTGTGAGTGACAATTCTGACAAAATCTGACCAGTGGAATGTGTCTGTAGTATCCTGTGGAACACTAGCTGGGCTTCCATCCATCTTGTTCATGCGTCAGTGGTCTAGGGGCTAGTAGTCAGTGTCTAGGGGCTAGTAGCAGTATAGGGCTAGTAGTCAGTATAGGGGCTAGTAGTCAGTGCTCTAGGGGCTAGTAGTCAGTGCTCTAGGGGCTAGTAGTCAGTATAGGGGCTAGTAGTCAGTGCTCTAGGGGCTAGTAGTCAGTATAGGGGCTAGTAGTCAGTGCTCTAGGGGCTAGTAGTCAGTGGTCTAGGGGCTAGTAGTCAGTGCTCTAGGGGCTAGTAGTCAGTGGTCTAGGGGCTAGTAGTCAGTGCTCTAGGGGCTAGTAGTCAGTACTCTAGGGGCTAGTAGTCAGTGCTCTAGGGCTAGTAGTCAGTGCTCTAGGGGCTAGTAGTCAGGGTCTAGGGGCTAGTAGTCAGTGCTCTAGGGGCTAGTAGTCAGTGCTAGGGCTAGTAGTCAGTGCTCTAGGGGCTAGTAGTCAGTGGTTAGGGGCTAGTAGTCAGTGTCTAGGGGCTAGTAGTCAGTGGTCTAGGGGCTAGTAGTCAGTGGTCTAGGGGCTAGTAGTCAGTGCTCTAGGGGCTAGTAGTCAGTGCTCTAGGGGCTAGTAGTCAGTGCTCTAGGGGCTAGTAGTCAGTGCTCTAGGGGCTAGTAGTCAGTATAGGGGCTAGTAGTCAGTGGTCTAGGGGCTAGTAGTCAGTGGCTCTAGGGGCTAGTAGTCAGTGCTCTAGGGGCTAGTAGGCAGTATAGGTGTTAGTAGTCAGTACTCTAGGGGCTAGTAGTCAGTGCTCTAGGGGCTAGTAGGCAGTGCTGCTAGGGGCTAGTAGTCCAGTAGTCCTAGGGGCTAGTAGTCAGTGGTCTAGGGGCTAGTAGTCAGTGCTCTAGGGGCTAGTAGTCAGTGCTCTAGGGGCTAGTAGTCAGTATAGGGGCTAGTAGTCAGTGCTCTAGGGGCTAGTAGTCAGTATAGGGGCTAGTAGTCAGTGGTCTAGGGGCTAGTAGTCAGGGTCTAGGGGCTAGTAGGCAGTATAGGGGCTAGTAGTCAGTGGTCTGGGGCTAGTAGTCAGGTCTGGGGCTAGTAGTCAGTGGTCTAGGGGCTAGTAGTCAGTGCTAGGGTAGTAGTCAGTCTAGGGGCTAGTAGTCAGTGAGCTCTAGGGGCTTAGTAGGGCAGTGCTCTAGGGGCTAGTAGTCAGTGCTCTAGGGGCTAGTAGTCAGTGCTCTAGGGGCTAGTAGGGCAGTGCTCTAGGGGCTAGTAGTCAGTAGCTCTAGGGGCTAGTAGTCAGTGCTCTAGGGGCTAGTAGTCAGTATAGGGGCTAGTAGTCAGTGCTCTAGGGGCTAGTAGTCAGTGGTTCTAGGGGCTAGTAGTCAGGTCTAGGGGCTAGTAGTCAGTGC
>PYXC01002200.1:120000-132500 GCA_015244755.2 Tenualosa ilisha | reverse complement strand
AAGAGAGAAAAGATTCCATCTGATTCAAAAGATGAGAGAGAAAAGAGAAAGAAAAGACAATCTGTGTTTTGCTGTGCTAATGTGCTAATGTGCGCCGTGTTGAATACACACTGGATGTGTTTCTGTCACATATTTAAACACACACACACACACACACACAGCTCACCTGATATGGTGTAGATGCCTCCCGAGTTCTGAGTCTCGTAGTCAGGGCGAGTCTTAATCCTGTCTCCCGATGATGACGTTTGTCTGAACAACAATAACAGATGACACACACACACACACACCACACACACACACACACACACACACACACACACACACACACACACACACACACACACATTAGCTAAAAGCCTTTGTCTTTGTTCACCATGGTATCTGCTGCTCAAGTCTACTGTAGAAAATCTACTTTCTATGAACTGGTAAAAATGCTACACACAGCTCATTAGTGTGTGTGTGTGTGTGCGTGCGTGCATGTGTCTGTCTTAGCTTTTCAGTACAACCCAGTGTCCTGTGTGTGTGTGTGTGTGTGTATCTGTTCAGTGCAACCCCGTGTCTGTGTATGTGTGTGTTAATGGGGAGAAACTGTTGAAGCCCAACAGTGGGGTGATGCGTGCATGTGTGTGCGTGCGTGTGTGTGTGTGTGTATATTTGTGTGTATTTGTGTGTTACTTTCCATGATGTATACATGTGTGTGTGTGTGTGTGTGTGTTGTGCACTACCACAAGCTCAACATTCACATTCCAACCCTCACTAAAACCATTTCCATGCATTCATTCCCATGCACATTTAAGCCTCATGGGAGTGCATTAAACACACACATACACACACACACACACACACACACACACACACACACACACACACAGAGCGCTAAAATGACTCTAATTTTAAAATCCGATCAGCACTGCAGCTCAGACCCCCCAGCCTGTCTGATACTCTGCTGCTGAATGGGCTGTGTGTGAGGGAGTGAAATCCCAGCTCAGGCCGGAGTCATATTGGTGTGTGTGTGTGTGTGTGAGTGTGTGTGTGTGTGTGTGTGTGTGTGTGTGTGTGTGTGTGTGTGTGGGTGTGTGTGTGGTGTGTGTGTGTGTGTGTGTGTGGTGTGTGTGTGTGTGTGTGTGTGTGTGTTTAGAGGGGGCGGAGGGGGGGTCTAATGGTCAGCCGAGGGTCATAAATCTCTGTGAAGTGGATTCAGACTCTCCTGTGGGTTAAACTGTAGGTCTGCACCAGACTGCCCTGGACTTACCCTTAATGTCACCCTCAGTGGACACACACACACACACACACGAAAGAGCACACACACACACACGCAAGCACACGCACACATACACATAAACACATACACACACACGCAAGCACACGCACACATACACACACACATGCAAGCACACAAACACACACACACATGCAAGAACACGCATGCAAGCACACATACATGCAAGCACACAAACACACACACACACATATGCATGCACACACATACACAAACACATGCACATACAGACACACACACCACACACACACACACACACACACCACACTCGCACACATGCATGCACGCACACACACATACACACACACACACACACACACACACACACACACACAAGGATAAGCTGTTCATGGACACACACCATGCAGGTCCACTGGACTACTGGGGTTTAAGCCTTTAACCCAACAACACACACAGACACACACACACATGCACATACAACACACACACACACACACACACTTGCACACATGCATGCACCACACACACCACACACCACACACCACACACACACACACACACACACACCATGCTGTCTATCTGATGGGAAACCCTCTGGTGTGACTGTGTGCTGTATCAGTAAACTGGGCCTTTAACCCCTCATATGACCCCCGGTGGACACACTCCAGACTGCTCAGCTGAACACACACACACACACACACACACACACACACTCTGATTGCTCAGCTGAACACACACACACACACACACACACTCTGACTGCTCACACAGACACATACACACACACTCTGACTGCTCAGCTGAATACACAGACACACACCACACACACACACACACACACCTCTGACTGCTCAGCTGAATACTGCATGTTATATACACTTGATACACCACACACACACTCTCTGACTGCTTAGCTGAATAACACACACACACACACACCACACACACACACCACACTCTGACTGCTCAGCTAAATACACAGACACACACACACACACACACTCACACACACACACACACATACACACACACACACACTCTGACTGCTCAGCTGAATACTCCATGTTATATACATTGACACACACACACACACACACACACACACACACCACACACACACACACACACACGCCCTGCTGCCTCTCACTGGTCAGTAGCATGTCTTCACTGCAGCTATTGATTTGTCTCCCTACAGGCGGCCCCTATAGGAACTGAGAACTGACCACAACACACACAGAGAACACAAACACAGCTCAAACATGACATCCCAATCTGTGTGTGTGTGTGTGTGTGTGTGTGTGTGTGTCAGAAACAGCCTGATGCCGTTCAAACATCTTCCTCTTACAGACATTGACAGCTCTGTGCTCTGCTGTGTAGTGTGTGTGTGTGTGTGTGTGTGTGCGCGCAGGCTGGGAATCCCAAATGAAGCGTGCAACACTGCACTCCCTCTCTCCATCAATCATGCTATCATGAATTACTCTCACTGACACTCTCTGCAATCGATAAACACACACACACACACACACACACACAGATAGAGAGAAAGATGGAAACACAGGAGAGGGCTGAGGGATTTGCAGCTACATCAAACTGGCATTTCCTACATGTGTTTTGCTGGAATATACAACTGCTACCTCAATTCCAACAAACACACACACACACACACACACACACACACAGGTGCTGGAATATACAACTAGCACTTAAGATCTAAACACACACACACACACACCTAACCTGAAATATATGACAGATACTGTACCTCAGAGCCAACACACACTTATACAATATATACAGCAGGTACGTCAGGCACACACACGCGCACACACAGACACACACTTGATCTGGATTGTACAATTGGTCCCTCAGACCCAACACCAAGGATGAAAGCAGTTGGTAGTGTAACGGTTAAGAAACCTAGCTAGGACGCTAGTAGCCTGGAACTTGTGGGTTGGTATCCCAGCTGCTACTGTTGTGCTCTTGAGCAAGGCACATAGCCTTAATTTGCTGCCCTGAAGTAACAGATGAGCGGAGGTGGCTTTGAAGAAAAGCGTCAGTCAAATAAGTAGCTTCCTCGTCTTGCTGGTGCCGTTCAACAAGGGGAGAGTGCGAGTGTAGCATAGCGTAGCATAGTGTAGCGTAGCGCCCCCAGAAACATTTGCATCATACAGTAACTCATACTATTAGATACAGAGCACTCATCAAAGCCTCCTATCTCAACCATTCCAGCTACATGCTTTCAACACTCCAGGATCTATTGATCAGGATCATGCTCTTTCTTTATGGATCTATTGATCAGGATCATGCTTTCTTTATGGATCTATTGATCAGGATCATGCTCTTTCTTCATGGATCTATTGATCAGGATCATGCTGTCTTTATGGATCTATTGATCAGGATCATGCTTTTTCTTTATGGATCTATTGATCAGGATCATGCTCTTTCTTTATGGATCTATTGATCAGGATCATGCTGTCTTTATGGATCTATTGATCAGGATCATGCTCTTTCTTTATGGATCTATTGATCATGATCATGCTGTCTTTATGGATCTATTGATCACGATCATGCTGTCTTTATGGATCTATTGATCAGGATCATGCTCTTTCTTTATGGGAGCATTTAAAATTTAGTTTAGAGTTTAGTGTCATGACAGACTGGAGAATTTTTTGTGATTTTTAAATTAGATAATTCAGAAATGTAGGTGTGTAGGTGCTGTATAGGTGAGTCAGGTTGGGTCTGATGGTTACTCTGATATCTGGTTTTCAACGAAATTACTCAGAAATGGCTTTATGTAGGTGAGTCGGGTTGGGTCTGGTCTTTACTCTGATATCTGGTTGGCTGTGTAAAGAGGGGTGGACTGTGGAGAAAATGGGCAGACCTGCAGAGTGTAAATATTCTTCAATTTGATGTCAATTGAAAGTTCATTTTCTTTGGGACCATTCATCACAGTGACTGGTGACTGACACCACTGGAAAGCTTAGATGGCTGACATGTGGATGTCATCTGTATGTTGAGAGCTCAGTAGTTTAGTAGACAAATATAAACTCCCATGCACTTGTCTGGACCCCAGCTTTAGGTGTACAGAACATTTTGACTTCAGTCACTTCAACAGACCTAATGATCATCACCCTGGCGTGAGTGCTACAGGGCGGCAGTCATCCAAACACGTAGGTGATGAGTGTTTCGGCACTGGCACTATGGAGGTGGTCTTGAAGCATGCTGGTACTGCTGCCTGGGCCAGGCATGGGAGTCCCTCACACACCACACACACCAAACTCAATCCTCACACACCACACACACCAAACTCAATCCTCACACACCACACACAATTGAACTCAACCTCACACACCACACACATCAAACTCAACCTCACACACCACACACAATTGAACTCAACCTCACACACCACACACACCAAACTCAACCTCACACACCACACACAATTGAACTCAACCTCACACACCACACACACCAAACTCAATCCTCACACACCACACACACCAAACTCAATCCTCATACACCACACACACCAAACTCAACCTCACACACCACACATACCAAACTCAATCCTCACACACCACACACACCAAACTCAACCTCACACACCACACACACCAAACTCAACCTCACACACCACACACACCAAACTCAATCCTCACACACCACACACACCAAACTCAATCCTCACACACCACACACAATTGAACTCAAACTCACACACCACACACACCAAACTCAACCTCACACACCACACACACCAAACTCAATCCTCACACACCACACACACCAAACTCAACCTCACACACCACACACACCAAACTCAACCTCACACACCACACACAATTGAACTCAACCTCACACACCACACACACCAAACTCAACCTCACACACCACACACACCAAACTCAATCCTCACACACCACACACACTAAAATCAACCTCACACACCACACACACCAAAATCAACCTCACACACCACACACACCAAACTCAACCTCACACACCACACACACCAAACTCAACCTCACACACCACACACACCAAACTCAACCTCACACACCACACACACCAAACTCAACCTCACACACCACACACACCAAACTCAATCCTCACACACCACACACACCAAACTCAATCCTCACACACCAAACTCAACCTCACACACCACACACACCAAACTCAACCTCACACACCAAACTCAACCTCACACACCACACACACCAAACTCAATCCTCACACACCACACACACCAAACTCAACCTCACACACCACACACACCAAAATCAACCTCACACATTAACACACCAAATTCAATCCTCACACACCAAACTCAACCTCACACACCACACACACCAAACTCAACCTCACACACCACACACACCAAACTCAACCTCACACACCTCACACACAATCCAACTCAGTCCTCATTAGGGATGGGTATACCAATACCAGTACTGCTTATCGGTACCTGTTCTCATGGATGCTCTTATTGATACTTAACTCTATAGTAAAAATTAAGGACACGATAGCAAGACACACACACTGTAGAAATGGACTGCATTTATATAGCGCTTTTCTACTTCTACGAGTACTCAAAGTGTTTTACAGAGTATGCCTCACATTCACACACATGCATTCACACACCGGTGGCGGAGGAGGCCATGGAAGGTGCCAACCTGCCACCAGGAGCAATCTGGGCTTCAGTATCTTGCTCAAGGACACTTCGATGGGGTCAGGCAGAGTCGGGCTCGAACCTGCAACCCTCCGGTTGACCAACAGCACCTCCACCACCTGTGCCCCCACCGCCCCTACATAGCCTACAGTTTATTTGTCAAATCAATCTTAAATTAAGAACCTCAAAAATAAACAACTATTACCACTCACATCAATTCTATAACATAAGAATCACATCTCTCTATTGACATAATGAGTGAACAGTACACAGGCCAAGTTTTGGCCATCCAGATTTTGATTCTATATTAGGCTTATATTCTTTTTAATTAATGGACACGCTTCAGTCATTTCCTTGGTGGGCTATACATGCAAATGATGTGGAGAAATAAGCTAGCAGACTATATTTATTGAGCCGTCATAAGTTACACTTACACTTGCACAGAGGAAAAAGTTTCTCTTGACTCTTCAAAGTTCAGTCAAGTGAAGCCGGCTAACGTTGGAAGGTTTGGAAAACAACAGAGGTAAAGACACATGACGTGACATTCACTCTAGTAGGCTGTCTGCCAAACACGCTAAAACTGAAAGTAATCTTGCACCGCATCCATTGTGTGTTGTCTGGATACGATACAGCTTCACACCGTGTAGAGCTACATATTTGGGCAGTTTGATCTGATGCTAACCAAATGAAATAGCTACAGTCAGTCATACTGCATTTATTTACGACAACTATCCTTGCATGACTGTTTTATTTTCGTGTGCATTAGATTAGATTAGATTCTTTTATCGGCATTACATGAACACAGAGTTAGTTATGAAACAGTTTAGCATCTAATCAGAGGTGCAAATAGCGAAGAGTGCAGTATGTACAGTATGTGCAGTATGTACAGTATGTGCAGTATGTGCAGTATGTGCAGTATGTGCAGTATGTGCAATATGTACAGTATGTACAGTATGTGCAGTATGTGCAGTATGGACAGTATGTGCAATATGTACAGTATGTGCAGTATGTGCAGTATGTGCAGTATGGACAGTATGGACAGTATGTGCAGTATGGACAGTATGGACAGTATGTGCAGTATGTGCAGTATGTGCAGTATGTGCAGTTAAGAGCAGTTATGTGCAGATAAGGGCAATGTAAAAGTGGGAACAGACATGTGCAGATTATGTACAAATAAATTATGGTGGGAATAGTTATGTACAGATTATGTACAAATAGGTTATGGGAGCAGTTTTACAGTTAGGCCAGTGTAGTGCATGCAGATGAGCGCAGGTCCACTGAGAGAGAGAGAGGGTTGTGTGAATGTGCCCATACAGTAACCTGGTTCTAGTTTCAATAATCCCTCTCTTTCATCTATCAGTGAACTAGGAATTTATACGCTAATGTTAGTCTGCAATAAGTTATGAAGTGATGACACGTCAATGCGTGGGAATCAGTGTGTTTGTAGTGTGTTATTAAGTGGTGACACGTCAATCCTCACACACCACACACACAACCAAACTCAACCCTGACACACCACACACACAATCAAACTCAATCCTCACACACCACACACACAATCAAACTCAATCCTCACACACCACACACACAACCAAACTCAACCCTGACACACCACACATACGACCAAACTCAACCCTGACACACCACACACACAATCAAACTCAACCCTGACACACCACACACACAATCAAACTCAATCCTCACACACCACACACACAATCAAACTCAATCCTCACACACCACACACACAACCAAACTCAACCCTGACACACCACACATACGACCAAACTCAATCCTCACACACCACACACACAGTCAAACTCAATCCTCACACAACACACACACCAAATGAGACTTTATGCATAAAACCTCTGACTACACACACAGAAAAAATATTTATGTTCTAGACAGTGTGTGTCATTATGTGTGTGTGTGTGTATGTGCAAATGTAAGCGTGAGATTAGATTTGCACAGCGTGCATAAATTTCTGTGTGTGTGTGTGTGTGTGTGTGTGTGTTTGTGTGTGTGCACGTGCATATTTGTGGATGCGGAGGGCGATAAATCTTTCGCCAGGGGGCACTCTTAGGGGACTGGGGTGAGCCCTAAATTTAAGACTAAGCGAATATGTAAATCTGCTGTGTGTGTGTGTGTGTGTGTGTGTGTGTGTGTGTGTGAGTCATGCCTTCTGATGAGATAAATAAAGAGGATGATTCCTATCAGGAGTGATATAACACAGATCCTGACAGTCAGTGGTATTTATGGACTGAGCGCCGCACTGCAGATTTATTTGTCTCGATGGCGTGGACTTTCCCGTTCCGGCCGCGGCGGCGGTTGGCCCCGCTGAATTCGGGCCAATGTTGAATTTTTAAAAGGTTGGCATCAATCTTGCGGGAAGGATTGCCACATTTAATGAAGACTTTGCTTCGTTTGCAAAGGTTGAGGCCGACGAGAGAGAGAGAAAGAGAGAGAGAAAGAGAGAGAGAAAGAGAGAGAGAGCGGAAGAGAGAGGGGAGGTGGGGGATGGGGGGTGGGGTGGGGCTGCAGGGACACGACAGGCTGTCCGAGAGATGAGACATTTCACAAACAGCGATAAACTGAAGGCTGTGTGTGTGTGTGTTAGTGTGTGTGTTTTGTTGGTCTTTCGGCGAGGATGGTTTAACACACACAAACACACACACACACACACACACTGAACTAGAGAGATGCCCACATGTAAATTTGAGCACTGGACAGTCAGCTACCAGAGGCTGAGAGCAGCATGGAGATTTGATAAGGTCACATAATCAGACTCCTGAGGATGGCCTTTTGAATGCACTGTGTGTGAGATGGGCCTTTGAATGCACTGTGTGTGAGATGGCCTTTTGAATGCACTGTGTGTGAGATGGGCCTTTTGAATGCACTGTGTGTGAGATGGGCCTTTTGAATGCACTGTGTGTGAGATGGCCTTTTGAATGCACTGTGTGTGAGATGGGCCTTTGACTGCACTGTGTGTGAGATGGGCCTTTGACTGCACTGTGTGTGAGATGGGCCTTTTGAATGCACTGTGTGTGAGATGGGCCTTTGACTGCACTGTGTGTGAGATGGGCCTTTTGAATGCACTGTGTGTGAGATGGGCCTTTGACTGCACTGTGTGTGAGATGGGCCTTTGAATGCACTGTGTGTGAGATGGGCCTTTTGACTGCACTGTGTGAGATGGGCCTTTTGACTGCACTGTGTGAGATGGGCCTTTGAATGCACTGTGTGTGAGATGGGCCTTTGACTGCACTGTGTGTGAGATGGGCCTTTGAATGCACTGTGTGTGAGATGGGCCTTTTGAATGCACTGTGTGTGAGATGGGCTTTTGAATGCACTGTGTGTGAGATGGGCCTTTGAATGCACTGTGTGTGAGATGGGCCTTTGACTGCACTGTGTGTGAGATGGGCCTTTTGAATGCACTGTGTGTGAGATGGGCCTTTTGAATGCACTGTGTGTGAGATGGGCCTTTGAATGCACTGTGTGTGAGATGGGCCTTTGAATGCACTGTGTGTGAGATGGGCCTTTGAATGCACTGTGTGTGAGATGGGCCTTTGAATGCACTGTGTGTGAGATGGGCCTTTGAATGCACTGTGTGTGAGATGGGCCTTTGAATGCACTGTGTGTGAGATGGGCCTTTGAATGCACTGTGTGTGAGATGGGCCTTTGAATGCACTGTGTGTGAGATGTGCTGACTTGTCTGCCGGCTGACGTGTGTGATGAGGGTGAGATGAGGGATGAGCCCTGACACACTCCCATGGCTCCACTGCAACCACACCACCTCAAGCACAGCTCTGCTCTGGCAGAGGAGTGTGTGCTCGGAACGGCTCACACTGTAAAAGAGTAAATAGTATGTTTGTGTGTGACGGAACCGAGTAAAGGGTGTGAGTGTGTGTGTGTGTGTGTGTGAATAAGTGATGGAACAGAGTAAAGCGAGTGTGTGTGTATGCCTGTGTGTCTGTGTGTGTGAGAGAGTGAGAGTGATGGAACAGAGCAAATTGTGTGTATATGTGTGTGTGTGTGTGGGGGGGGGTGTGTGTGTATGTATGAGTTAGTGAAGGAACAGAGTAAAGTAAAGTGAGTGTGTGTGTGTGTGTGTGTGTGTGTGTGTGAGAGAGAGAGAGAGAGAGTGTGAGTGATGGAACAGAGTAAAGTGTGTGTGTGTGTGTGTGTGTGTGTGTGTGACGAGATGGTCTTTGCATCTTTATTTCCCTGTGCTTGTCACCGGGGAAAGAAGCACTCCATCCAAGTCAGGCTGTGTTTAGCGCCGTCTCTGCGCGGGCATATGGTAAATCAATGACACATCTACTTCCTGCTGCAAACACATGGAACAGCGCCGCTGCCTAATTGAAGGGAGCGGCCCGGCCCAGATTAGAGATGCCTCGTGAGTTTGGGCGTCAATTCATCATACTGGAGTCCTGAGCCCACGCCATATTGACACTTATCCCTTATTCAACATTTAATTAGTCAGGAGTAGCTCAGTAGCGGCCAGAGGGGAACCAACGCCAGACGCTACCAATCAGGCTACCAATCAGGCTACCAATCAGGCTACCAATCAGGCTGGTGCAGCCATGAGCAGGGAAGAACTGGAATAGTATCTGAGTCCAACTACAATATAACCCAACATTGCAATATAACCCACCACAATATAACCCGACATTACAATGTAGCCATATAACCCACCACTACAATATAACACACTACAGTATAACTCAACACTACTGTATTACCCAACATAACCTAACACTCCTCTTAGCCACGGTGCCTAACACTCCCCTTAGCCTCCTAACACTCCCCTTAGCCTCCCAACACTTCCCTTAGCCTCCTAACACTCCCCTTAGCCTCCTAACACTCCCCTTAGCCACGGTGCCTAACACTCCCCTTAGCCTCCTAACACTTCCCTTAGCCTCCTAACGCTCCCCTTAGCCTCCTAACGCTCCCCTTAGCCTCCTAACGCTCCCCTTAGCCTCCTAACGCTCCCCTTAGCCTCCTAACACTCCCCTTAGCCTCCTAACGCTCCCCTTAGCCTCCTAACACTCCCCTTAGCCTCCTAACGCTCCCCTTAGCCTCCTAACGCTCCCCTTAGCCTCCTAACGCTCCCCTTAGCCTCCTAACGCTCCCCTTAGCCTCCTAACACTCCCCTTAGCCTCCTAACACTCCCCTTAGCCTCCCAACACTCCCCTTAGCCTCCTAACACTCCTCTTAGCCACGGTGCCTAACACTCCCCTTAGCCTCCCAACACTCCCCTTAGCCTCCTAACACTCCCCTTAGCCTCCTAACACTCCCCTTAGCCTCCTAACGCTCCCCTTAGCCTCCTAACACTCCCCTTAGCCTCCTAACACTCCCCTTAGCCTCCTAACGCTCCCCTTAGCCTCCTAACACTCCCCTTAGCCTCCTAACGCTCCTCTTAGCCTCCTAACGCTCCTCTTAGCCTCCTAACACTCCTCTTAGCCACGGTGCCTAACACTCCCCTTAGCCTCCCAACACTCCCCTTAGCCTCCCAACACTCCTCTTAGCCACGGTGCCTAACACTCCCCTTAGCCTCCCAACACTCCCCTTAGCCTCCTAACACTCCCCTTAGCCTCCTAACACTCCCCTTAGCCTCCTAACGCTCCCCTTAGCCTCCTAACACTCCCCTTAGCCTCCTAACGCTCCTCTTAGCCTCCTAACGCTCCTCTTAGCCTCCTAACACTCCTCTTAGCCACGGTGCCTAACACTCCCCTTAGCCTCCCAACACTCCCCTTAGCTCCTAACACTCCTCTTAGCCTCCTAACACTCCCCTTAGCCTCCTAACGCTCCCCTTAGCCTCCTAACGCTCCCCTTAGCCTCCTAACACTCCCCTTAGCCTCCTAACGCTCCCCTTAGCCGTGGTGCAACCAGCATAACCCACAGATTCCTGTGGCTTGTTGTTAACATAAACCATCATATGCGCATGCATGTGATAAAAGTACTATATATTCATTTAAATACCAAATTATTTATAATTATTCATAAAATATTTAATACCAAAACATATACTGAACATTCATGGCAACTATATAATGTACATATGCCATAAAATATTCCATGTATCTAATCTAATCCATGAATCTAATCTAATCCACTAACACATTAGTGCCATTCTTTAAAGGACAAAAACTCAAACGTTCCTCTGAAACTTGAAATCTCTTCTTGCTCCTCCATGGCAAGAAACTATTATTTGGCATGTGGAAAAAACAAGGCATTCTGGGACATAACCTTGGGCTTCGAGAAACACATTTACACATGGAGAAGCATTTATTCCTATCAAATGACTAATGGATCAATCAAGGAACTAATTGTGGGATGAATTAAGTGTGAACAGATCCTGATAGATTCAGATCCTACCACATATTTTACTAAATGCTATATGTCACCATACACTATAACACCCCCGTATGAAATGCTATATCTCCCCATAGAAACACACACAGATACACAGCATATCTACATATCCTTCATTTGCTTTCCAGAGTTCATGTGAGGACAAAAAGATCCTTGTAGGTTTAATCAGTTACCCAATTATCAAAGTCCACACACACACACACACACACA
>PYXC01002200.1:95000-117500 GCA_015244755.2 Tenualosa ilisha | reverse complement strand
AATGCTGTGGAGTTGAGCGCTTGATCTCAGCAGGCAGTGTGGGAGGATGGAGGGGTAGAGGGTGTTAGTTTGGAGGGCAGGCAATTCATTCCACCCTCCCTCTGTCTCCTGAGTTGAAAGTGTGCTTCAAAAGAGTGCAGGATTAGCTGGGATGGTTTGGGTTGGGGTTGTGTGAGTCATTCCGAAAGTTCAAACGCCACTCCAGCTGCTCCTTCTCCCCTAAATACCCCCAAACGCCCCAGAGCTCCCAGACGCAGAGCAGCACCCCGCTAACCCGGAGCCACAGAGAGAGAGAGTGGAACAGGGTAGGTGTGTGTGCTCAAGAGTGTGTGCTCCTTGAAAGCATTGGACACACACTTCTTGAGATGCAGGTGAGATCAGAGGGATCTTTCTTTGTCTTCTCACACTCTCTCATTCTAGTTCTCTCATGTTCTTCACCTGTCTTTCAATGACTAGACGTACACCCAAGGCACCCACTGCTCCGGGTCCAACACTGACACTATACATGTGCCCAGTTTCTAAGAGACTGTGGTTTGGGATTATTGCAAGCATCTGAATCTGGTTTAGGAGCACAAACTGTCCTCAGAAGGTGTCCTAATCCCTTTGCTTTACTGTGTCCATGTGGACAAACTGTCCTCATGTTTCTTAAAACATGAGTTTTCTCTACACACATCAACCACAACATCTAACAGCACTTACCATTTATCCCTGCTTTTGCAATAAAGTGTAAAGCTGAATATCGCCATCACCTCGCAGGCCACTGCTGTTTCAATTCAGATTATTGTCTGCCATGTAATCTGCTGTTTCAATTCAGATTATTGTCTGCCATGTAATCTGCTGTTTCAATTCAGATTATTGTCTGGCATGTAATCTGGAATACTGTAGCATCATACCCCCTCCTTGTGACCTTGCTTTAACCAGAATATTGACCTTATTACGAATATGCTGAGCATTTAAACGCAGACACTGACTACTCTTCTGTCTGACTCTCTCGGAGTCCCCAGGACCTGTGTGGTTCCTCTGTATTGTAGACTTTTAGGTTAAGGTTCTAGTGGTGTTTTTGAGGCCTGTGTGGTTCCTCTGTATTCTAGACTTTTAGGTTAAGGTTCTAGTGATGTTTTTGAGGCCTGTGCGGATCCTCTGTATTCTTGGCTCTAGTGATGCTTTTAGCCGCATGCAGTTCCTTTGGATTCTAGACTAAGGTTCTAGTGATGTTGTTGTCACACTAAAGGTCTTATTGCATTTTCCTTCATTACAAATCACTTTGGTCAAAATCTATCTATCTATCTATCTATCTTTCTATCTATCATATGTCTAGCATTGATTTACAGTGGTGTGTGTGCGTGTGTGTGGTGTGTGTGTGTGTCTTACCTGTGCGTCTCAGGTGGATGTATAGTCATGGAGGCGAGAGACAGGCCAGGTGACTGAGGGACTTTCCCCTTCCTGTACCAAACACTCATCCCATTCAGCTCTCTACACACACAAGACAACCAGCAGGGGGACATTCATCAAACGAAATCACACACACACATACACACACACACACACACTAGCACAACAAACTGCTGCAGATAAAAGCTTAAAAACCTAACACACATTCACACAGCCTCTGTAGATGAAACCTTATAAATATCACGCACAGACACACACACACACACTCGCCCTCAGCTCCACACATAAACAACCCCACACCATGAAATATACATGCAATAATACACATAAGCCACCCCCACCATTCAGAAGAGCAAGAACTTGCAAATGATAAGTGATGGTGTGTGGTGTGTGTGTGTTAAGTGTGTGAGCGTATGTGTGTGTTAGCTGGATCTCTTGGGCACTATAAATGTTGCCGGCATCTATGCAGCAAGCGCACGCGTGTGTGTGTGTGTGTGTGTGTGTGTGTGATGGAGATGCCTACAGCAGGCTGAAGGCAGAGACAGCTATGAGCTGTGAGCCTTTCAAACAGCCCACCCTTGGGAATCACGTTAGACAATCAGAGAGTCCGAGCCAAGCACTTAACCTGGCCTCAAAGCACTTGCAAACAAACATTGCTTCAGGATGTTTACCCCATAAATACACCAACGTCTGCACATTACAAATGATGAAACACTCCAAAGAGAATGCCAATGAGTGCATCACACACACACACACACACACTGACTCGCATGCATAAACATACACATACACATGCACACACACACTCTCACACAAATAGATGCACTTATTTCAACATTTGACTGCAGTTAATTAATAGGGAATATAATCGTTTTGCTATTGATATTGTGCAGTATAAGTTGAAATAACACTGATACAGTCAGAGCTTTACTTTTTGAAGTTACTGTGTGTGTGTGTGTGTGAGTGTGTGTGTGTGAATGGAGTGTTACCCTATGAAGGTGAAATTGTTAGCCGTTTGTTTGGAGCGTCCGAAGATTTGAATCTCACACACCGCCATCTTCACTGACAAACGAGGAGCAAACTTCACACACAGCCTCTTCTTCTTCAGTGCAGGCTCCTCTGAGTGTGTGTGTGTGGGGGGGGGGGGGGATTGGAGAGATACACACTTCAATGAGTGCACTGCAATGTTGTGCACAGTGTACACTGAGCACTTCCTCAATTCCTGTTGTAGTATTCATTTACACATGCATTCGGGCCTTAAATGTTAGCAGTGTTAGCACCACGTAGCAGAGGTGACGGACGGAATCGCTGTTCAAATCACCAACTCAAACAAACTGATGACAGTATGAGTTGAACTGATGAACTGAACTGATGACAGTATGAGCAGTGCTGACAGTCAAGAGAGTGACATGTGAGTAGCCTGGTGTATGAAAGATGAATGAAACTGTTTTATTACCGTTGTTGCTTGGATTTAAACACCATTACTGTAACTCCCTCCATCAATCAAGTTTGAAACACCAGTCAGAAGCCCCACTCTTTCCACTTCGTAGCCAAGATGGAGATCTTCTCTACATGATATATAACATCCTTTGTGCCAATCAATGCAATAAAAATATAGATTCTAGCACACTGTAGCTATTAGTGAAGGATATACAAGCTAAACTATTTGAATAAAAACATTTTATTTTTATTACACAAAATTTTAATAAGATATGTTTCATTCATGCTGGTTTCATCAAATTTTCAGAACTGAATATGGTTCTATGGTTCTGAAAATGGACTATAAACCCATATGATTCAGTAGCATTAGCATAACAACCCACATGATTCAGTAGCATTAGCCTAGCAACCCACATAATTCAGTAGCGTTAGCATAACAACCCACATAATTCAGTAGCATTAGCCTAGCAACCCATATGATTCAGTAGCATTTAGAAGCAGGGCTAAGTAGACATGTTACTGGTGGCAGATGAGGCGTAGCTCATAGATATCAGCCTTTTACAGTTCACTCACAATTTATGTGGCATTTATTTGGATAGTGGAGTTGGGGAATAAACTGTGTACCTTTAGAGACTGCATAAAACAGATATGTGTGTGATATTAGCAGTTAGCCTGAGACAGCGCTATCCGTCAGAGCCCAGGAGCCTGCATGCGAGGGAAACAGGCCTGGAGACATGACGACCGTAATCTCCATCCGCTCGCTGTGTCTCACTCACTCAGCTAGGGAAATAAGCACGCGGCGTAGAGAGTGAGATGGCCATATAGTGTCGGGGGGATCCATTAAACACGGTTTCACACAATAAAGCAGCGCGTTAGAGCTGAGAGGAATTTTCTCCATTCTTGCCTAACCACACACTCCAGCCCCAGCCCAGCCCCAGCCCAGCTCCTGCCCAGCTCCAACTGCAGCCCCAGCCCCAGCCCAGCCCCAGCCCAGCTCCTGCCCAGCTCCAACTGCAGCCCCAGCCCAGCCCCAGCCCAGCTCCTGCCCAGCTCCTGCCCAGCTCCTGCCCAGCTCCAACTGCAGCCCCAGCCCCAGCCCCAGCCCCAGCCCAGCTCCTGCCCAACTCCAACTCCAGCCCCGGCCCCAGCCCGGCCCGGCCCAGCCCAGCCCAGCCCAGCCCAGCCCAGCCCCAGCCCCAGCCCCAGCCCCAGCCCAGCTCCAGCTCCAGCCCCAGCCATCCCCCCATACTACTTCCACCCCCCAGTCCCATTCATTCTGTCAGAGCAAGCAATAATAATGAGAATAATAAGCATGCTATCCTGTCCTGCGTGTTATTACCTCCGAGACGCACGGAGCGGAGAGGAGTGGAGAGGAGCGGAGAGGAGCGGAGAGGCCGGGGGTCTGGCAGATGCGCTCACAAAGCACTAAACCAACGGGGGACGCATTTCATTAATATTAGATAAGCGGCCGCCATCCTCCCCTCCTCTTCACTAATAAATACATAAATAAAAAACAAACAAATAAATAAATAAACAAGGGCCTCATAAAGATGAGGATGCCACTGTGACCGGCGCTACAGGGACGGCTCAGGTCTCTCTGTTCCAGATAAACAATGAGTCATCGTGCTCGGCTGAGCTCAGGCTGGTGCCTTCAGGGCCAAATGTTTATTTTATTCCCCATGCGACTGAGAGGCTGAGAGAGGGCTCATCGTAAATTAGTCTAACCTGGACCAGGACACCAGCCGCATAGGCACACACACACACACACACACACCCCAGGACATCCACATGGGGCACAGTGTGTGGGGTGTGTGTGTGTGTGTGTGTGTGTGTGTGTGTGTGTTGTGCGTCTGAATGCGTGTGTGTGTGTGCGTGTATGTGTGTATGTGTGTGTGTGTGTGTTTGTGTGCGTTTGTGTGTATGGGTGTGGGTGAACCGGGAGTGAGGAGTTTGTTGGCTTACTGGTGTCCATGGTTTCTTGGATCGGGATGAAATCTGTGGGCGGGACATCCTTAAGGTCGATGAACTTCAAGTCCACCAGCACACTGTCCTCCAATCCCTAAATGTACAGGCCAGAGTGAGGAAGGGGCCATTTGAGGCTCACACACACACACACACACACACACACACGTACACACACACCACACATGTACACACACACCACACATGTACACACACACCACACCGCACACCACATCACGGCACACAACCCTGCGCGCACACATACACACACACACACCACCACAACACTGCACACACACACACACACACACACACACACACACACACACACACACACAGTGCTCCATCGTGCTGGTTAAAAACAATCAGAGGCTGTTTAGTTGACATTTTCAAGCATGCCCCCCCCCCCCGCCCCCCCCCCCCCTCTGCCCTCCCCCACCCCCTCTCATTCTGGGTGGTAATAAATTGCAATAATGGCGGCCGGCCCGTGGAGTGGCTCAGTCGAGCGAGACGTGACAACTCTGAATATCTGGGTGCCGTCGCCACTCTGGCCCCCACACTCATTACCAGAACAGCATTTTTATTCATGGGTTTTTGTCCCATATATTCTGACTGGAGGCCCAATCTAGATGAATGGTATTACTATGCATGGGGGGAGCTTTTTCCCTTTTTTCTTTCACTTCTTCCCTTTCTTCATCATCTTTTTTTCTGGAATGTTGCAGGAGAGATTCTTTTCCCATCATGCTTTGCCAAAGGGGCACCTCGCTCCTCGCAAGCAGGAGGATGATGAATCGCATCACATCCTGTGCGCTCCCCTCTGAGCGAGTCTCCAGCTAATTCTGCTGAATCTGTTTTTGTCGTACACAATTACGCTCAGGCCAGCGCTGACTGACAGACAAAATAGCCTTTGTTGATGGCACTGTCATGTTTCATCTGAGTGTGGGCCTTTAAAACAATGTGGACGCACGTTTAAGAAACGGCACATGCTGGCAGGAGTCAGGGGCTGAGTGCTACTGCATCCTCCACCGCTGTGGCTGGGATGGCAGCAGCTCAGTAACTGCATGGATGTGTGTATGTGTGTGTGTGTGTGTGAGAGAGTGTGTGTGTGTACGACAGGCACCAGTCAATGGATGAGCCATTAGTAAGGGGACACTGGAGAGCCTGGCATCTCTGGACCACTCCACAACACACTGCTAGAGGCTAGAGGAGACTGGGATCCATTGATCTAGATCCTCCTAAGAATTGTTATTTTTTAAATTTGTTTATAAGGTCCTGTGTAGAAAAAATGAATCCTCTAATATTTTACATCTGCAATACTGATGAAAATGCACATCACTGCTCAAATGTTTCAACATTCTCTTGAGTACTCTCTACTCTTGAGTGCTCTATACTGGAGCTGTATGCTCTTGAGTGCTCTATGCTGGAGCTCTATGCTCTTGAGTGCTCTATGCTGGAGCTCTATGCTCTTGAGTGTTCTATGCTGGAGCTCTATACTCTTGAGTGTTCTATGTTGGAGCTCTGTACTCTTGAGTGTTCTATGCTGAAGCTCTATACTCTTGAGTGTTCTATGCTGGAGCTCTATACTCTTGAGTGCTCTATGCTGGAGCTCTATACTCTTGAGTGCTCTATGTTGGAGCTCTATACTCTTGAGTGCTCTATGCTGGAGCTCTATGCTTTTTAGGTGTTCTATGCTGGAGCTCTATACTCTTAAGTGCTCTACGCTGGAGCTCTATACTCTTGAGTTCTCTTTCAGTCAAAGCACTTCAATGCCACCAATTGGTTAATATCGCCTTGGATGATCTAGCAGTACGCCTCACAAGGTCAGACATCAGGTGCACTGGCGTGGACTCTGCCCTCAGGCTATAAATGCAGGTGTAAGCGCGTCACCTTTCAACATCTATCTGTGACTACTTCTTCCCATTACAACTTCCAGGTGCTCTGAGATTCAGTGGACTGTTGCCTCTGCGTGAGTCATCTAGTGAATTACTCTACCAACTCGAGAGATTCAGAAGAGCATCACATTCATGTGGAACTCAACGCGTGTGGCTATCCAAGATGGCGACCGCCATGAAACGCTACCCATGCGCTAAGGCTACAAACTGCCCCCACTGCGGCGCCAGAGAGTCTGAACTGATGCTGCTTTGACTCAGGACTGTTTGAATTGATGCTGCTTTGACTCAGGACTGTTTGAATTGATGCTGCTTTGACTCAGGACTGTTTGAATTGCTGCTTTGACTCAGGACTGTTTGAATTGATGCTGCTTTGACTCGGTGACTCAGCCTACCAGGAATAAGCAACACCACAATGCAAAAGTTACACTGCAGTTAAAAAAACAGTTAATTATTAACACTCTACTTTGTCCTTCCATGCACATCTGAATCAATAACAATCTGGTTTGGAGAACTGTTATCCAAGTCAACAAGTTCAAGAAACAACGATGTGTCACGTGGGGGTAGGTATGGAAAATAACACACACACACACACACACACACACCATAAAACACATACTTAAGATACAGCTACAGAACAAAGGTCATTAGTGCAAACACAGGTGTTATCACAGCTCTGTCTCACAACACACACACACACACACACACACTGGTCAGAGCAAACACTGGAACATCTCACACCTTCAACAAAAAAGAAAGCAAGCAAGACATGAAAAGACAGAAAGCAAGAGAGCAAGAAAGAAAGAGTCCAGATAAATGAAAGAATAAAAGAAAGGAGGAATATAAAGGAAAAAGGGAGCCAATCACAGCTAACCCAGAACCGATAGGTCAATCCAGACCCAACAGGAAGTGGAAGTGAAGCTAAAAACTCCTTTTCTCTCAGTGTCACCTCTTTATGTGGCAACAATGAACACCAGCTCATTAGCTCATTTCTGTGTAAAATGACCACTGTTATGGTTTAGTTGTGTGGAGAAAGTGAAATGTGTGTGTGTGTGTGTGTGTGTGTGTGTGCTAATCTGTCCTTTAGAGGGGTGCTCTGCTACCAACATATTTAGCGAGTCTTTTGAAGTGCCATTCCCCATCAGCAGGTGCGGCTCATTTCTAAAACTGCAGCCTTTTTGATGTGGGCTTCATCTTTGAAGGAGGGATAGGAGTGGATGGGAGCGGAGGGGTGGAGGTGTGTGTGCACTGCCCACAGGGAGCGGGTTAATTGGATAAAATAAGGACTTCACTAAAGAGAGGAGCTACTCCATGAATAATCATTACTGCCATTCCTGAGGGGCCACAACCAGCAACAAACAATCAAATAAACAATCTCCGCACCCAAGCAAACGGTGGGATGAATCATCCATATTTCATGGCTCTGCCAGCGTTCCACTATTTACACTTCTATTTGTGTTCCTATTTCTATTCAGATTTGGATTTCTATTCAGATTTAGAAATAGAGAGTAAAGGCAACAGGGCAGAGCAGTGGGAGGAAGGCTTACAGTTTGAAGGGCTTACAATGAAAACCCTTATTTTATGTAAAAGAGTGTGTGTGTGTGTGTGTGTGTGTGTGTGTGTGTGTGTGTGTGTTCATGCGTGCGAGCACGGGTGTGTACAGTAGGCATTGTTTCACTGCTTCATCACTTACGTGTAGTGGAGAGGTGCTCTGAGATGCTTTGGAGAAACAGAGAAAGCGTGTGACCTTGGATTTGAATAAGCCGTCCTTCCAGAGGTCAGCATCACAGCCATCTGTTGTTTGTGCAACCTACAGGAGGACACACACACACACACACACAGAAACAGAGGAGATGCGAGGACAGAGGACACCTAATGTATGGATGCTCTTTGTGTGTGTGTGTGTGTGTGTGTGTGTGTGTGTGCATGTAATTCTATGCATGTATGTGTACATGCACGTGTCTCTGCATAAATACATGTAGAGTGTTTTTGCATCTGTGCATATTTTTGAATCTATACGCCTGCATATTTGTGTGTGTGTTTGTGTGAAGAAAGAGTGTGTGTGTGTGTGTGTGTCTGACTTGTGCATACTTGGCTTAATTAACGCTTGCTCGCTCTCACGCTCCATCTCATTAGAGCTCAGAGTGTGTGTGTGTGTGTGTGTGTGTGTGTGTGTGTGTGTGTGTGTGTGTGGAGCTGACTCCAAAAAGGCGGCTAAAAATACTCCTTCTCATCTCCCCTGAGAGCTGCCTGATTAAAGACAAAGATCTGCCTCTAACAAGCAAAGAGAAACTTCATTGTGCACTTAAGAGAGCCTGCGGCTGAAGGCAAGCAGGAGGAGAGGACTAGTTTGCTCCAGCACGCACGCACACACACACACACACACACACACACACACACACAGTACTGGCAGCACGTCCTGCGGCTGAAGCTGAGGAAGAGGAGAGGACTAGTATCTCTAACAGACACACACACACACACACACACACACACACACACAGACACACACACACACAAATGGCACTGGCGGCCCGTCCGGCGTCTGAAGCCGAGGAAGAGTCTCTCTTGCAGTCACACACACGTTAGTTTTGTCTGACACACAGACTGTCGGCCCACCCTGCTGCAAGCACAGCCAACCCAGACACAAACACACCCTCCTTCAAATACCAACACAAAACACACCCTCCTTTAAATACCAACACAAAACTAACATACAAATACACACCCTCCTTTAAATACCAACACAAAACACACCCTCCTTTAAATACCAACACAAAACTAACATACAAATACACACCCTCCTTTAAATACCAACACAAAACTAACACACAAATCCACTTAATCCTCCAGAACCATTCATTTATGAATAGAGAACCACTAACATACAAATTAGGAAATAAGGGACAAAACTATTTAAATCCTCAAAAAAAACAATGACTCATAAATGTTGAATAGATACACGTATCAGCAAAGGGCTCAGCTAATAAACCCTGGAGAGGAGCAGATTTAACATGGAATCATTCTTTGTACAAAAACAACTTCTCTTCACATCATAATATGATCTGTGTCATCCGTCTGACACCTCAAAACTCATTTTATTTTAAGTTGATCAATCCAACAACAGTTTTAAGACCTTAGGAGGTCTTTAGCAGAGTAAAATAGTAAAATGCATTTTATACATTTCTGTAATGATTTTTTATGACTGGAAAGGCTATTTTTGAAATATTTGGATTTCATACGTCCTATTAGAGATAGACATCCATAATTTCATCCATATGCAAATAAGACATGATTAACATTGTTAAATGTAGTTCAGCTGGTGTTTAATATATCAAAAAGCAGAAAACTAATGTACAACCACCTATAAAAACTATAAATGTACATACAGTACACCACACTTACTAGTAGAGAACCGTTCACTTACGAACGCAGAACTGCTAGCATACTAATGTACAACTACACTTACTAGTAGAGAACCATTCACTTACGAACGCAGAACTGCTAACATACTAACAGAGTTTTTGGAGATTCTATTTCTATTTATGCAACAAAGCGTGCATATGCTCTAAAACAAACAAACAAACAAATGCTCCAAAACAAACAAACAAACAAATGCTCTAAAACAAACAAACAAACAAATGCTCCAAAACAAACAAACAAATGACACACTGAAAAAGACAGAAGCCATTTTTAACATTTTAATTATCTAGTGGGAAACATGACATGATATTAAAAAATAAGACTTTTGTCAACATGTTTTAAAAAGGGCGTCGTTTTAATCTAATCTGTGTGCATGGAACACAAGATCTATGTTCTATTCCAGTGCACTCTCATCACTCATGCTAACTACGACTTTGAATAGAGTATACTTGGAGAATCTGATAACCTAACACACACTCACACACGCACGCACACACACACACACACACACACACACACACACACACACACATGCACACCTACACTTAAACTAGTGAAAGTGATCACTGCAGTTCCTTCACTCAGTAGTCTTGTATTAATGCTTCATCAGAGACCACACAAACATTAGTCTTCAGCAAAATGGCATGACAGGTTAATAACCTTGGTGAGTGTAGAGGTGCATCTGTGTGTGTGTGTGTGTGTGTCTGTGTATGTGTGGGTGTGCACTTCCAGCCAGAAGAGCAAGCCTCAGAGATGGGTGTCTACCAGTACCACTCCCCCCGAACATCTGCCCCCCCCCCCATTCATACACACACACACACACACCACACCACACACACACACACACACACTATCTCTCTCTCTCTCTCTCTTCCTGCTCCATCACTGACACCCCTGATAAACAAGCCCTGTGATTAGACGAGCAAAATAAGGCAAGTAGAGCGATGGGGAGAGGAGGGGAGAGATAGAGAGAGGGAGGGAAGAGAGGGGGTGAGAGCGAGAGTGAGAGAGAGAAAGAAAGAGTGAGAAAAAAAGGGTGAGTGAGAGAGAGAGTAAAAAGAGCAAAACAAGGCAAGTAGAGAGATGGGGAGAAGAGGGGAGAGGAGCGGAGGAGTGGAGTGAGGGAAGGAGGGAGATAGGGAGGGACAGAACGGATGGAAAAGAGTGAGGGAATAAGCAGGTGAGATGGGCTGAGATCAGCAGGACGGAGAGAGGAGAGGACTGGGAGAGAAAGGAGGGATGCAGAGAGAGAGAGAGGAGAGGACTGGGAGAGAAAGGAGGGATGCAGAGAGAGAGAGAGAGAGAGAGAGGAGAGAAAGACAGATAGAGCAGGAGAGGAGAGGACTGGGAGAGAAAGGAGGGATGCAGAGAGAGAGAGAGAAGAGGAAGACAGATAGACAGAGCAGGACTGGGAGAGAAAGGAGGGATGCAGAGAGAGAGAGGAGAGGTAGACAGAGCAGGAGAGGAGAGGACTGGGAGAGAAAGGAGGGATGCAGACAGAGAGAGAGGGGAGAGGACTGGGAGAGAAAGGAGGGATGCAGACAGAGAGAGAGGGGAGAGGACTGGGAGAGAAAGGAGGGATGCAGAGAGAGAGAGGAGAGGAAGACAGATAGACAGAGCAGGAGAGGAGAGCCGACAGGTGGAGGAAGAGAGACAGAAGGGGTGTGTGGGGGGGGGGGGGGCTGCTAGGCTTCTCTAGCGGGTTCCAGCGCACTGATGGGTCCCAGGAGGAGTCTATACATCACACACACACACACACACACACACACACACCTCTCCTTACAAGACAGGATGTCTGAGCCAGTTTTTCCAGGTCAGTAGCCAGAGCATCCTGTCAGTGTAAACAAAGGGAGGACGGTGAGCAGCCAAAGTCAAGCAGGAGACCATTGAGGGCACACCTACACACACACACACACACACACACACACACACACAGATGGATGTACCTTGGGTATCAGCTAAGCACCACACGCCATGCATGCCAAACGCCAAGGGGAATGGAAAGAGGAGAGAGAGAGTGATGGAGAGAGAGAGAAATGGAGAGAGAGAGAAAGAAAGTCAAGTTAAAAATAGAGAGATAAAGGAAAAAGAGAGACAATAGAAAAGAGAGAAAACAGAGAGAACAGAAAGAACAGCAGAATTAGAGGGCTGACAGGGGAAGAGAGGAAAGGAGAGAGGGAGAAAGAGGAGGATAGAGAGAGAAGGGGAGAGGAGAGAGAGAGAGGAGGAGAGAGCCTGAAGCTGAAGCCTGTGCTAAGCAGGGGCATGTGTGACATTCTTTCTTCACACAAAAAGGAGAATTCTGCAACTTTAACTTTTAATACCATTAATTGTGATTAATTGTGATTAATTGTGATTAACTTAAAGTTTCTATTGAGGTTAGTCAGATTAACACTCATTTCTAAAGTAGTGTGTAAGACTGCTTGCATTACAATTATGTCATCTGAATTAATTGCCATTTCCAACAGAGCACTTACAGTTTGCATGGCATTGTGTGTGTGTGTGTGTGTGTGTGTGTGTGTGTGTGTGTGTGTAAGAGAGTTCATGGGTGTGTTTATAGGAGACTTTAAGGAAGAGAGAAAAGAGAGGGATGAAGTGAAGAGAGGAAAGAGAGGGATGAAGTGACGTTATGCAGATGGATTTGAAACAGGGGCATCATTAGAGAGTTTGTTTATGCGAGTGTTTCACACTCAAGAGACAAGAGAATCTGTATGCCTCTGTGTGTGTGTGTGTGTGTGTGTGTGTGTGTGTGTGTGTGTGTGTGTGTGTGTGTGTGTGTGTGTGTGTGTGCGTGTGTGTGTGTGTAGGGGCGGAAGGGCTGTCTGCGACACAGGCAGCACCATGTGTCTGTGCCCAGAGTCAGAATGCCAGTGGGCACCAACTCAGCACTATGCCAACTGCATCCCTCCTACACACACACACATCCCTCCTACACACACACACACACACACACACACACACACACACACACACACACACACACACACACACACACACACCAGAGACTACAGCAGCAGGGGGGAAGGTGGAGCAGGAAGACAGACAGGAAGAAGGGAGAAAAAAGAGAGGAAGACAAAAGAAGAGAAGAGAAGCGAGACTGAAGAGCAGACGAGGAGCGGGAGAAGAAGAGAAAGAAAAGAGGGGAGGAGGAGAGAGAAGGAGACGCTACGGCTGAGATTCTCCAGGGCTGTGTACTCCTTTGTTTGCCTTTCACAAAACATCCTTCAGTCTCGTGCACATGCTGCTGTTCTCACACACACATGCATTCTTCCTTCCCTCTTCCCTCTCTTTCTTCCATTCTTCCTTCCTTCCTTCCTTCCTCTCTTTCTTCCATTCTTCCTTCCTTCTTTCCTCTCTTCCTTCCTTCTTTCCTCTCTTTCTTCCTTCCTTCCTTCTTTCTTCTCTTTCTTCCATTCTTCCTTCCTTCTTTCCTCTCTTTCTTCCATTCTTCCTTCCTTCTTTCCTCTCTTTCTTCCTTCCTTCCTTCCTTCTTCTCTTTCTTCCATTCTTCCTTCCTTCTTTCTTCCTTCCTTCCTTCCTTCTTCCCTTTCTTCCATTCTTCCTTCCTTTCTTCCTTCCTTCTTCCCCTCCTTTCTTTCTTTCTCTATCTTCCTCTCTGGCTTAGATACACAGACACAATCAAATACACAGACACACACACACAAAAGCCTGCACAAATACACACATGTACACACACAACGACACACAAGCCTGCTCACAAACAAACACACACACACACACACACACACACACACACACACACACACACACACACACACACAGCTCCTGGGGGCCATTAATACTCCTGTCCCAGTTTCTGCTCTCTGCTGTGTACTCTGTGCTCTGGATTGTTCAAACTTGCTGAGGAGTCAGAATGCTGGTGAGCCCTCCGCTTGGCCCTGACACACACACACACACACACACACACACACACACACACACACACACACACAGCCCTCCGCTTGGCCCTGACACCACAAAAAACAAACACACGCACACACACAGCCCTCCGCTTGGCCCTGCCACCACAAAAAACAAATGCGTACTCTAACACACACACACACACATACAAAGCTCTGCGCTTGGCCCTGCCACCACAAAAAATAAACATGCCACCCTCCCCTCCCCAAAATGTGTGCGCGCACACACACACACACACACTTTCCGCATGGCCCTGCCACTGCGAAAAACAAACATGTCTCCCACCACCAATCCTGCCGCACGCCACACCAAACACACAGATACACACACACACACACACACACATACATACACACACACCTTCCCCATACCCCTAAACAAACAAGGAGCTACAGTGCCAGGACCTGCAGGGGTGTGTGTGTGTGTAGGTGTGTGTGTGTTGGGCGGGAGGCATCTGCTTGTTAAGCCCAGTTGCCCCAGAGGTAAGACGGAAGGGCAGTAAACAAAGGATGGGGTGGGCAAAAGAGAGAGAGAGAGGAAGAGACAGAGAGAGAGAGGAAGAGAGAGAGAGAGAGGGATGGGGGGAACACTGATGAAAGTAAACTTTATGAATATATGATGGTCACTATGTCTTTGTGTCTTCCTGTCTATGTGGCAAACACATCCCAGCATCACTCACTCAGAGCTTCAGTGCTCACATCCCCCTCACACACACTCTTCACACACATTCTTCACACACACTCTCAAGTGATAATTTACTTCACCTGTCTGTGGTCAAATCCAGCACCTGGTGAAGAGGCAGCCAGTCAGAGGGGACTATTAGCTGTTATGAACTCACACTGTTAATTGCTGAAAAAACAAACTGTCACTGCCTCCTGTGATATGTGTGTGTGTGTGTGTGTGTGTGTGTGTGATAGCGTCGATAATGAATCTGACAAAGCTAAAAATATTTACGGAGATGTCAGGTGGGGCTCAACGAGTGCTAACAACTAACTTCTCTCCGGAGAATACGAGCTTCAGTTCGCTCTTTGTGTTTAGAATCATTCTCTCTCTCTTTTTCTCCCTTTCTTTCTCTCTCTCTTCTTTTTCTTCTCCTGCTGTGTTGCTTTTCCCAGCCACTTCAGGAAACCTTCCAGTCAGGCTTTAGAGCTAATCATAGCACAGAATCAGCCCTAGTTAAAGTCTTCAATGACCTCCTTATCGCATCTGATAATGGATATATATCAATATTAATCCTATTGGATCTTAGTGCTGCCTTTGACACTATTGACCATGGTATCCTAGTACACAGGCTTGAACACATGATAAGCATCAAAGACTCTGCATTAGCCTGGTTCAAATCATACCTCTCTGGTCGCTACCAGTTTGTACATGCTCATAATGAGTCATCATCCCACACCAAAGTAAAGTTTGGTGTACCCCAAGGCTCAGTGCTAGGTCCCCTGCTGTTCTCCCTGTGCATGTTACCTTTAGGATCTGTTATAAGGAAACATGGCATTACTTTCCACTCCTATGCAGATGATACCCAGCTTTACCTTTCTATGAAGCCTAAAGACTATATGCCAATGACTAAACTTGATGCCTGTCTCTTAGACATCAAAACCTGGATGACTAATAATTTCCAAAACTAATGTTTAAATTCCGATAAAACTGAAGTTATGATGATTGGCCCTAAACAGCTGACCAACACTCTACCCCTTCACCAAAACTTACTCAGTGGCCTGTCACTGTCACTCATGTAACGCAAAAGTTAAAGACCTCGGGGTAATTATTGACCAGGACCTCTCTCTAAATAGTCATGTAAAACACATTTCAAAAACATCTTTTTTCCACCTACGAAATATTGCTAAGGTTAGAAAGTTCCTATCCTTTGAGGATGCTGAAAAATTAATACACACATTTATTACTTCCAGGCTCGATTATTGCAATGCTCTGCTCTCTGGGTGTAGTAATACCTGTATCAAAAACCTACAGCTAATACAAAATGCTGCGGCCCGAACACTCACCAGGACTAAAAAATATGAACATATCTCTCCTATCCTTCCTTCCCTACATTGGCTCCCTATTAAAAGTCGAATTGATTTTAAAATACTCCTCCTAACCTACAAAGCCCTCAAGGGCGATGCACCAACATATATTAAAGACTTACTTGTCCCTTACCACCCTCCTAGAACCCTAAGATCCCAAAATGCTGGTCTCCTTGTAATCCCAAGAATATCAAAATCTACGATAGGAGGAAGAGCCTTTTGTTACTGTGCACCCCTCCTGTGGAATAATCCCCCCCCTCACATTCGACAAGTGGACACTCTTAATACCTTTAAGTTTAGACTTAAAACCTTCCTCTTTACTGTTTCCCATAGTTAGGGATGGTGCATGGCAAATCATCACTTCTCATGGGTCTTTTGGGAGGGACTGCCTCTGCTGTTGCCCCCACTTGCGAGGCATGGCGGCCACTGACCATCCCTGCAGTGGTGCTGGGTTACCATGCATCATACCTTAGTTATGCTGCTATAGCCTAGTGCCGCCACACAACCTTAGCTAAAACCATAGGCAACTTATAGTCTGTCATGGTTACTACTGATTGTAATTTTTCTCCATGACCCCTGGCAGTTGGGTTAGTGGATCGTGGGAGTGGAGTCGTGGATCTGCCCAAGGTTTCTTCCTAGATTAACTGAACATAAGGGAGTTTTTCCTTGCCCCTGTCGCTCTTGGGTGCTCTTTCTGTGAAGCGCCACGAGACAATACTATTGGAAAAGGCGCTGTAGAAATAAAACTGAATTGAATTGAATTGAACTTCAACCACACGGAAAAAGAGCACTCATGACAGACACACTCTTCTGTGCCTGGCAGAAAAGCATATATAAGCTGTGTGTGTGTGTGTGTGTGTGTCCAGAGCTATGCTCCTCACCACATAATAATCAGCAGGTGCTCCATTCTTGGACGCCACAACCCCGAAGGCAGTGATGGGGTCAGAGGTCGGCACCTCAGGCATTGTGCTGGGGAGGCAACAACAAACACATTATACAACATCAAAGATTAAAAGCTCTTTTCTAATGTGTGTGTGTGTGTGTGTGTGTGTTTGCAGAGGCCTCCTGCACCCCTGGTTCTTTCCTATTGGGGGAGGGGGCTGTGTGTTTGTGTAAATATGTGTGTGAGTGTGTGTGGATCTGAATCTATAGTATATTGGGTTATGGAGGGATCTGATCGAGATAGGGGTCTCATGCATATGTGTGTGTGTGTGTGTGTGTGTGTGTGTGTGTGTGGTGAATAGGGTTCTCTGTCATGATGACATACATGTGTAAATGTATGTGCAGCTTGAACAGCGCTTGTGTGTGTGAGTTTGTGTGACAGGAACCTGACTCCTGACTGTTAATGGAGAGGTGTGTGTGTGTGTGTGTGTGTGTGTGTGTGTGTGTGTGTGTGTGTGTCTCTGTGCATGGCCGTACAGTCTGGGCTGTGCTTAGGGCATCATAGAGAGGGCACAGCTGTGCATGTAAAATGAGCACAGGAGTGCCACCGCATGCCAGGCCATGCCAACGCTCTCAAGAACAGAGGAGTGCCACCGCATGCCAGGCCATGCCAACGCTCTCAAGAACAGAGGAGTGCCACCGCATGCCAGGCCATGCCAACGCTCTCAAGAACAGAGGAGTGCCACCGCATGCCAGGCCATGCCAACGCTCTCAAGAACAGAGGAGTGCCACCGCATGCCAGGCCATGCCAACGCTCTCAAGAACAGAGGAGTGCCACCGCATGCCAGGCCATGCCAACGCTCTCAAGAACAGAGGAGTGCCGCCTCATGCCAAAGGCAGAAAAGAGCTTCACCCTCCAGAGGATCAGAGTCTCATCCAGGGAGCAGAATCCCTCTGCCAGCTGCTATTAGACCCCATGGAGCCTGTGCAGTGGCACACACACACACACACACACACACACACACACACACACACACACACACACACACACACACAGCGTGTGGTGCATCTACAGCATGTCTTTTGTTTATGGGATGTTTATTGTCCTGGAGAGAGATGGGCACCTAAAGAGCAGTTCTACTAATGACAGCAGCGTACACACACACACACACACACACACACACAGCAGCTCTACTAATGATAGCTGTGCAGGGAGACAGCCAATTAGGAGCCCCACGGTGAAGTCACCCAATAGCGTAGCTCCGTCACTCCCATATTTCTGAGGGAATCCAGATCAATTGGCGTCTATTTCTGTTCCAAGAAGCGTTGTGCTAATGGCCAGCGGTTGGCCAGGCCTGGGCCACTGGCGTCCCCGTGGTTTCTCTCTGCCATGTGATTAGATCAGGCTTAAAGCAGTCTACTGGAGAAAGTGATGCAGTGATCGCATTCAATCGAAATGTTTACGGAATTTATTGTAATTACTGTTATTGAATCTGGGCGATTTACTGAGCCTCTAGTTCTTCTGCCCTGAAAAAGTTCATTGGAGGAACTTATTAGTGGGAGCCTGGGCAGCCAAATTAGCTTAGGAGAGAGAAGGATTTCTCTCTTGTGTTAATCTGTGCCCTAATCAATCCGCCTTTTCCCGAACTGCTGCATCTTGTTGGGGAGCAAAAGCACTTTAATTGGAAAATGGCAGACCAGCAGGCCAGACGGAGACGCACCACAGCCGCTAATGACACACACTCATCTTCGTGGAGTGACATTAAAGAGCAAACTGTTTGTCTGTGTGTGTGTGTGTGTGTGTGTGTGTGTGTGCACATAAAGGGGGGAGGGTGGAAGGCACACTCATCTTGATATAGTGGCATTATAGATCAAACTCTGTGTGTGTGTGTGTGTGTGTGGGTGTGTGATACTACAATGGGTTCAATCTATGATAAGGCCGCCACAGAGAACATCCTGGCACCAGCTGTATTACCCTGCAGTCTGAGGGCCAAACATGCAATGCCCTGTACATAGTGTGCCCTAAATAGAAAGCAAAGCATGGCGTCCCCATATCCACCACCAAGGAATGGCATATTTGACTATGGCATTCAGCCCTGTGGCAGTGGGTGCTGGCTAGCTCAGTGGACAGGTCAGCTGTGCCTCAGCCTGGCTGCTCACAGGTGCATACTGTTCCCTGGGGAGAATCGTCTTAACGAATGAGTCTGGGCGCACGGGCGGGACCGGTTGGTTATTTATGAATATTCAAGGCAAAGCCACAAATAGCGTGGTGCGTTACAGCCCGGTCAAAAACATAATTCAAGCTGACTTAGCCTGTATTTAACTGACTTGCAGCCTTTGGATCACAGGCTAATTGTAAAATAAATATGCATGTTCGACAGGCAGTAAGTCATGACAAAGACAATGAACGCCATTGCGGATTCATATGAAATAACACGAGACAGAAAATGAAGGAAAACTAATATACATTTGTGAAAAGGGTAGCAGGGATTTTAAAATACAGAGATGTAGGGCGCAAAAGAACACAGAGTTGTATGATTTGGAAAGATTTGGTGTAAAACATCAACGTCGAGAAAATACCCCCTGACAGCAAGTCAATTTATAGTTGATCTGCAATGACAAAAATGCCGTGTCAAAAGAAGAGGAGTGAATTCCTGTGTAAAATAGAGAAACACTAACCACGAGATCAGCACCAGGTAAAAGTGGTCTTTTCTCTCATGTAGAGCTGACTTCAACGAATTACTTCGATCCGTTTTCCTTGCCTCCCTCGACGTCGTTAAACGACGACTTACATTTCTTCCGGAAGTCCCTGTCAGCTATCATGAATGCTGCAAATGATTAACGTGGCGCCCCAACAATGACCTCATTCTGAGCTGAGCGATACGCGCGAAACAACACCTGTTCCCAGCGCTGTCGCAGCAGGTTGGCGCTTGGTGTTAGCGCGGCTTCTGGTGGTGATGGTGATGATGATGATCATGATGAGACTGATAGTGATGAGGGTTATCATTACAAGGATCATGATGGAATCCACCCATCTGTTCTGTCACACGTCAGGAAGCCCTATCTGCTGTCCTTGCAAGGTGATAGAAAGCTTTTATTTTACTTTGGCCTATACCTCTAGACAAACTCAAATGGCACAATATTAGCGACCCATCATGAAATACACCATAGCAGGGGCGCCACCAGGGGGGGAAAGGTTAGGATGATTCCAAGGGCCTGGCACTGATAGGGGGCCCTAGAGAACATTTAACAGTATAATCAATGTTTGAAAGGGCCCAAAATTTCTAGCAGCGCCGCTGCACCATAGTATTGACGCCGTTGTGTCCAGTGTGTGTTGATCTCATAGGCCACATGTTGAGCTGGACTATTGGAGTGGGCAGGTTTAATCCCAGATGCATTAGTTACATATCACCCAGCACCGTGAGAGGATGCTGAAATATGAACCTTGGACTGGAGTCTTTCAGGACGCACCCCATTGGCTGTCTGGACTCAGGGGGAATATATCAGCACTTCACTGAGGCTTTCCCACAAGCGACAAATCTGACACCCAGTCCTCCATGTTGCTGGAAATCACTGTGTGAAAAAGCGTGGCCAGGGTTTACAGACGTAGCAGATGTCTATATATAAAATCAAATGTTACAGACGTACAGATGTCTATATATGTACCAAAATCAAGACCTGTGTGTTACAGATGTAGCAGATGTCTATATATGTACCAAAATCTCAGCCTGGCCTTTCTAGAAATTCCGCTGGATTATCATCTCCCTGCAGGTCGCTCCTGGTCTGGATTTGATCCCATTGAGTTTGTTGTCTCAGGAGGCATTTTAACCCGTCCAATCAGCGAACAGAGAGAGGTGTTGTGAATGCAGAGCTAGAATGCTATCAGTCAAGGCAAACTATCAGTCAGGGGCTGATCCAATCTTTTTAAACTTAAACAACTTAAGCAAGCATTTGAATGTCACTTCCGAATGTCCAGACCCTGTGTACGAAACGAAAGCGTAGAACAAGGGCCTGGTTTTATTACCAGGCCACCAAACACCAGGAGTGTGTGGGCTAACTGCCTTCATGCGCTCCTGCACACTCACACTCCCACACACTCATGGTTATTGGTACACACACCCCCCAGTCACTCCATTCCTCTAAGAAAAATCGTCTAGCGCTGCCGATACCTCACACAGGTCAATCCAGACTATTCTATTATTCCGAACTATTCTATTATTCCAGACTATTCTATTATTCCAGACTATTCTCAGCTGGTGTTCCACGCAGGTGGAATGACCTTCCAAGTGCTACCAGAGCAACAGATTCCCTCCCCACCTCCAGGAAACTCTTGAAGACCCAGCCCTTCTGAGAGTTTATCTTGTCTTTAAACTTCTAACTTCCTGTAATTCACTTCCAATGGACCAACCGCCCAAACCCCCCGACTTTCATCTCCAGCCAGTTTCCTGTTAGCAAGGCACACTCTTTGTAAGGTTTTTAATTGTGCCGTGCTTGAATGTTAGTCCTTTGGATAAAAGCAGCTCCTAAATTCAGAAATGTAAATGTAGTATACATCTTACGGGCATGTCCGCCCCCCCCCACACACACACACACACACACACACCCCAAACTGTGATTGCACATGGAAATGCACATACACATACTCCTCCCTTCCCCCTGCTACGTATGCACTACACACACACACACACACACAGTTCCCTGGGCCCAGTGATATGGAACAGATTACGCCACAGCCAATTGCATAGTATATGAGTGCATCAATCTGCTCGCTGTAACAGGGTGCACACAGAGCCATAATGCAGATTGATTGGCCCGCAGCACGTCCAGAAACAAGTTTGAGGATGGAGCGCAGAGAAATGGGCCGCTACGCCGCAACGTAGGAGTGTGTGTGTGGTGTGTTTGAGCAGGGAGTGTGTGTGTGGGAGCAGGGAGCGCGGCTAAGGCATCTGGTAGCGACCCGCTGCCCTGATTGAGCTAATACCACACAATGAGATCAAGCACGCAGGAACCAAACAAGATTTAATGAACATAACAAGCTAACGAGACCTCTTACACCTGTCATCAGTCATGACAAACTGACAATGAATCTCTGTGTGTTTGTGTGTGTGTGTGTGTGTGTGTGGTGTGTGTGTGTGTGTGTGTGTGGCTGCCAAGGGAGGAAAACCAAGGCATGTACCATTGTTAGCACTGTAAGATGGCAAACTCCAGCACACACAAGTGGTACAACACACACACACACACACACACACACACACACACACATTTTACAAACACACACTTTATCTTCTGAATCCAAGCACCAGAAGAGATGACAAAGACACCCAAAGTCGTGCTCAACTCCCCTACACACACACACACACACACACACACACACACACACACGCAGATATACACAGACACACACACACACACACACAACACACACGGAAGCATGAAAGCATCCTGCTGAAAGTATCACACCTTTGGTTGGCTCCAGAGGCGTTGTCACATCAGCTGATCAGTCACACACACACACACACACTTACACACAAACATTGTTTTGAGGTTTAACACCTGTACTGTTGCCA
>PYXC01002200.1:62500-87500 GCA_015244755.2 Tenualosa ilisha | reverse complement strand
TGTTATAAAACCTCCTCTGATTTTCGCTGAGTCGCCCTTTGCCACCAGGGCGGCCAGTAATACATCAAAAGGGGTCGTTCCCATGGCGACGTGACTTATGGGCGAAGCCTCGGTCACCCAGTGTGACGGGGACCGCAGCGGGTGTGAGGGGTGAGAAAAGCGCTGAGTGTGTGTGTGTGTGTGTAGAGATGAACCCCACCATCTGCTCTCACACCCTCCTTCTCTTGAACACACTCCACACTTCCATACTCTCTCACAAACACAGCCCATCTCTCTCTCTCTCTCTCTCACACACACACACACACACACACACACACACACACACACACACAGGCCTACCTTAGGGCCTTCAGGGCCATAACTCTTCTCTGCCCTCTCCTCCTGACACACACACACACACACACACACACACACACACACACATACACTCTTCACTTCAGAACCTTAAGAGCCATTACCCTCCCCTAGTCAACAGTCAGCAATACACACTTCCTCACGTGAACTCTAAACTTTACTTTTAACTTTTTTTTAAACAACAGAACACAATGTGTGCCACTGTGTATATGGATTTGTGTGTGTTTGTGTGTGTGCCACTGTGTATATGTATTTGTGTGTGTTTGTGTGTGTGACACTCTGTAGAAGGTCAGCTGGGAAAACTAGTTCACCTGCAGGTCATTGTTGTGACAGATATAGCTTTGATTCATGGTGTTTGTGATGCCACAAGTCACCTGCATTAGGTGGGAATGCTACATCTGCACATCTCCTGGTCTTTAGCCACTAGCAAACTGAGCTAAGGCTAACAACACTGGCAGTGGAGCTGCTAAAGTTAGCAACCCTTGCGACAAAGGCTAGCATCACGTACACCTGAGCGACTAAGGTTAGCTACACTAGCAGTGGAACTGCTAACACTGGTTGCTGGGAAGCTGAGTTACTCAAGCTAGCAACCTTGGCAACAAAGCTGTAAAGCCTAGTGACACTGGCAACCCAGCAATTAAGGCTAGCTGCCCCTAGCAGTGGAGCTGCTAAAGTCAGCAACACTTGCAGCTGAATGGCTACGGCTAGCAACCCTTACAGTTGAGTAGCTAAGGCTAGCAACCATTGCAGTTGAGTGGCTAAAGCTAGCAACCTTGGCAGTGGAGCTGCAAAAGTTAGTGACCCTTAAGCAGTGGACACTGCCAATCAAGCAGCTAAGGTTAGTGACACTAGCAGCGGAGTTGCTAAGGCTAGCAAGCCTGGCAGCCGAGCGACTCTTGACTCATTGCATCTGCTTAGGTTTCCACAGCTCTGGCTGTGGACCTGGAGGTCTAACATACCTGGCTCCCAAGTCACCCTGCTAAAAAGCTGACGTGTGCAAAGTTAATTAAAGAATCTCTGAGCAGCCAAGTGGGTTGTAAGGTCACAGGAAGTGGGACCATTGACCTTCACAACCTGGTGAGCTTTCAACCTGTCCTCCTGCCCTTCTGATGCAATAGAGCTTTCAATGGTAGCAGCAACAACAACAACAACAACAACAACAACAAAACAATGGCTGTTTAGATTAATCACATTTCTATTTTTAAAAAGAAAAATGATTAAAATAAATAAATAAGTCAGCCAATATTTCAAAAAGATATTTCATTGGTCTTAACCTTGCATTGGAGAACCATCATTTGACCTCACTCTTCATATCAAAATGATTTACTCTACAGTTTGCCATTGTGGTTGCTGGTTGATGTCCTATCAGCTCCTGCTAGTTCTGCTGAAGTCGATCTCTCTTATTCCACACATTCAGATACACACTCATTCCACTGTGGGCAGATACACACGCATTCAGATACACTCAGATACACAAGCATTCAGATACACACATATTCAGATACATTCAGTTTCACACACGTTCAGATACACATGCAGTCAGATACACTCAGATACACACGCATTCAGATACACACATATTCAGATACATTCAGATTCACACGCATTCAGATACACACGCAGTCAGATACACTAAGATACACATGCATTCAGATACACACATATTCAGGTACATTCAGATACACACACATTCAGATACACACATATTCAGATACATTCAGATACACACATATTCAGATACATTCAGATACACACATATTCAGATACATTCAGATACACACATATTCAGGTACATTCAGATACACACATATTCAGATAAACACGCAGTCAGATACACTCAGATACACACACATTCAGACACACACATATTCAGCTACACGCACGTTCAGATGCACTTGCATTCTTCCGTGGGCAGGTACACAAGCATTACGCTGCGGTGGAGTGAGTGTGGCACTACTGTTCCACAGGCCTTGAGCTGGACTGTGCTGACAGGCACTCATATTCCACTGGTGGACCTTTTTGTAAGCGCAGAAGTAAACGATGGCAACGTTTCTCTGAGCTCCATGCCTCTGGGACATGTGTGTGTGTTGCCTAGCCTCCTAGACATGTGTGTGTGTGTTGCCTAGCCTCCTAGACATGTGTGTGTGTTGCCTAGCCCTGCTATTTTTATGATCTCCAGCCTGGAGGTTTTTCCATAGCTCAAGCATGAGATGTTTCTCTCGGTGGGACAGCCATGATGAAACGCTTCATATCTCTTGATATCTCTGGAGATGATAGCCACCATAACGTAAAGCACACAGCAGTTTACACACATCACAAATGCAGTTAATGCCTTAGCGTTGGCCCGTGCTGGTCTGTGCTGGAGAGTGTGTCAAATAAAGGCACATGTGTTTTATACTCTTGCGTATGAGGACACGAGGTGTAATACGCTACACAGACATTCAGATGGAAAAGACTTGAAACAGATCCCAGCTGTTTGTGCCAAACAAAAAGAAAGGTTCATACTGAGTAAATGAAAGGCAGTTTTGTGTTGGTGGTAAATATGTGAAGTCAAGTCAAATGGGTTTATTTTCAGAGCACATTTAATATGCGGATGAATATGGCCTTAGATTGTTGGACTGTAATTGTCAGAACTGATTGGGTAAAATGAAACACCTTAACCTCAGAATGTGTATTTATGATTATAGTTGTGTGTGCAGATCGGCAGTGTCTGGCCTGAGCTCATACTCACACGCTCGGAGCTGACTAATGTCATTAGAAGGAAGAAAAACACTCAGCCGAAGGACACTGAAGAATGTTTTTGTTCAATCACCATGTGTATGGGATTTCCGTCTGATTAGCTTTGCATTCCAAGAGCCCTTGTTAAAGTCGTCCAGGCAACAGGAAGCTGTTTTCACTGACTGGGCGTCTGTTCCAGCCTTGGCGGCTGTCATGGAGTCCGACCACAGGGCCATGTGCAGTCAATAAATCAGCCAGCACGCTGTGGGCCATGCAAGTGCAGAGCAGGGAGGAGCATGCAAATACATGCAGAATGAAATAAACCAGTGAACAAAATATGATGCTGATTGGGTTTGGGGTGGGACTGGGCCAATGAGTGAATCTCTTACCGTACTGGGGTGGGATTGGCCAAATGAGCGGGTCTCTTACCGTGCTGGGGTAGGATTGGGCCAATGAGTGGATCTCTTACTGTGCTGGGGTGGGATTGGCCAAATGAGTGGATCTCTTACTGTGCTGGGGTGGGATTGGCCAAATGAGTGGATCTCTTACTGTGCTGGGGTGGGATTGGCCAAATGAGTGGATCTCTTACTGTGCTGGGGTGGGATTGGGCAAATGGGTGGATCTCTTACTGTGCTGGGGTGGGATTGGGCAAATGGGTGGATCTCTTACTGTGCTTGGGTGGGATTGGGCAAATGGGTGGATCTCTTACTGTGCTGCGGTGGGATTGGGCAAATGAGTGGATCTCGTACCGTGCTGGGGTGGGATTGGGCAAATGAACGGATCTCTTACTGTGCTGGGGTGGGATTTGGCAATTGGGTGGATCTCTTACTGTGCTGGGGTGGGATTGGGCAAATGGGTGGATCTCTTACTGTGCTGGGGTGGGATTGGCTGGGAGCGAACAAGTGGCTCTATATCTGTGCCGGTACTGGATTGGGTGGAAGTGCTGAGGCAAGGCTGAGTTGGGCTGGACTGTGTTACCACAGACTCACTCACACATACACACTGGCTCACTCACACACTCACACATACACACTCACTCACACATACACACTCACTCACTCACTCAAACACATACACACTCACTCACTCACTCACTCACTCACTCACTCACACATACACACTCACTCACACACTCACTCACTCAAACACATACACACTCACTCACTCACTCACACACTCACTCACTCACACATACACACTCACTCACTCACTCACTCACTCAAACACATACACACTCACTCACTCACTCACTCAAACACATACACACTCACTCACTCACTCACTCACTCACACACTCACTCACTCACACATACACACTCACTCACTCACTCACTCACTCACTCAAACACATACACACTCACTCACTCACTCACTCACTCACTCACTCCCTCACACACACATACACACTCACTCACTCACACATACACACTCACTCACTCACTCACTCACACAATCACTCACTCACTCACACATACACGCTCACTCACACACTCACTCAAACACATACACACTCACTCACTCACTCACTCACTCACTCACTCACACATACACGCTCACTCACACATACACACTCACTCACACATGCACACTTACTCACTCATACATACACACTCACTCACACATGCACACTCACTCACTCACACATACACACTGACTCACTCACTCACACACTCACTCACTCACTCACACATACACACTGACTCACTCACTCACACATACACACTCACTCACACATGCACACTCACTCACTCACATACTGACTCACTCACTCACTCACTCACTCACACATACACACTCACTCACACATACACACTCACTCATTCACTCACTCACACATACACACTCACTCACTCACACATACACACTCACTCACTCACACATACGCACTCACTCACTCACTCACACACTCACTCACACATACACACTCACTCACACATACACACTCACTCACTCACTCACACTCACTCACTCACACATACACAGTCACTCACTCGCACACTCACTCACTCACACTCACACATACACACTCACTTACTCACACATACACACTCACTCACTCACACATACACACTCACACATACACACTCACTCACTCACACACTCACCCTCACACTAACTCTCACACATACACACTCACTCACACACTCACCCTCACACTAACTTTCACACTCACTCACACATACACGCTCACTCACTCTCACACACACACATACACACACACAGACAGTCACTCTCTGTCTCTCTCTGCCTCAGCCTCCCTCCTCACCAGCCCTGTCTGATTTCCATTGTTATTAATATGTGCCCGTTTCATTTTCCTCTCTGTCATAACGTGTCGGGCTAAACTCCAGGAGACAATCCCTTATTGATTATTTTCCCAGCATCCTGAGCGGCAGGCCCAGCTGATCGGCTGTCTCGAGTGTCTGTCTGTGCGTGTGTGTGTGTTGTGTGTGTGTGTGTGTGTGTGTGTGTGTGTGTGTGTGTGTGTGTGTGTGTGTGCGGCGTCTCAGGCGTGTCAGATAATAAGCCCTGCTCCTGCTCTGGCTTCTTGCGCTCCAGCAAATTGGATGCGCAGTCAGTCACTGTCCAACCAAATCATGCTGCAGTCTGTCAAAAGCCTGGCCATGGATTATCATCTTACTCTGCCCAGGCAGGGGGGGAGAGGGAGAGAGAGAGAGAGAGAGAGAGGGAGAGAGGGAGAGAGAGAGAGAGGGAGAGGGAGAGAGAGAGGGAGAGCCTGGCCATGGATTATCATCTTACTCTGCCCAGGCAGGGGGGGAGAGGGAGAGAGAGAGAGAGAGAGGGAGAGAGGGACAGAGAGGGGGAGAGAGGGAGAGAGAGAGAGAGGGAGAGCCTGGCCATGGATTATCATCTTACTCTGCCCAGGCAGGGGGGAGAGGGAGAGAGAGAGAGAGGGAGAGGGAGAGAGAGAGAGAGGGAGAGGTAGAGAGAGAGGGAGAGAGGGAGGGAGAGAGAGAGAGAGGGAGAGGGAGAGAGAGAGGGAGAGCCTGGCCATGGATTATCATCTTACTCTGCCCAGGCAGGGGGGGAGAGAGAGAGAGAGAGAGAGAGAGAGAGAGAGAGAGGGAGAGGGACGGAGAGGGGGGGGAGGGAGAGAGAGAGAGAGAGAGAGAGAGAGAGAGAGGGAGAGGGACGGAGAGGGGGAGAGAGGGAGAGAGACAGAGAGGGAGAGGGAGGGAGAGGGAGAGAGAGGGAGAGGGACGGAGAGGGGGGGAGAGGGAGAGAGAGAGAGAGAGAGAGAGAGAGAGAGGGAGAGGGACGGAGAGGGGGGGAGAGGGAGAGAGAGAGAGAGAGAGAGAGAGAGAGAGAGAGGGAGAGGGACGGAGAGGGGGAGAGAGGGAGAGAGAGAGAGAGGGAGGGAGAGGGAGAGAGAGGGAGAGGGAGAAAGAGAGAGAGAGAGCAAAAGAGAGATGAGTGTTCCTTTGAGATCAAGGCAGGGAGAGAGAGAGAGAGAGTAAGCAAAAGAGAGATGTGTGTTCCTCTGAGATCAAGGCAGGGAGAGAGAGAGAGGGAAAGAGAAAGAAAGAGAGAGAGAGCAAAAGAGAGATGAGTGTTCCTTTGAGATCAAGGCAGGGATAGAGAGAGAGAGAAAGAGAAAGAAAGAGAGAGAGAGCAAAAGAGAGATGAGTGTTTTCTCTTCCTCAGTAATGCCATCCTGTACTCCACACACACACATACACACACACATAAACACACGCACACACACTCATACACACACACACACACGCACATTCTCTCACACACACACACACACACACACACCTGACTGAAACAGACATACTGAGAGACCCTCTCACTGCACACCAAAGTTCCTCCTCGCATCTGTCAGAGTGTAGCTTCTCCCCCTCCCCCATCACATGCGCCTGAGCAAAACGATTGGCACAGAAATGTGTCAATCACCTTTGACGTTTCCTGGTTGGTTAATACAGCTCCATATGAGAGTTTAGCTTTGATTAAAGAGCCTTTAAGAGATATTTCCTTGGGTCTTACTGATGCTAATGCTACTGAAAACTGTCAGAGTATGAAGACAGGCAGTTTAAAAGTGTGTGTGTGTGTGTGTGTGTGTGTGTGTGTATCCTTAGTGCTCTTGTGCAAGAGGACTTCTTACACATGAGGACATGAGGAAACATAATTGTTAACGAGGACAGGTGTGTGTGTGTGTGTGTGTGTGTGTGTGTGAGGTTGTCTCTATCTCATGTTTCACTTCACACACCTTCCCCTCAGGTGCTGTTGGACAGGTGCGGAACAGAACAGAAATGTCTCGGTGTCCAGTTGTCGGCATGTCAGCGTTGCTCAAAGAGCTGACAGTGGAGGACTCTATCTCTGAATCACACACACACACACACACACACTCCCTCTCCCTCTTTGTTTTTCAGACCTTACACACTCTGAGGAGAAAAAAACATCAGCTCTAACTTACACTCACACACACTTTGACCCATCAGAGTGGTGGACATGCTTCTCCTCAGTGTGTGTGTGAGAGAGTGAGATGTTATAATTCAGTGTGTGTGTGAGAGAGTGAGATGTTATAATTCAGTGTGTGTGTGAGAGAGTGAGATGTTATAATACTCTACAGACACCCATCAACTCCATGAGGATCCTCACAGACCGGATTCCACCTACATCTCCATTCAGTATTAGAAAGTAGTTGTGAAAAAGTTTTGTATGGATGCTGGTATTTGTGTGTCTGTGTGTGTGTGTGTGTGTTTGTGTTAGTGTGTGTGTGTGTGTGTGTGTGTTAGTGTCTGAGTGTATCAATGTTTGTGAGAGAGCATAGGAGAAAGGGGCAGATATGATTAATTATACATCTGGATTATAGTGTTTGTGCACACACACACACACACACACACACACACACACACACACACACACACTCACACACACACACACAGAGCCAACCAGATTTAATAAACCCACTGGGAGAAAAAGGAAGACAGAGAGAGAACAAACAAACAAAAACAGAACAATCTTCTTCACCAGACAAATGAGGAAACACATACACACACTTACGCACGCACACACACACACACACACACACACACACATAAGCACACACACACACACTCACATGCGCACACACACACAAGCAGAGGAGATCAGAGGAAAGCAATAAAGATGGAGAGAGGAGAGGAGAGGAAAGCAAGAGAGATGGAGAGAGGAGAGGAGAGATAGAGAGAGGGGAGAAGAGGAAAACAAGAGAAATGGAGAGAGGAGAGAAGAGATAGAGAGGGGGAGAAGAGGAAAGAGAAGAGAAGAGGCATGCGGTCTGCGTTGGCGCTGGGCACTAGCACGTCACTACTGGGGGATTGTGGGATTGAGATTCTTCTCCTCTCCTCACTGCTGTTCCTGGTTAGTGTTGCAGCTGCCACAGCGGTTGCTCTTGTGTGCGTGCTATCGTTGTGTATGTGTGAAGGCGTCTTATTCTGTGTGTGTGTGTGTGTGTGTGTGTGCGTGTGTGTGGCTGTGGTGAGATATGCTGTTGACTTAGGGGTGTCTTAGCTTCTTATAGTCACCCACTCCCAGCAGGGAGCTCCTTATAGCCGCTCACATATGGATTAGATTAGTTAATTATTGGTGTGCAATATATGGATATATTAGTGTGCAATATATGGACATATTAATGTGTAATATATGGATATATTGGTGTGTAATATATGGATATATTAATGTGTAATATATGATTGATATTGGTGTGTAATATATGGATATATTAATGTGTAATATATGGATATATTGGTGTGTAATATATGGATATATTAATGTGTAATATATGGATATATTAATGTGTAATATATGGATATATTAATGTGTAATATATGATTGATATTGGTGTGTAATATATGGATATATTAATGTGTAATATATGATTGATATTGGTGTGTAATATATGGATATATTAGCATGTAATATATGGATATATTAGTGTGTTAATATCTGATTGATATTAGTGTGTATGACTGATATTGTTTTCATTGTGGGTTTTTATTGGATTCTTGGGGAAGGGGGTGTAATGGGGAGAGGGTGACCTTTCTGAGCTTGCTTTGGAGGTAAACAAACACACTGATGTATGCTTTTCTCCACCTGAGGTGAACACACACACGAACACGCGCGCACACACACACACACACACACACACATTTTTATCACCACTGTCTCTGCCCTGTGGTGCTGTACTTTACTGTATTCTGATTTTAGCTCTCCGTTTCAAAGAGAGGAACAGTGTGTGTGTGTGTGTGTGTGTGTGTGTGTGTGGAAGAGAGAATGATGGAGGAGTAGACCTGTATTTGATGCAGACTCTGTCATGAAAGTGCACTGACACTAACAGATGGAGAGGAGAGAAGAAGAAGAGAGGAGAGGAGAGGAGAGGAGAGGAGAGGAGAGGGGTTGGAGGTGGAGAAGATGAAGGAGAAGAGGAGGTGGAACAGGAACACAGTATGTATGTGTGTGTGTGTGTGTGTGTGTGTGTGTGAGAGAGAGAGAGAGAGAGAGAGATAGGAGGAAAGGAGATAGAGGTGTGGGTATCTATCAGTGTAGGGAATAATAGTATTCAACGTAAATGGCATTACTAATGACGCAGTTTTTTCATTAACGAGTCACTATAGTTTTTTCACTAACGAGTAATCTAATTACAGTTTTTTCGATCACTATCATTAACCGATACTTTTTCTAAAGTCTTAACACACCAAAACACCTACATCACACAATTAGCCAAACAGTTAGTTTCCTTATCAAAAGCACTTTTTTGTTAACAAAACACACACAATCTGATTTAAAATTAAATAATTCTACCCTACACTAGCTTGTGTTTTCTTTACCCTGGACCATGTAATCAGAGTATACTGACTGTCAAAATGCTAGCAAGTAATGGCATTTCTGAAGCTACATTCATTTTCAAGTATTTCAAACCACGACTTTATGGACTACATTCACTTCAAAACCCACGGTTCCATTTACTAACAGTAACCACCAATTCTATTTGTGTGAGTGTTTACAGTAACGTGAGTTTTCTAAAATAAGTAATTTTACATTACATAATGGATGTTCCATAGAAATTCTTCAAGAGTTGTTGCAGATGCACAGGCCTACAGTTATTTCCAGCAGCTAACATGCTTTTACCCAACCCACAATCACTTTGCAAAACCTCTAAACACAACAAAACATCAGTTTTGCAACTAAAATTGGAGATGGTTTGTCTATTTTTTACTGCAGTTATTATCATTATTATCTGTCCAGTGTTCATTCAATAATTATTATCTATGTAACTGTTGTGCTGCTGTGATTACCAAACTAAGGGGTTTCCATTTCTGCCATACTGTGTTCTGGCATTTTCAAATAAGCCATATGAGCCATATATAAGCCATAATGTTGGTGTTGGGTGATCCTGTACGTACAGGAAATGTAAACATGATAGAAGTGCATTCATTGGCTGCATATAGCAAGAAAGGAGCAAGAAATGTGTCACCTGTGTGGGCAGAACAGGTCAATCGTGCTAATTGTATTTAGAGTCCTGAAAATGAGGCTGATGATTGGACAAAGGCTTCAGTTTTGAAATGTTTTAAAATGGCAGAAAGCTGATTTAGTGACTGTCTTCATGTGGCTGCTGCACTCCCAGGATCCTAACAGTGTCTTGTGGTTTAGACCCCTGAGCACTGAGAGAAGAGAGCCCAAGTGTTTGTTCTTTTCTCCCAAAGATAATTATTTTGGTTTTTCTGAGTTTAATTTAAGGAAATGATGTGTTAACTCTTTGAAGCTGATGGACGTGAGTCACATCCGATTTGACACACACTTACATTACTCGCTGAGATTTCATCACATTGACGAAGTCATGCATATCACATGAAACTGCGCAACCTGAACTTTCCAACAGTGCTAGTCGCTAGTTTCTGTGATGAACAGTTTACTAGTAAATGTGCATTGAATTTCTATCTAAATGAATGTAAATGAATGTCAGTAATACAGCTCTGTGTCCATGTCATACCCATCCTTCTCTGTGAGATATCTCACGATTTCTGAACTTTGAAACTGCATATCAAAACATCCTCTCTATGATCAGCAGTTCCTGGTTAATCCGACTTTAAAATCTTTCAATTTCTTCATCATCTCCAACGTCTTGCCAACTTCTTTTGTTTCTTCTGTGTTTTCCTTGATATTAAGCCTGATGTACGACATGCAGATCAATTCTGTTAAATAACCTACAGTTGAATTTAAAGTGCTATTATGGTGGGGGCGGGGCTGGGGCAAAGTTACTTTTACAATGCAGTTACTAACAGAGTTACTTTTACAGTGCAGTTACTAACAGAGTTACTTTTACAGTGCAGTTACTAACAGAGTTACTTTTACAATGCAGTTACTAACAGAGTTACTTTTACAATGCAGTTACTAACAGAGTTACTTTTACAATGCAGTTACTAACAGAGTTACTTTTACAGTGCAGTTACTAACAGAGTTACTTTTACAATGCAGTTACTAACAGAGTTACTTTTACAATGCAGTTACGAACAGAGTTACTTTTACAATGCAGTTACTAACAGAGTTACTTTTACAATGCAGTTACTAACAGAGTTACTTTTTCAGAGGAGTAAGTAGGAACTGATTACTGTTTCAATTAAAAACACTGATAGCCAGTCCTGCCTCTGCTGCCTTGATCCAGCAACCCCATCAACTACATCTATCAGGAGCTGCTTATTGCACTTTAAACACACACACACACACACACACACACACACACACACACATAGACACAGCTGCTCATAGAGTAAAGTGATCCCCAGAGACTTTCTACACCCTGCTTTACACCACACACACACACACACACACACACACACACACACACACACACACACACGCCTCACAGGGTCCATATCCCAAACCAACTGAGGAATGGTCATAAGGTTTGACAACCTCGTGACAACCCACCGCACACACATACTCAACACAGACACATAGTCTCTCTCTCTCTCACACACACAGACACACACATGCACGCACACACACACAGTCACACTCCTTTGACCAAAAGAGCAGCTACACCACCCTCCAACACACTAATCTGGAGCTCATTGCTTAACCCCAGCCTCTTCCATCCTTTGTTAAGTCTACACCCTGCTTTACACACACACACACACACACACACACACAGCTCCTTGCTATGGAGCAGGCCCAGCCATCCATTGTTAAGTCTTGCATAAATGCATAGATAAGAAAGTGATGAAATTACTGGTGGAGGAGAACAGAGCTCTCGACCGGCTGCCCCGCCCCCCCTCTGCCCTGTCTGCTCAAATCAGCCATGAAGGGCATAATTAGGGAGGTTGGAGAGACACTCACACACACACACACACAAACTCACACACACCCAGGCAGGTTCCTGAGTGTACGAGCAGCGAGCGATGGCCCCGTCATCATTAGAATTGGGTGCTATCGGTGCCATCGCAGGGGCCACTGTGGTCAGCTGCCCACTCATCATCCCTCTTGATCATGGCTAATTACAGATAGCAAGAGCATTACTACTGACACCACACCTCTGCTACTGCAGGAGACTCTCTCTCTCTCTCCCACACACACACACACACACACACACACACACACACACACACACACACACAGAGAGAGAGAGAGAGAGAGAGTAAAATGAGAACCGTGGAGATGAGGATGAAGAAAGAGAAAGTGAAGAAAATAGAAACAAATGGGAGAGAAAAATCTAGAGGTGTGTGTGTGTGTGTGTGTGTGTGTGTGTGTGTGTGTTTTGGGGCGGAATCTAGAGGTGTGTGTGTGTGTCTGTGTGTGTGTGTGTGTGTGTGTGTGTGTGTGTGTGTGTGTGTTTTGGGGTGGAATCTAGAGGTGTGCGTGTGTGTGTGTGTGTGTGTGTGTGTGTGTGTGTGTGTGTGTGTGTGTGTGTGTGTTTTGGGGTGGAATCTAGAGGTGTGTGTGTGTGTGTGTGTGTGTGTGTGTGTGTGTGTGTTTTGGGGTGGAATCTAGAGGTGTGTGTGTGTGTCTGTGTGTGTGTGTTTTGGGGTGGAATCTAGAGGTGTGTGTGTGTGTCTGTGTGTGTGTGTGTTTTGGGGTGGAATCTAGAGGTGTGTGTGTGGCTGTGTGTGTTTTGGAGTGGAATCTAGAGGTGTGTGTGTGGCTGTGTGTGTGTTGGGGTGGAATCTAGATGTGTGTGAGTGTGTGTGTGTTTTGGGGTGGAATCTAGAGGTATGTGTGTGGCTGTGTGTGTGTTGGGGTGGAATCTAGAGGTGTGTGTGTGTGTGTTTTGGGGTGGAATCTAGAGGTGTGTGAGTGGCTGTGTGTGTTTTGGAGAGGAATCTAGAAGTGTGTGAGTGGCTGTGTGTGTTTTGGAGTGGAATCTAGAGGTGTGTGTGTGTGTTTTGGAGTGGAATCTAGAGGTGTGTGAGGGGCTGTGTGTGTTTTGGAGTGGAATCTAGAGGTGTGTTAGTGGCTGTGTGTGTTTTGGGGTGGAATCTAGAGGTGTGTTAGTGGCTGTGTGTGTTTTGGGGTTTGGGGCAGAAATAGGTTGTGTTTGGAGAAAGACTCGTTGCTGGATCTGGACACACATATGCACACACACACACACACGTACACACACACACACACGCAGTCAGGAAGCCACCGCGTTGCGTCAGAATGATTTTCTCACAGACCACATCAGATTCAATGGTTTGTCTCAAGACACACACACACAAGTACCGTCCCAGCCACACTTATACACACACACACACTCAGCAGCTCAGTGGGGAGGTTTCCAATCTCTGTCACACACCCTTCCCTTAACAGGCTGAAGGCTTGCTTCTCATAAAGCACTAGAGCAGTTTAAACCAGGGGGGAATAACAGCTAAATTCAACACACACACACACGAACACACACACACACCACACACAGGAGCAGTTTAAACCAGGGGGGAATAACAGCTAAATTCAACACACACACACACGAACACACACACACACCACACACAAGAGCAGTTTAAACCAGGGGGGATAACAGCTAAATTCAACACACACACACAAACACACACACACACCACACACAAGAGCAGTTTAAACCAGGGGGGATAACAGCTAAATTCAACACGCACACACAAACACACACACACACACCACACACAAGAGCAGTTTAACCAGGGGAGATAACAGCTAAATTCAACACACACACACAAACACACACACACACACAAGAGCAGTTTAAACCAGGGGGGATAACAGCTAAATTCAACACACACACACAAACACACACACACACACACCACACACAAGAGCAGTTTAAACCAGAGGGGATAACAGCTAAATTCAACACACACACACAAACACACACACACATACCACACACAAGAGCAGTTTAAACCAGGGGGGATAACAGCTAAATTCAACACACACACACACACACACCACACACAAGAGCAGTTTAAACCAGGGGGGATAACAGCTAAATTCAACACACACACACACACACACCACACACAAGAGCAGTTTAAACCAGGGGGGATAACAGCTAAATTCAAGACACACACACACACACCACACACAACAGCAGTTTAAACCAGGGGGGATAACAGCTAAATTCAACATTTCTTGACATTTCAATTTAGATTTCTATAGTGTGCTGAACTCCAATGCATTTATGAAACAGAGACGTCCACAAGAGCCAGAGGAGCTCAGGCCTGGCATCATCCCTGGGACATCTCACAGAGCCCACATCCATCCCAATAGCAAAGCAGAGCAACAGCATTCTCACAGTGGTTGTTTCACAATTAGATTCATGCTTCTAGCTACAGGCTGTGTGTGTGTGTGTGTGTTGGGACTGTAGATTGTCTGTGTGTATGTGTGTGTTGGTACTGTAAATTGGTTGTGTGTGTGTGCAAGTGTTTGGGGTGTAAACTGACTGTGAGCTGGCACATAAGTCTTCATAAACTCTCTCTCTCTCTCTCACTCACACACACACACACACACACACACACAGAGGAGTGTCTTGAGCCCTGGATGAAAATCACACATTAGAAATATATCGATTTAGGCTTTAGCTCACATTATATCAATTTAGCAGTTCAGTACACACACACACACACACACACACACACACACACACACACACACACACAGGTCAGTGGGCATTTACCTATGCTGAGCATGCCTTGATTAATACTCCACACACACACTGGTTTTGAGAACAGTAATTAAGTCGACTTGCATTGGACAGAGAGAGAGAGAACAGAGGTGTGTGTTTGAGAGCACAGATGTGTTTGAAACCCCGTGTGTTTGAGAGCAAAGATGAGTGTCACTACCCAACCTTGTGCTCCAGGGTCAGCCTGTGATGGTAATGGTGTTTCATAGTGGACTTTGCACACACACACACACACACACACACACACACACACACACACACACACAGACAGACAGACCCACAGACTTTACAACAGACCAGCCAGCCATGGTTTACAAATCACTACATTTGCTGACAATCCTCTTGAGATACATCACATTTACCCCTGCAGATGCAATCACACACACACACACACACACACACACACACATACATTGGCCTGACCTTTCCAGGAGAGTGTTTGATGTGGGAGGGGGGTTGTGGGTTCAGAGGTGAGCTCATGAGGCGTGTGTGTAATGTGTGTAAGAGGGAGAGTGCAACTCTACGGCATCCCCTAATTCCCTCAGAAAGCTGTGTGTGTGTGTGTGTGTGTGTGTGTGTGTGTGTGTGTGTGTGTGTGTGTCAGAGGTGGGGTGTGTAATATGATGTAATGTTAAAGTGTGTCAGGTGTTCCTGGTCACGAGTGCAAGAAGGGGAAGGCACAGTGTTGCCATGGTAATATTCCAGTTGCCGTGGCGAAGGAAGGCCTGCATCTTCACGAGCTTCTTCAGTGGAAGCACAAGAGGCCATTTCACATTACATTACATGCATGCATTCAGCAGACACTTACAAGAGAGAACATTCAAGCTACAACACAATGAAAAAAAAAAAAACTAACAGAGTGCATATTGCTAACTTAAAAACTGCAGTATTTTAAGTTGAAAGTGCAATAGTGTGAATAGTGCAACAAGTGCAGTATAAAAGAGAGATTAAGAATTGGTGTTCAGAATTCAAGCCAGGAGATATTCTTGGAAGAGCTGGGTCTTCAAGAGTTTCTTGAAGGTGGAGAGGGTGTCTGTTGATCGGGTAGCGCCTGGAAGGTCATTCCACCGGCGTGGAACAAAAAGAGTCTGGATTGACCTGTGTGAGGTTGACTGTGCAGATTTTACCCTCACGCCTTCCAGACTCCATTTTCTCAAGTGAGAATGGAGAGACTTTCCTTCTGCAGGCACTGACAAATAAAGAATGAAAGAGGGACATAAAAAGCCCTTGTAAAATACTAAAAAATGCAGCATCAACAACACCAACAACATCAATGTCAACAACCACAAAGAATGAGAAGCACATGTTGCTTGTGTTTCCTGATGGTTTTACCCTGTGGGGTTTCCTGGTAGTTTTAATGGGTGATCTGAGGAAGGAATAGTCTGATCAGCAGGTCAGACAGAGCACTAGTTAACTAACCAACTAACCCACCAAGGGCTTTGCAGTGGAGCTGTGTCTGGGTCCTGACCTGTGCTGGGGGGTGGTGGGTGGCTGTGTCTGGGTCCTGACCGCCCTGTTCCCCTCTGGCCAGCCAGTTCCAGCCACCAGCTCATTACACCACAGCCACAGCCACAGCCACAGACACCCAGAGAAACTCACATTAGATGGAGAGAGCACGAGAGCTCACACACACACACACACACACACGTGCACATGCACAGGCATGCACGCACGCACGCACGCACACACACACACACACACACACACACACACACATGCACGCACGCACATAGACGTACCAATGCACAGGAGCTTTTGGTTTGCTAGGCTGGACGAGGGCCTGCACCCCTCTGTAACTCCATGCTTCCATAGATGCCCCATAAAAGCACTCAGCTCACACTTCCACCCAAACCTGTTTCATTAGGAGGGAAAGTTTATGGGCAAACCTCTCTGTGCTAAGCCCGGCCCAGCGCCACACACCACTAATGGGGTGTTGGCACAGGCCTGGGGCAATCCAATGGGGTTTGTGTGTTGGCATCAGTGCTACTCTCTCAGTCACACGGCTACCCAGCACTGGGTCAAACACACCCACTCTCTGCTGGGTCAAACACACCCACTCTTTGCTGCTGCTGCACAGCCGTATGGACTACCCAGCACTGGGTCAAACACACCCCCTCTGCTGATGAGAGAGATAGGGGGAGGAAGAGAGAGATGAAAGGAAAGAGGGAGGAGGAAAGAGAGAGAGAGAGAAAAGAGAAACAGAGGGAGAGAGAGAGAAAGAAAGAGATAGAGAGAGAGAGAGAATGAAAATTTGTGCCTTTGTCTGTGAGTCTTTGTGTGTTACCATGACAGTCAGAGCCCATTGTGTGTGTGTGTAGTGTGTCTGTGTGCGTGTGTATGTGTGGCCATGGTCTTAAGTTGCCCAGCTCTTTAACAGAAAGAGATAAAACCAAGGGGTCATTCATGAAACAAACCCTACACACACACACACACACACACACACACACACACACACACACACACACTAATCAGTTTCAGCAGACATTAATTGCCATTTTGATCATGCAGCATTTCTCTAAATCGATGTCATTCCCACATTCCTAATTTATACCAGCCTGCACCAGTAACACCTGATGAGGATTTGCTGGGATTAGGGTTTGGTGTGAGGTTAAAATCCCCAAGATGTCACACCAACACCCATAACTATAACTACAATGACAAATAAATATCACTCTAATTACCATGAATGACAACATCCACGCCACAAACTGTAACAACGACATGTGCAACAATATCGTTAGGATTACTTTCAGAGCAATTAGAGCGAGATAAAAGGCTGTCAGACACTCAGAAACCATAGAATTTTAGACATCAGTTCATTCACATGAGGACAGACTTCCGTTATCGTTGGTCAGTGTGGCCAGAAATATTGTTAGAATTACAGTGATTTTTAGTTATCTTTCCCGCTGTGTTACAACACAGCTATTTCTATACTTATCTTTCTGGATGCGTTATAATTACAGTTATTTTTATAGTTATCTTTCAGGATGCGTTATAATTACAGTTATTTTTATAGTTATCTTTCTGGATGCGTTATAATTACAGTTATTTTTATAGTTATCTTTCAGGATGCGTTATAATTACAGTTATTTTTATAGTTATCTTTCAGGATGCGTTATAATTAGTTATTTTTATAGTTATCTTTCAGGATGCGTTATAATTACAGTTATTTTTATAGTTATCTTTCCGGGTGTGAATGGTCCTTAATAATCTTAATAGTTTTGTTGCACGAAGCTGCACTGAATGGAACAGAATGGAATAAAATAGATTTGAAATGATGTGAAGGCAGCTGGATTCAATTCAATTCAATTCAACTAAACAGAATTGTACTAGTTTGTTTGAAACCAAATTGCTCTACAGACTGACACTGGCACATATAAGCAACTCTCTCTTTCTGTCTCTCTCCCTTACGCACACACACACACACACACACACACACACACACACACACCATACCCATCCACGCACACAGATAAAAGTCAGGTGCATATTGAAGCCTGCCAGACATACACAAATCAACCTGCCCATTCAGGGTTAGAAAGGGTCAGGACTGTAATGAAGAGTGTGTGTGTGTGGGTGGGTGTGTGTATGTGTGTGTGAATGACTCGGCCTGCTGATGGACATGAGGGAAAGTCGATGGGAGGCGTCAGTGAGCTGGCAGGGTGGACACACACACACACTCACACACACGCTCACACGTACATAACTGGCCCACATGATGATTGACATGTCTTAACCTGCAGGGCTGTGTCAGGGTGTCAGAGCATCGAAACTCCTTCTGCCAGGACACACACACACACACACACACACACACACAAATATACCAATAAACTTGCAGACAAACAAGCACACACACACACACTCACTTACACACACACACACAAATATACCAATAAGCTTGTAGACAAACAAGCACACACACACACACACACACACACACACACTCACTTACACACACACACACACACACACACACACACACACACACACACTGGGTCACATTTAAGATGATCAAATTGCAAGCATAAAAATGAAAATAATGTAGCTACCTAAAAATAAAATGAGTCAGTTACATAAATACTACTTAAGAACACGCTACAGTGTTTTAATGAAATACAACATAACACACGACACTCCAGAATGTTTTATGAAATATTAATCATGCAATATGAAACAGTTTCTTTATACAATAGAAAGTGTGATTTATTTTTCTGCATTAGTGTTAATAAATCAGAGGTAGTAATAATCTATTTTTAATAGTGTTTGAGTCAAGCACAGGTAGTCTTCCCCATGGCTCTGTATGGTTATGCCTGGATCACTGGATGTTATTTGTGTTTGCCGCGATATGAAAGAAGTTTGTGTTTTATTTCAGCGCTCTAATGAATGCTCCATCAGTAAAGTAGTGAAACCCTCCGTTGTGTTCCGCTCTCCTCCTCTTCCTCCTCCTCCATTTTTTCCCTCCATTCCACACCGCACCCAACCCTCCTCTTCCTCATCTGACACACTAGTTACTGCAGAATGAAACTCCTCCAAGTTTATCTTTTTTTTCCCTCCCTGTGTGTTGGAGACAGGTGCTTTGAAGGTAGACAAAACTGCTCCGAGAGGAAGAGAAGCAGAGAGAGAGAGAGAGAGAGAGAGAGAGGGAGAAGTGGAGGCCTTTGGCAAGCTCTTCTCTCTCCTCTCCTCTCTCCTCTCCTGTTCTCGGCAGCTGTGTCTTGACAGGCCGGTGCGGCAGTGACGCTGAATTATATCCTTGCTTCTAATTATTTCTTTTCAACTCCTCACAATGAAAGACAGACTGCGCTTTGTGTGTGTGTGTGTGTGTGTGTGTGTGTGTGAAGCAGGACAGCAGCAGAAAATGCCCCCCTGCAAAACAGACAAAAAGATAGGAGACAGAAAAAAGGCTTCATGCTTCTGACACAGATCCGTGCCGGTGTGTCAACATCGCACATTGGGTGACGTTGGCTGTTCTAATGAAAGAGATCTTCAGACGCGGAGTGGAACACCAACGCCTTTGTTTTCTCAGCTCCAGAGCTGAAGACGACGGCTGAAGCTCGGCTCCAGCGTTTTTATTAGTGGCTCAGATGCTAGACTGATGTGTGTGTGTGTGTGCGTGTGTGTGTGTGTGGCTGCCGAGGAGTTTTCAACATTAGCTAGTCTTCTGCAACAACTACTCAAACTAGTCTCAAAACAACTCCACATTTCCTCGTTTTTCTTGTCAAGATATTTTTAGTCGTTCCATTTCACAAATCTTTTCCAAGAAGGAGAAATATTCCTCACACCACATTATTGCCAATACATTCATGGGGCAAAAAATGTCAAAATTCAACAAAGCTTTTTCATTTGGTGAAAATGTTGGATAAAAACGGTTCTATAGTTTGAATTAAAAATATAGACAGTGCGTATTAAATTGCTCTATTCCGTGAAGCACTGTCTGTTCTCTCTTCCTGGTCTCTTTATCACTCTCCTTTTTCTCTCCTCTCTCACCGTCTGTTCCCTGCTCCCTCGTTCTCTGCTCTCCTCCGATGCTGAAAGGGATTCTGCTGTCATCTGGTCAGCAGGGGGCGGCATTGACACAGTTCTGCATGAGCGCAAGGGGTGTGTGTGTGTGTGACACAGTTCTGCATGAGCTGCGCTGAGAAGGGAGAGACAGAGAGAGGAGAAGAGAAGAGAAGAGGGAGAGGAGAGAGACGAGAGAGAGTGAGAGAGAGAAAGAAAGGGAGAGAGAGAAGGAGAGACTGGCGCGGTGCGACAAGGCTCGGAGCAGCTCAGCTCAGGGGACAGACGGGCGCTCATGTAATTGAGGTCCTGGACCTTTTACGCAGGCATGTATTGGTTTGTATGGGGAAATGTTCAAGGAACAATGGATTTCCATAAGTGGAAGTAAAATTGTATTTGGGACTAGCTGCGCTATGCTAACTGCTTTCTAAACAATGACAGAGGCCGGCCACGCCGGGATGTGACTTGTAATTTTTCTGTGCTGCTGCACGCTTGAAATGCAATGAAATAAAGCATTAGCTTTAAATATGTGAGCGAACGAGAGGGTCTGGCGTGGCCCAGTCGCTCAGACTCATCGCTAGGCATACACAAATTTCACATGAAGTCACACACTATTTAAAGAAAATGGAATCATTTAGTCCCATAAGAAACACGGAGAAATAAACCACTGCTTCCATTTTAATCCCGAGTGGAAAACACACATCTAATCCACAGGATATAACTCAGAGCGTGTATTTTAAAAACAGCTTGATTACACGTCTTAGAGATGCTTTTTATCACTGACAAGAAAATCTATTTGATTTCTGTGGAATTCTGAAAGGAAAATCTTTCAGGAAAGGTAAACACATTTTGAAGGGCCATCAGCTGTGAGCACACTCATCATAGTGTGTGTGTGTATGTGTGTGTGTGTGTGTGAGAGAGAGAGAGCACACTCATCACGGCTGACGGCAAACGAACCACACAAACACCAGGTCACAATTATTACCTCAGCGCTGTACAAATTAATCCCCTGCAATCATTAATCAGCTGTGGGTTCTTCCCAAACAGCAGCCTAATAAGCCCAGGGCTCCATCCGTCTTGCCGTCCCACAGACGACTTGAAAGCAGAGAGGCCACAGCCTCATAAATAAGGTTACACATTTGCATGTTTGGTTCATCATGAATATTGCATCCTGTGTACATGAAAATTCAAATCCCCCGTTTATGAAATATGGCTGGGTAGTACGCACTGGCACATGTGCACTCACTCACACACACACACACACACACACACACTGACACAGACCCAGTCTATACAGAAGCATAATGTCCTCTCCCTTTTGATGAATAAAGAATGAAAGAGTAATCTGACCTGCTGGAGTGATCTGCCCTTCAAAGGATCCCTTCATTCCTGAATCAGAAATCCTGATACTATTGATCGGAGAAAAGGAAGACTGAGAATCGCCCTGCACTCAGAGAGCAAACACACACACACACACACACACACACACACACACACACACACACACACACCCCTTGCACTCAGAGAGAAAGAGGGAGCCTTTGAAAAGCCACTGGAGACTAAGACAATGTGCTGTAGAAATATGCAGAATAGGCTGACCTGTTTTGGCACCTTTACGATGTGGACTTAAATAAAAACATTTTTTTTTTTTATGAATAAAATACATTATTAATCTCAGAGAGGTTTAATGCAAAAACTAAAGATAAATATTGGGGAAAGAGCTCACCAACATTTTACACTTTACATACTTTACATTTAAACACTTCACATTTTGTACTATTAAAAATAGATTTGTTATTTTTTATTTACTGATGACTAAATAAACAACATATTTTTACAAGCTAATATGAAATACAAATAAGAAAACGGACAGCAACAATAAGCTAAACTAAGACAAAGAGAGATTTCAGGAGAGCATTATTTTTCTCTTTCGAATCACTTGCACTTTCATAGAGAATGATCTTCACAGACAGAAGTAAAATCTTTACAGCCCTCTGAAACAATTACTGAAATAAAACAGGGGAGCTGGCTGAATGAAATGGGTGTGTGTGTGTGTGTGTGTTTGTTTTTATATTTATTTAGGTTTTTATTAGAGCGCGTACTCAATGTGTGTGTGTGTGTGCAGTACATCTGTGTGTGTATATGTTGAGCTTGAGTGTGTGAGTGTGTGTCTCCTCTGCTCCGACAGCCTAGGCTACGAGGGCGGCGTTCCGTAGCTGCCACCTCTGTTCTAGTCTGAGCGCGCTCAGTGCTCTTCCCCGGCATGACGTCGGCTCTCCGCTCCCAGCGTCTGATCAAAAGCAGGAGGGGGATGGAGGTGAACTACGCCCACGCCTGGACGGGCTAACCCCAGAGAGAGTGATCCCTAAACCAGCACACACACACACGCACACACACACACACACACACGCACGCACGCACGCACGCACGCACGCACGCACACACACACACACACACACAGAATCATACCTAAACAAGTTCCCTGTGCGCACACACACACACGCACACACACACACACACCACACACACACAAACACACACACACCTCACACACAGAGTCATACCTAAAAAGTTCTGTGTGCGCACACATGCACGCACATGCACACACACACGTAATGATACCTAAACAAGTTCCCTGTGCACACGCACACACGCGCGGCACACACACACACACACACACACACACACACACACACACACAGAGTCATACCTAAACAAGTTCTGTGTGTGCACACACGCATGCACACGCGCACACACACACACACGGAATGATACCTAAACAAGTTCCCTGTGCGCACGCGCGCGCGCACACACACACACACACACACACAGTCATATCTAAACAAGTTCCCTGTGCACACACACACACACACCACACACACACACACACAAACACACACACACAGAGTGATACCTAAACAAGTTCCCTGTGCGCACACACACACACACACACACACAGAGTGATCCCTAAACAAGCTCCGCATGCACAGAGTGGTACGACGCGGAGCGACAGGGCGCAGTGGGGGAAGTGAGCTGGGTGCTGAGCTGCAAGCCATGGCAGTGATTACACACACACACACACACACACACACACACACACACACACACACACACACACACACAGAGACACACACTAAACAGCGTTTGCCGTGCAGGAAGGGGAAAGTAATATCTCTGGTTATGACACAGGACAGGAAGACCCTCTTACTGTTATTGTGATGTGTCAGCTTGTGTTATGGGGGGAGAAGCTGACACACACACACACACACACACACACACACACACACATACCGGTAGTCGAAGGTTTGGGTGGTGGGGAGGAGGGTCAAGGCTGCACCCCAGGGGAGAAGAGGGTGTGTATGGGAGGCTAAGGGGAAGGTGTGTGTGTGGGGGCTGGGGGAGTGTGTGTGTGTGTGTGTGTGTGTTAGCTGAGGGGGGAGGGGAGGAGCAGTCAGAGGCTGAGAGAAGCTAATATGACAGAAACACTCTGAGCAGAGTCCACAACACACACCATAAACAACAGCCAGTGCTGACACAGACACACATATACACACACTACAGACATACACACTACATATACACACTCACATGCACACAAGCACACACACACACACACACACAACATACACATGCACACACACTACAGTAAATGAGCTACACAAAATTCAGTGGCACATTTGTCTGTTGCCCCTTGTAATGTCTATAAATACTATGTGTCCTTGTGTGTGTGTGTGTGTGTATGTGTGTGTGTGTGTGTGTGTGTGTGTGTGTGTGCTAATGCATGTAACCTTTGCATGAGCCTGAGTGTGTGTTTGTATGTGTCTCCATGTGTGTGTGTGCGTGTGTGTTTGTATGTATGTGTGTGTGTGTGTGTGTGTGCGTGTGTGTGTGTGAAACATCAGGGCCAGTCCTCTAATGTTACTAGATAAGACATATATACATAGAGATAGTGCTCTGTGTTCACTAACCATAGTGACATTACCGAATGCAAAGACAGCTCTCTCATTCTCCTTCTCTCTCTGTCTCTCTCTCTCTCTCACACACACACACACACACACACACACACACACACCATGATTGATGAGCATAATGCAGTCTGTACATACTCCTACCAATTCACTCTCTATTTCGCTAAAACACACAAACCACAACTGTCAAATCATTACACACACACACACACACACACCACACACACACACACACACACACACACACGTATGAATGCGCGTGCACACACACACACACACACACACAGACACGTCTTTGTGCTCATGAGAAGACAAGGCTGCTCTT
>PYXC01002200.1:25000-47500 GCA_015244755.2 Tenualosa ilisha | reverse complement strand
AGTGTTCTCATGCTGCGAGGTCTGTGTGTGTGTGTGTGTGTGTGTATGTGTGTGTGTGTGTGTGTGGCTCAGTGAGCAAGAGTGCAGCAGAGTCCAGCCAAAGCAGCGTTGACACACAGATGTAAAAGAGACTATCGAATGAATGCACAGCCATGCATTACGCTGTCCAAGCACACAAGTAGCATCAACCATCCTTATGTAAAGAACAGCGACACTCAAAAGGAGCCCCGGCTAGTGAGACATGTCGGCCTCATATTACTGATGTTAGCGTCAGCTATATAAACCAGTTCAAAAACTCTCTGAATGTTTTCGGTGTTTTATCAAAAGGTTTAGAAAATCCTCTCACTGATGAGAGGGAAACATGCACATAAATCAGGCCTATAGGACAACATACAAATAACAGATGCAGGAATACCCGCATATATTAATGCATATATTAATGCATATTATCATATATATATATATATATATATAAATAATTTAGTTTTCAATGCCAACACAGAAAAAATGCGTAGATTAGAGCAATCAAAAAACCTTACCCATCCTGCAATACTGCATCAGGTTGTGACAAGAAGAAACAGAAAAACAGCTTGAAGTTTTGCAAAAACAGTGTGTGTGTGTGTGTGGTGTGTGTGTGTGTGTGTGTGTGTTTTACTTTAGTCATATTCAGAAGCCAAGTAAACGCACAAAGTCAGCTAATCTCCTGTCTTATTTTGTCCTTCTTATCTTTCTCTCCACACCAAGTGGGACTGAGCAGCCTTGAGTCTAGAACTGATGAGCCCCTGGTATTTAACAAGCAGGCACTGAGAGCGCTGTAAGTGTTCCGGTGATTTATTAAAAAACACTGTTTATACAGACAGTACCTTCAGGTAGTTTTCCGGTTGCCGCCATCTTGATCGTGAACATGAGCTGCTGACTGGAGCTCCCAAAATGACTACAAAGACGGTCCCATAAAAAGATACAAAGTTTTGTGAAGAATCTGAAGTTGAAAACAAACCATTAAAATTTGAATTTAAGTTTGAAAACAAACTATTTGAATCTGATGGGTGTCCGTACTGAGTAGGCACAGGGACAAGATCAGCCATCCTAGGTGTATTTGAATCTAATGGGTGTCCGTACTGAGTAGGCACAGGGACAAGATCAGCCATCCTAGGTGTATTTGAATCTAATGGGTGTCCATACTGAGTAGGCACAGGGACAAGATCAGCCATCCTAGATGTATTTGAATCTGATGGGTGTCCATACTGAGTAGGCACAGGGACAAGATCAGCCATCCTAAGTGTGCTTGCACAGTACATTGAGGACTTCCGTGATCCCATTCTCCCCATCAGATAGTTAAAATCCCTGGCAAATCTACATAGTACCAGCACACATGATAGCACTGATTTCTCAGCCCTGCCAGACAATAGGAGGCTTTGTTAATGTTTCCTATGACCAGGCAGCAGAGATGGAGAACAGGGCACAGGGGCAGCAGTCATCCATGCTGTGGTTAGGAGGCCGGGCAGGGGGAATCACAGCCTCTTCCTGCACAGTGGGGATGTTACTGCCATCCACTCACCCTCTCAGCCCTCTACAGTGCAGAACGTCCGTTACCCTCAGCGCATCCCAGGAGCAGCAGACAGAACCTGGGGCACCAAGCAGCAGGAGAGAGCAAGTCCATTTCCAAAACAAGCAGAACACACAGCAACCTGCAGGTGCAGACACGTCCACAAGTAGGAGCATCGCCAGATGCTGTTGTGAAGAGCACCTGCTGTGGAAAGGCTGCACTGAAATCAAATGTCCTGCAAGGACTGCACCATTCTCAGAGCATGCTCCTCTAAAGTGCAAGGACTGCACCATTCTCAAAGCACGCTCCTCTAAAGTGCAAGGACTGCACCATTCTCAAAGCACGCTCCTCTAAAGTGCAAGGACTGCACCATTCTCAGAGCATGCTCCTCTAAAGTGCAAGGACTGCACCGTCTCAAAGCATGCTCCTCTAAGTGCAAGGACTGCACCATTCTCAAGCCGCTCCTCTAAAGTGCAAGGACTGCACCATTCTCAGAGCATGCTCCTCTAAAGTGCAAGGACTGCACCGTTCTCAAAGCATGCTCCTCTAAAGTGCAAGGACTGCACCATTCCAAAGCACCTCCTCTAAAGTGCAAGGACTGCACCATTCTCAGAGCATGCTGCTCTAAAGATGGCAGCTTTTGTCTGCAACTGCTCAATAAACAGACATAGGGGGAGAATGGTCCCCCATTCCACACCAGGTCCAGACACTGAGTTTTGTTTTGGAGTTTGTCTACTGTGACTGTTGTCTGGACACCAAAGAACTGTGCGATTGTGAGTGTTGTCCCTGACAGTCCCATGCATTTTGGAAGGTACGGCTGCAGAAGGACCAACAAACGGCCTCTACTTGGCCAGTGCACCATTGGAGACAAGTGAACATACAACATCAACAGTCTGACTTCATTTTCCAACAGTACCTCAGGTATTCCTTAATCACCTGTTTAGGTCTAGTGTTGAGCTTGTGCACGAGCACATCTCCCAGTTCATTTAAGTCTATGCAGCTAACAGGTTTTACCCTCAAGTTAAAGTTGACACTACTTCAAATGAGGCTTGATCAGTTAAGTGTCGCTATAATTTGCGACTTTGATCAAGTAGCCCCAGCTCTTGCCTCCAGACTGCACATCCACACCAGTGACATCAGGAGGCTCTGCACCCAGCTGATGTGTCTGCAGTGATGCTCCTGCTCTGCACCCAGCTGATGTGTCTGCAGTGATGCTCCTGCTCTGCACCCAGCTGATGTGTCTGCAGTGATGCTCCTGCTCTGCACCCAGCTGATGTGTCTGCAGTGATGCTCCTGCTCTGCACCCAGCTGATGTGTCTGCAGTGATGCTCCTGCTCTGCACCCAGCTGATGTGTCTGCAGTGATGCTCCTGCTCTGCACCCAGCTGATGTGTCTGCAGTGATGCTCCTGCTCTGCACCCAGCTGATGTGTCTGCAGTGATGCTCCTGCTCTGCACCCAGCTGATGTGTCTGCAGTGATGCTCCTGCTCTGCACCCAGCTGATGGGTCTGCAGTGATGCTCCTGCTCTGCACCCAGCTGTGCTGCAAGGTCAGACTGTTTGGGTAGGTATTCAAAATAACACTATAAGTCACTACTGTTTTAGTCTCTCATTCCAAACTACAATAACTATATACACTGTAACACTACAACACTATTACTGTAATTATACTATTGCAATGTGACTGCAGATAACAGAAAAGGCATGGGAGTCTTTGAGCCATCAAGTCTGATGTGTCCAACCTTGGAACTGGTGCTGTATTTGGGTCTGATGTTGGAACTGGTGCTATATTTGTGTCTGGACTCAGAACTGGTGCTGTATTTTCCAACAGTCTTTGACGACAAGTACTGGGCCAAGGCTCCAGAGTTTGTTTCTCCCTCATCTTCAAAATGTCCTCATCAGGTCTTGATGAAAAGCCAATGAGGTTGATTCATAGACCGGCTTGGTCATCCACCATCAGGTGGCTATAGTGAATGAATGCTGCAAGCCTGTTGGGAGCATTGACTCTAGTTTGGAATGCAAGATGTTAGTGCAGTTTTGCTCCTTGACAGAAGATCAAAATCGTTATCATTTCATAATACACCCTGGGTCTATTTCACACTGGATTTCTCCTTTCATGCGCTATCTGTTCTGAAGCTTTAAGAATACTGGAGTCTAGAGTCTAGAATGTTCTTCCAGAATGCTGGGTATGACCTTTAAGTGACACTGCAGGGACTTTTACTTCTAGTCATAACACAGTTCAAAAATAAATATTTGGTCTACTGTTTTGTGTGCTGTACAAAATAAACAATTAAACAAACAATTAGAGAACAACATTTGTCTTCTCATGAGAAATGGCTGGTTTGGTGTCTCGACTGCTTCTGCAGTGGACAGGATCAAGGAAAGGAAATGAGCTCAGGTATTAGAGAAGACGTTCCGATTGGAAGGATGTGCAGTATTAGAGGTCAACAACCCAAAAGAATTCGGAAGAAGACAAGAATCTCCGGTCACGTCACAACTGCCAAGGTCACTGTGACACTAATTAATCACTATCCGTTAATGAAAAACTCTCATGTGTAAGAAAGACACTCCTGTTGGAGAGAGCACTCCTGTGCACAGGGGGACAAGTAAGGTTGTTGGCACAGATCAGGAATATCACACACATAACCGCTGACACACTCACACACTTTCTGTCTCCCAATGAATGAATCTCAGCCTTTTCAAGAAACTCTTCAGAAGTCAAATAACAGCTGTCCCTCCTGGGCCTGCGTTGGCGGCAGGGGAAAGAGAGTGTTGGTAGCATTTTAGATAACAAGAGTTCTCTCTGTGGCATGTCACGCTGCCCTGGAGACAGGAAGCATCACAGGAAGGAGTTATGAAGCAGCGTGAGAGAGGCTTTATACTGCAGCATTACTAACAGAAGCTTTAGAAAGCTTAATGCAACATCACAACTGAAAATGGAACAAGAAATGACATGGAAGGGTGTTATAAAGCATTAATAAATTACAAATGTGATATAAAGCTTTATAAAGCAGTGTAAAAGGTGAAGGCTGCACATGGCTGATTGTGCGCTACCTGCTCTCCTCTCCTCTATTTGTTCCCTTAATGACACACCACAGGAAACTCGTGTGTGTGTGTGTGTGTGTGTGTGTGTGTATGACTATGAGTGAGCAGAATTTCTGTTGGCATGCAGTCCATTGTCTCATGGGCTTTGTGTGTGTGTGTGTGTGTGTGTGTGTGTGTGCGTGCGTGTGAATGTGCGCATAAAGAGGGTTCTGTCTGCGAACAGAAAATTCTCTCTCTCTGTCTCGTTATTTTTTTCACTCTCTCTCACGCACACACACACACATGCACACACGCGCACACGCACACACAGTGATGGCATTGTGCTCTCATCTCTCTTTGTGCTGTTCTAGCAAAGCTGCGCATTACACACACACACATTAGTCCTGTCCCTTTGTTTCATTGTGTTCAGCAAATTAATAAATGGTCCGCAACCCACAGAAAGGAGGAGCCAGAGACAGATATGAAATGTGTACTGTGCCTTCTGAAGAAGCCCACTCTCCAAAGGTTACACGCAGCTATTGCGCCACTCCAATCTGTAGAATGTAATTAAAGGACGAGTCTCAGGGAGTTCCAGATAAAGCTTGTGCAGCCGACGCCGACGCCACGACTCCCTGTTGTAATATTTTCGTGCGTTCCCCTCTGCGACTCTGAACTAATTTTGCATGACATATTGCCTTTCTGCCTCAGCTCCCACCGGCCTACCTGAGAATTAAGGCGGGTTTGATATACATCAAATGTGCACATTACATTTTGGACATACAGACGCCTCATGTGCTTTGTGATTTATTCATTCCAGCAAAGCAAAACTCACAACATCACTTACGATTGCGTGGGCGTCCTCCTCTCCTCTCCTCTCCTCTCGCCTCTTTGTGATGCTGCAGGGAGGGATATGGGAGTGTTAAAATGATAGATACACACACACACACACACACACACACACTCACACACACACACACTCACAGGCTCTGTCACAAAGATGGGAGAGGCCCCAGTTAAACACCCGTGTCTGTTCACACCACCATAAAGACGTGAAGTCAGGTGAGATTTCTGTGTGAGTTGTGTTTAAAACATTCAGATTCTCTTTTAAGGATTTAGCAGGAAGCCTTCTAGTCACACCTAGCATAGCCTCAGTAGGAGTCGACACTCGTCACTCACTGGAAGGAATCTGAGTTGTCTGTGTTTGACAATAGCTGACACACTGAAGGTTTACTTTGGTAGCAGAAGCTAGTGCTAGCAGGATCTAATTCAGCAGCATCAGTAGGTGTGTGTGTGTGAGAGCAATCAGAGCTGATATCATTTGTGCTTTCTTCTCTCGTTTGCTGCGTTAAGCCCAGAGATGACATCAGATACGGAGAGAAACATCGCCAACAAGGCCAACGACATGGGGCTGATATTATGGCACACACACACACACCTCCAGCCCTGTGTGTGCCACTCTTCAGTGCCTGAATACACTCCAAGGGCGTGACGGGGCAGACTAGAACAGTTCATGGTTCTGTGTGTGTGGCCATTAATTCTGTCAAGCAGCAGTTCAGTGCAGCCCCAGCTGTTTTCACAGACTCTTCCTCCAATACGCATTAGAGTCAATACAAACACAATGCGTATATATTTGCGTATATATTTACTCTTCACATGGTGCTGTTTCTCATTAGGCATTGAACATTTGCAGCAAATGAGTGAAATCATCACTCCACAAGTGAAAACATCACACATTACTAATGTAGTTTAGGCACATGACCACACCAAGACAACCGCAAAACCCATTCAACCGTCAAGCTATTTATAAATGAAATTAATTAAATATACATAATTAATGTATTTTCCAGCACTTTTGAGACAAAAACATAAAGGAAAGAAAATTAAAAAAGGTTGCTGGTTGCTTTACCCATTGCCATGGCAACAAGCAAGCTTGTTTTTCCTTTCAAATCTAATATAATATCACTATATTAATACAGTTATATTTCCCTGACTTTTACTTTAGATGATGTCCTCTGAAGTTACTCAAAGGCAGAACCAGCAGGTACTCCAGGACTTGGACCAGTTTGATGGCAAGAAAAACTAAAGTGCTAATTGTGCTTTTATGTGATACAGGGGCCTACTCAGCCAACTCGCTGCTCAGTCACCTGATCAGACAGCTGATCCATCAGCACTACTGTGGGTTTCACTGAGTGCCCTGTGCCCAGCACACCTCACCAGTCAATGGATCACTGCAGTCACCGGCACAACAGAAAACAAATAAACAAGCAAATCAAACCATTGTAAAATGACAGTCTGTCCAAATGAATGAAATGCCACATTTGGACAAATAAAGGATTTCCAAAGAGCTTCAGATCCCAAAGTCATTTACCATTAAAGCTCACAGTAAGTCATGGCTGTGCAGACAGGGCTTATTTGACCCATTCAAATATAGACTGATGCTGAGTTCATATATCTGCATGGTATCATAGTTTCAAATTGGGAGATTATAGATCTGCATGGCATCATTTTAGCCCATTGTTTCAAATGGGAAGATTACTTCCCGCAGCACTTACCCAGCACAGAGGAGGCAGGTAATTACAGCACAGCACAAGTAACATACCCCGCGAGTGTTTTGGCCACCTCCAACACACACACACACACACACACACACATACATTTATCCTTTTTGAAACCCCCCTCTGCTAGCGTGATGAAGCTCTGTGCCCTGTAATGGCTCTTCCTGGGCCAAAAGCAGTGGTAATGGCGGTGACTGGGCCAAAAGTCAAGCGCGTTGAAGGTGATTAAGGAACCTTATTAAAAGCAACCTTGTAGAGGGGGACCCACGTGACAGCAGGCCCATTATGAGTCCTGATCCGTTTCAAATGACACCCAGGCTTCCAGAACACGCACAAGAACCTGATTAGGGTGACAGCGCCTGAGTGATACCACAGACCTGTTAATAACGTGAAAATTAGAAAGGGCTCACGCAAAGAAAGGAGATTAATTTAGCTGGAGTCCATCTCGTGCAAATTGCGAAGTTGTGAATATGTTCCCAGATAATGAGCCTTCCTGCTTGTCAGCTCACTTGTCATTGGGCGTAATTAATGCTAAGGAAGATTCCGTCCTGATGGTTCGTATTACTCATGTACCAAGAAAATTTCTTGGGAGAAATAATTTACATTTATTACCATCAGTCTGTTTGTGTGCTTTATTCCGCAGTGGAGTAATTTATAGCAACACCATCTCACCCAGCGTGATTAGTCTCTCATCAGCAGGAGATGGAGGCTTTTTTTTCAGACGTCTCCAAACGGAAAATTGAAAGTGTTGCTTCCTCACTTGGGCCTCTGCCTGCCGTGCCAGCCAACACACAGCCTCCACACACATGCTCACACACACACACACACACACACACACACACAACAACACATTCAGTTAAGATTTACACGTGTATGAAGCTATAAACACTTAACAATGCTAATATATGAATACACAGTAACACAAATGCACACACACACACATTTATGCAGAAATATACAGACACACACACACACACACACCACACACATTTATGCAGAAATATACACACACACACACACACACACAAAGAAGCCTATGTGATGCAGAACACTGATAAACCCCCAGGGCCTCCTTAATGGCGTGTGTAGCCAGCAGCCAACAGTAATGCGTTCTGCAGTCTCTGACATACAGCGCAATCACCTGCAGTTTTAATGAAGCAACACTGCACAACGCTAGCAGTCCCCACCTGATCGTCAATATGCACTCCAATATTTCCCCACCTGATCGTCAATATGCACTCCAATATTTCTTCCACCAAGGTGGGTGTGATTGACTACACTAGAAAAAGGCAGCAGACAATAAAAGATTACAGCACGTGGGGCAAACAAGCCGTTACTAAGGACGAGCCAGAGACAAACAAAGGCCAGCAATATTTCCCCCTGCGCAATTTATGGCCTAAACAGGCCTCTCTGAGTGTTTCACCTGCACTCGGGATGGAGCTTCTCACTTCATGCCAACATCCTGCTGATATCTCTGCTGACGGAGAGACTCGCTTGATTTAACATCCCACTGATTAGGTAGCTTTGCTAGCAGAGAGACTAGCTTGATTTAACATCCCACTGATTAGGTAGCTTTGCTAGCAGAGAGACTAGCTTGATTTAACATCCCACTGATTAGGTAGCTTTGCTAGCAGAGAGACTAGCTTGATTTAACATCCCACTGATTAGGTAGCTTTGCTAGCAGAGAGACTAGCTTGATTTAACATCCCACTGATTAGGTAGCTTTGCTAGCAGAGAGACTAGCTTGATTTAACATCCCACTGGTTAGGTAGCTTTGCTAGCAGAGAGACTAGCTTGATTTAACATCCCACTGATTAGGTAGCTTTGCTAGCAGACAGAGAGACTCGCTTGATTTAACACTACTTTGTTGCACAGAGTAAATCTAAATGCTTTATTGTTGTGGAAACTTGAGCAAGGTGTGTGTGTGGGGGGGGTGACTGTTGACTGTTGATGATGTAGATTCTTTTCTGTTGTTGATATTGACTGGAGCTTGGTGTGTTGAGTAGGAGGTACTGAAGGAGAGATGGGAGAGAACACACACACACACACACACAAACACGCAGAGTGCGTGCTCTGGCCCAGACATCCTCTACTCCTGGAGCGACTTAAGGATGACTGGATCCATGTCCTCATATGCATCCTTCTGTAGGATGACTGGATCCATGTCCTCATACGCATCCTTCTGTAGGCTGACTGGATCCATGTCCTCATACGCATCCTTCTGTAGGCTCCTACTAACAGGTCATTTGGAAGATGTTTCTATTCTCTGTTTTTTTTCTCTTTTTGTAGAGGGCCCTTTCCCTCTCTCTCTCGCTCCCTGTGCCGTGACCATAACTCAAGCAATATTCATCTATGGTGTGTATTTAAATCAGCCGGGCCAGTCTCTTCTGCCTCCCCTGTGCGTCTGCTGGTAGATTTATACGCCTGCTCTTAAAATGTATTATTCATCCGTGCGTGTAAATAATGCATGCCTGCTTCCACAGCAAATTAACCCTTTGCCTTACCGGGGCCTGCCGAGTCATTGTTTTGAAAGGCAATAATGTCATTTAATTAATGCCGTAATTAATACCGTAATTAGCTTAAATACTTTGCTACCCAGTGACACAGCTTAGCTGTCTTAATTAAGCAGATTGAGGGATTTTGATGCCTTTTTGGTGCCATTGCGCAGTGTTGTCGAAGGCAACGGGGGGAGAGATGAGCGTAGGAAAGGATTGGCCAACAAAGACAGCCGCGCCTTTGAAGATTCTTCTCTTTTCGCAGGCGCCTCTTTGAAAGGCTCTTCAGTGCTTTCAGGGCCTCTTCTCTCCGTGTGTGTATCAGACGGTGGAGCTCACCAAGCAGCGCTCATAGATTAGCCTAATTAAGGCACTTTCATCAGCTTTGATCACTGGAGAGGGCCAGAAAAGTGCAGGAATCTTGCATGAAAATCACTTGAAGACTGTTTATGCCTGTGAAGGCTGTTTAACATTCACCAAAAGCAAAGAGACAGAAGACAGCGCAGAAATCTGCTTCAAAAAAGGCGAGGGAATAAACAAGCTAGCGACGCTAAGCACTGTAGCGCTGTTCAAGAATAGCATCAGAACTGCAGTGTTTACCAAATGCTGTGAACAGAAGAGTTTAGATGGTTTTTTCAGCTGTTTATCTTGGTTTTTACGTGCTAAATTGAGCTGTTAAGTAGAGGTGTTTAGTAGTGTTCAGTAACTATCAGCATGCAGAGCCCAGAGTGGTTCAGGCAGCCATCTGGCAGTGGTCATGTTCAGTCCTGATGATCAGTGGGAGTTTTTCAATGTTGATTTTTTTTTATCATGTGTGGTGTTAAGCTGGGGAGTTTAACTCATCTGTGGTGTTGGTCGCTTGTAAATATGCTATAATAACTCTGTCACATGTTCAGGAGTAGTGTTGATGTTAGTGTTGAATCCATGGTGTTGCTGGAGTGTTATTAAGTGCTGTGTTGTTTTCTTGGGGTTCTCCTCTCTCTGAAGCAGACAGACAGGCAGGCAGACAGGCAGGCAGGCAGACAGGCAGACAGGCAGGCAGACAGACAGTCAAGCAGGCAGGCAGGCAGGCAGGCAGGCAGACAGGCAGATAGGCAGGCAGACAGGCAGGCAGGCAGACAGGCAGGCGGGCAGGCAGGCAGACAGGCAGGCAGACAGGCAGGCAGGCAGGCAGGCAGACAGGCAGGCGGGCAGGCAGACAGGCAGGCAGGCAGACAGGCAGGCGGGCAGGCAGGCAGACAGGCAGGCGGGCAGGCAGACAGGCAGACAGGCAGGCGGGCAGGCAGGCAGACAGGCAGGCAGACAGGCAGGCAGACAGGCAGGCGGGCAGGCAGGCAGACAGGCAGGCGGGCAGACAGGCAGGCAGGCAGACAGGCAGGCGGGCAGGCAGACAGGCAGACAGGCGGGCAGACAGGCGGGCTGGACTCAGTCAGCGAGCGTCAAACAGAGCAGGGCTGAGAGGGGCTGGACTCAGTCAGCGAGCGTCAAACAGAGCAGGGCTGAGAGGGGCTGGACTCAGCCAGCGAGCGTCAAACAGAGCAGGGCTGAGAGGGGCTGGACTCAGCCAGCGAGCGTCAAACAGAGCAGGGCTGAGAGGGGCTGGACTCAGTCAGCGAGCGTCAAACAGAGCAGGGCTGAGAGGGGCTGGACTCAGCAACCTTCTCCTGCACTCTACAGCACAGGACACTAATCCCGCCTGGCTGGCTGTCTGTCTGGCTGTCTGGCTGTCTGTCTGAGCCCCCTCCCTCCCTTTTTTTGTTCTCTCTCTTATCCCTCTCGTACTCTTATATTCCAAACCTATTTTTTTTAATTAGTATAATTATAAGTAGAATCTGTAAAAAAATCTCTATATAATGTATGTATAATGTGTATATATATATATATGTATATATGCTGTATTGTGTTGATACATTTCTATATATTTCTACAGGTCTCTTCCATATGGGTACCCACTTCCTTTTTTTCTTTTTCCCGTCATCTCTCTGTCTCCCTTTCCTTCTCTCTTATTCTGTGTGTGTGTGACACATTCTGTGTGTGTGTGACACATTCCTCAATATGTTGAAAAGTGATCACACTGCAAATAGTGCCAGTTGTCACTGTGCCTCAGAAATGTTTGCTGCTAATCGTTTGGTTGATTTCCTGCATTTGAAGAGGTAATTGACCTCCTATCTAACACACCCTTCATTTGACATCCCCTCTCTGTCATTTCTATCTGTTTTCTGCAAGAAACGTCATTATGATAGGGTTTGGTAGAATGAACAAATATCCCACATCACGCTTGTGTTTGGTGTAATTAACAGACATGCTACATTTGGACTCTCTCCTTGAAGTGGAAATGATTTCTTGTGTTGGTCTTGTCTGCAGTGCCGTACGTTAGTGAGGTTATTGCTAGTGTCAGCTATTATGAAGCCCAGCACAATTAGCATGTGAACTATTGGCCACGGCTGCCGATGGCAGTGAGTTGGAGGTGTGCTTACTGCTGGCCTAACTGCAAACTGTCCCTGTGCATTTTTAAAGCGCGTGGCACATTAGTCACATACTCGCTGCCTGTCTGGCTGTTGACACAAAGCCCATCGCTCCAGCCGTGGGCTAACGGTATTTGGTTTTCAGTGATTTTATCAATGTCGTTAGAACATTCATTCAACTAAGTGAGAAATCCATCAAGAGCTGACAGCTAGCTGTAGACTAATGACTGTTAGGCGATAATAATTTTTAATATGATTTTTATTTCACCTAATCTCATCTTCTCCTTACAGTGAGCCCCCATCAGGAGAGAGTGATCTGGGAAGGAAAATACTCCTCCTTCAGACACCAGGCTCTCATCTCTCTCTCTCTCTGTCTCTCTCTCTCTCTCTCACACACACACACACACACACACACACACCTCGTCTCCTGCTCAGCGAGAGGCTCTAATGTCAGCCATCGCCTCATCTGGAATATTGCATTGGCAAATAGGCGTAGAGGTGCACGAGAAACAGAGGAATAGAGAAGGTAATTTGGTTGACGTCCCACAAACAGCCTTATGAGCTCCGAGGGTTGGGGCAGATGTGTGTGTGTGTGTGTGTGTGTGTGTGTGTCTCACGGTGTACAGATGAGGGGTGTCAGAGGGGTATTACTGCTTCAAAATGAAACTCGGTCTTTAAGCGAAGACGCTGGGTCTACGGCAGCTCCCGCATGTCAACACTCTATAAAACGCGGCAGCTAGCGCCAGACTCCGGTATGCTCTCTGATGTGACCTTTTAAAAATTGACTTTGAGGTGATAAAATCCCGGCACGAAGGCTCCGGCACGAAGGCTTTTGTAGTTTCACTACAGCTTCTTCCAGCTCATCCTTGCCTCCCTTCCCAAAACTGCTCCGCTTCCTACACACTCCACTCAGGAAAGCTCCGGAACTAGTTTGCATTTTGATACCATCCTAGAACGAAACAAATTTTACACTTGCCTTCAAAACACCTCACCCCCCACCCCCCTCTGTCCCGGTGTTGCTCCTATCTGCTGAAACAATCTTACAGCACGCTACAATCTCACTGCACGCTAAAATTGCCCAAAACCTAACGAAGCCAACAAAGAGGAAATTCATTCCTCACCACGGGGTTTTCTACCCTCTTGACTCTTATCTCCCTGCCTGTTTAGATGATAAAAAAGGAGAAAGATAATTTCACAATTAATGGGAAAAGATCCAAGCCCTGGTGTTCGTCGCCATTAGTCCAGACCTCTTTGAGAATCACTCCTCCATATTTCCTAACCTCAGGTTTCAATTTTCTTGACCTCATCGGTATTAATGGGGGCCTTAATGGCCATGGGCTGCTTTAATTTATGCCAGACTGAATTAAGAAGAAGTATAATGGATTTGGCTTTTCAAAAATGTCCAGAGCCGGCTTCTTCACAGTGCTTATCTGGGAAATCAAATTATCGTATTATCTCTGTGAACGGGCTCTTTGAAGGCGTATTTCACATTATCTCGTGAGCAGTTTTGACATTCCTTAACAGGATTGGGCCTTTATTGTGGCGGCCCGGTACACATACTGACAAAAACTAGTGACGTCTTTCTAAATTTCTTTCTTCTGGGTGAGTCACTTCTGCTGACGGGGGTTGGGAACGGAAAAGAAAGCCTGTAAATGAACCAGATGCAATTAAAGCTGTGTGGTTGTGCAGTAGGGTGCGGTTCTGTGGATCTCTGTAGACATCTCTGCTTTTAGTTACACTGGCCAGGTTGTCAGTACAGGACATGATCTTACACACGCTAACTCACACAAATGTGTGCCTTTGACAGGTGGTTATAGAATCTCCTCCTTCTCTCTATGTCTCTCTCTCTCACACACACATAGCACACACACACACACACACACACACACTTTCAGTCAAAGGCGTGCATAAGTTGCAAATCTCTTTGTTTGAGGGATGTAAGGTGTAGTAATAGTCTTCTTTAGGGAATACAAACGTTCTAAGCCCAGCTGGGTATCGTCGTGGAGAACAGGAGCCAGCTGACAACCCACCCACACACACACACACACACACACACACACACACACACACACACACGTCCATTGTGGAGACCAGGAGCCAACAAGGAGACAGAGATAGAAGATGATCACACACAATAATCCTTTCCAATTGAACACGCACACACACACACACGTACACACACACGCGTGCCCATTGTGGAGCAGGTAGCTCAACGAGTGAACGAACGAAGCCACCGCGGAGCCGAGTAAGAGTGTAATGAGAAATATGATAATTCTGAAGCGCATTAATTTCATGTCCTGTGGGCTCGGCCAGATCGCTTATTATTCGCTACAAATGAAATCCCCATTTTCTCCTGCGTCAGTCAGTCATCTCCCGCATCCCACACTCCTCTCCTCTCCTCCTCCTCTCCTCTCCTCTCCCCACTGCAAATTAATTGTGTGCATACCCTTTTGCTACCTTCAACTATACAATAATATACAGGTCTCAAAAGCACACGCGTGCACACACACACACACACACACACACACACACCACATATGAATTGTGTGCATACCCCTTTCTATGTTCAACTATATAATAACACATCCATCTCAAAAAGGGAAGCATTAGGATAGAAATTGAGACACAGCAGATTCATAAGTAGATTCAGTAACATGCACACACACACACACACACACACACACCACACACACACACACACACACACATAAGTAGATAAATTTCTCTCTGTCTGCCTCTGTCTGAAGTGCTGTCTGTTCACACACGTCTGACGTTCAGAGCACATGAACACACACACACACACACACACACACATACACACAGAAGCAGACATAGTTCTACCAGACCAGAAGTGCTGTGTGTTCACACACTCGTCCGATGTTCAGAGCACGTCTTCTGTCCCGGACGAGACACACTTATCTGATTACGCAGATGCCAGACTTGAGTGACAAGCTCAGCGGGGTACCTACAGGCTGAGGATGACGTGAAGGTGTGTGTGTGTGTGTGTGTGTGTGTGTGCGTCTATCGGGGTGCGTTCACCCACCCATGGCACTGCCCGCTCGTGTAAGGACTTACCCTGTCCAGTAAGACCCGTCACACAGGAGGTGTGTGTGTGTGTGTGTGTGTGTGTGTGTGTGTGTGTGTGGCTGTGGCTGTGGCAGTTATTTGAGCTTTGTTTGTAATTGATAATGGCGCTCTGTCACATGGCAGGGGTGATGGAGGTGTGTGTGTGTGCGTGCGTGTGTGTGTGATGGTGTGTTTGAGGCGGGAGAAGCAATGGCAGTTATTTTGGGGTGATATGAGTGTGTGTGTGTGTGTGTGTGTGGGGGGGGGGGGGGGGGCGGTTGGGGGTAAATGGTGGCAGTTATTTGGTCTTTGTTTGTAATGGGTGACGGCGTGGTGTCAGAGCGGTGCGGTGCAGTGATGTTAGCACGGCATGGCCATCGGCCCTGGAGTGAAGTGTGTGTGTGTGTGTGTGTGTGTGTGTGTCACGCACAATTAATGTCCCCAGGTAGGGAGTCCATTAGTCTTATGAAGCCCAGGCGCTGAGGGAATGCTAATGGTTAGGGTGCCCTAGGGCATTAGGAGTACACACACACACACACACACACACACACACACACACACACACACGCCTCCCAGTTTCACCCTTCAACTTGACCAGAGTGTACACCTCCATCTCACTTCAGAGTGCTGTGTGTACCTCCACCAACCAACTCTCTCTCATACGCACTTACACACACACACACACACACACACATGTCTGCATGTCTGTGGAGCCGACGACTGTTAGGCAGCTCTCAGAGACGTTTAAACATCACCCAACTCTGTCACTGCACATGCAAGTGCACACACACACACACACACACACACACACACACACACACACACCCCTCAGGGGGGAGCATGTCTCTATAGCAGGAGACAGTTGGGCAGCCTTTAGACTCTCATGTCAACATCACCCAATTCCATCAATGCACACACACGAACACCAACTAACTTACATGTAAACACACACCCAACGCACACACACAGACACATCAACCAAGTCACACAACTCTCGTGATACACACCCACATAAATCACACACACTTCCCTCTGTCACACAACATTCCCAATACACTTTCACATAAATCACACATTTCCTTACAACACAGACAACCAGTCACAGACAACCAACACACATCCTTAAGTGACACATCCTTAGTTTGTTTTACATAACCTCACACACACACAAACACACACACACACACACACACACACACACCTCTATGCTGTAGACAAGTTTAGATTTTTCACACCAATGTACTGTTCACACCTTCCTCACACACACAGACTCATATTTACCCATAATTGCAGGATTCTCGCACCCTTAGACACACACACCCCTCTCAACAGCAACATTCAACCTTAAGAACGTTGAGTATTAATTTCATCTTAAGAAATTGCATGTTAGTATGTCGAATATTAATTAAACACGTTACTAACTTCAGTGTAGTCTATTGTTTTATCACACATGCAAAGAAACACACACATACAGACACACACACACACACACACACACATACACACAGCAGACACCTACATGGAGGAAGTTAGCCTCTAAAAATCCACCAAATTCCCCGAGAACAGCTGATGCCAGCACACTGCTGCTCTGCCCCCAGTGAAATAAGGCTGCCGTCAGGTTGATCTACTGGATGTCCATGCCCGCGTCTCCCTCCATCCAATCCCCTGAGCTCACATGACCTTCTGCGCTGATAATGGCCCATGCAGGTCTGCTCACCCACTCAGCTCCGCTAACAGGCTACCGGCCTGACGCACATGCCCCGGGGGTGGTGTGTGTGTGTGTGTGTGTGAGAGGGTCATCCTGCCCCCCTGACCAACGGCTCCATGCTCCCTCCTGTGTGTGTGTGTGTGTGTGTGTGTGTGTGTCCACACACAAATAATACTTTCCTTTGAGTACAGCTCAATGGAATTAGACTGCCTTTGGACTTCCGGGGGGGGGGAAGAAAAATGGAGGGCTAGACAGAAATAGAGAGGGAGGAGATGAGGGAGAGAGAGAGAGAGAGAGAAAGAGAGGAGATGAGAAAGAGAGAGCGAGGAGGAGAGAGAGGAAATGAGAGAGAGGAGAAGAGAGAGAAAAAGAGAGGAGATGAGAAAGAGGGAGAAAGAAAGAGAGAGAGCTGGGAAAGAGAGAGCGAGAAGGAGAGAGAGAAAAAGAGAGGAGATGAGAAATGAAGAGAGAGAGAGAGAGAGAGAGAGAGAGGAGAACACACATAGACTTCAGCAGCTTTGTTGTTCTTTGGCATCAGTCCAAGTCTATAACACACATTCTAAACACACCCCAGGCCATAGATCTGAGACATGCACTACCACATTATTTTGCTGTTATCTGTGTGTGTGTGTGTGAGAAAGAGAGGGAGAGAGAGAGGTACATAAAGCTTGAGCAATGTATCAGTATTGTTACTGGAGTAGCCTGTGAGTGTGTGTGTGTGTGTACAGAATGTGTCGTGGTGTGCTGCGTGTGTGTGTACGTGCGTGTGTTTGTGTGTGTGTGTGTGTGTGAGTGCATTCTTGTCTGCATGTATGTGTATGTGTGTATATGTGTACATGCGTGTGTGTGTGTATGTGTGTGTGTGTGTGTGTGTATGTGTGTGTGTGTGTGAGGCTGACAAAGAGGAGAAAGGAGTGGAATTGGACGTGTTCTCTCTGAGGCCGCGGGCGTCTGCAGGAAACAGAGGACGGCTTTAAGCGCCCAGAGATTTCATATTCCTCAGTCACACCTAATAAATAAATCTCTGTGGCTCCCGCTGCTAAGCACTGCTTCCACTCCGTCTCCATTGTCTGCGCGCCTGACCTGCAGTCTGTCTTGGCAAACGCCTGAGCAAAAAGACTGTCAGGACCCCTCGGTCCCTCCTGCTTTAGTTGTGAATTGCCTTTGCAAGCTGCCATACATTTTTAATGTCATAATGCTGCAGTATATCTCTCTGATCCTGACCGCCATCACGGCACGTCGCCTCGGAATGTCTAAACAGTGTGTATTTACCGAGTGTAATGTTTAAATGGAGCACGGGGGGGGGGGTTCAGTGCTAACAGGCGAACGCCGGGGGATTTGAAAGACCACTTTGTCTAATGTGTGTTTTACGTGCCTCAGCGTCAGGCTGGCATGTTTGTGGAAGGTGAGTGGTGGTGTGTGTGGAAGGGAAGTGTGTGTGTGTGGATTACTTCTTAACTAAACACTGAGCCCAGTTTCCTGTTCCGTGGATAAAAAGGGCTCTCAAAGGCGAAAGGAAACTCAGGATGTTTGGACACTGGCCCTGCTTCATCAATATGGAGATCTTTGGACTCCACATCAACCCTTCCCCCATTGCCACCCATCACCCAGCCCATATCAAATGCATGTCAGGGGAAATGACAAGACTCTACACACACACACACACACACACATACACACATACACATACACACCAGTCACCAAGCTCCTCTGCGCAGATGGCCAGCTGGACAACAGCATTGTTCCCTGAGTTTGGTGGTCTTGGACGCTGCCTCTGCTCTGTTTTAATGGCGGGGGGGTTTGGCCAAAAGACTGGTTTGGCCGGGGCTGCTGCAGTCTTTAACTGTGGCGTTAAGCATCTGCTGCAGCCCTTTATGGATCAGATAACATGGCGCTCCAAGATGGTTGATTTTATTAGCCTGCTATGAGGGAGCCAAACAAGTGTCCCTATTGATTAGTGCATTAAACACACACACTAATAAAACAACATCCTGCTGCAGACCAATGGAAAAATCAATAGTAATGGGATATTATGAGCGTCGAGTCTGCAGTCCCATTGGCTGCAATAACTGACCACTAAAATTCAAGATGTTTGTACAATGAATGTGATAAACACTGATAACAGTGTCAGTGAATGAATGGAAGTAATTTCAGCGAGTGAAGTATTAAACGGTGAGTAACGGCCACAGCTTTTCAAATATTTACCTGCCAGACGAAGTGCAGGATGTTTGCAGGATCTGCTTGAACCCGAGTCCTCAGTGCAAGTGAGTGTCAGGTTGTCGCATAACACTGAATGCTGTGGATCCACATTGAGTCTGTTAAATATAGCCTACTCTTATATTCTCATACATTTCCCAATCAAACTATTGCAAGTTACTTTTCAAAATAATCAAACTGATTTTGTCGCTAACATTGCTTGTGATCATATTGAAAATGTACTGGTGAAAACTACACACACACACGTGCACGCACACGTACATATGTGCACATACACACACACACACACACACACACACACACACACACACACACACAGAGAGAGAGAGAGAGAGAGTGAGAGAGAGAGAGAGAGAACACTACAAAGGTAAATCTATATAATTGGACAAACCTTTCTGAGGAGCTGGTATGAAGCTCAGAATAGAAGCATATATATGCCACCATCTTTAAGCTAACTAAAATACGCTACGCTAATAGAAGCATATATATGCCACCATCTTTAAGCTAACTAAAATACGCTACGCTAATAGAAGCATATATATGCCACCATCTTTAAGCTAACTAAAATACGCTACGCTAATAGAGGCATATATATGCCACCATCTTTAAGCTAACTAAAATACGCTAATAGAAGCATATATATGCCACCATCTTTAAGCTAACTAAAATACGCTAATAGAAGCATATATATGCCACCATCTTTAAGCTAACTAAAATACGCTACGCTAATAGAAGCATATATATGCCACCATCTTTAAGCTAACTAAAATACGCTAATAGAAGCATATATATGCCACCATCTTTAAGCTAACTAAAATACGCTACGCTAATAGAGGCATATATATGCCACCATCTTTAAGCTAACTAAAATACGCTACGCTAATAGAGGCATATATATGCCACCATCTTTAAGCTAACTAAAATACGCTACGCTAATAGAAGCATCGCCATGCACATAGGGACCTGCTGGGCCTCCGGACTCAGCCCCTGGTGGCTGCTTGAGGTACTGCAGGGTTCACAGCTGTCCACTGCTGGATAAGGACTGACTACACAGTCCTTTTGTGGCCCACAAAATTCACTCTGTCTTCACACACACACACACACACAGCTCCATAAGCACTTGTCCAGCACTGAGGGACTGACCACTGTGTGTGTGCAGACGGGGCAGACCCTGGACGGGTGACATCAATCTGCCCCAGACCAGCGCCTCCGCATCTCCCTCCCCACATCGCCAAGCCCCAGACAGATCTCCACTAAGCTGCAGACATCTGGAGGAGTGGAGGGGTGGAGGGGTGGAGGGGTGGAGAGGTGGAGGGGTGGAGATGTAGCTCTCTCTCCATCTCCCCTGCTTCACCTGCCCCCTCCTCACCATCACCAGGTGCTTCTTCAGTGACCATCCCTCCATACACACACACACACACACACACACAGACACAGACACAGACAGCAGGGATGTGTGTGCTTCAATGCCCTTGACCTGCTGCTGTGGGGCTGTGTGTGTGTGTGTGTGTGTGTGTGTGTGTGTGTGTGTGATCTATGGGGGTAGGGAGCTCACATGTTGCTGGCCTGATAACGAGGGATCTACAGGACCTGTGTGTGTGCGTGAGTGTGTGTGTGCGTGTGTGTGTGTGTGTGTTCATGTGTGTGTGTACATGTGTATGCATGTGTGTGTGTGTGTGTGACCTACAGGCACTCTGGAGGGAGAGCCTCTCCTTCTCTGTCTCTGGCTGGCTGGTGTGGCAACACCCATCTGCACAGCACAACTAACTACTAACACAACAACAACAGTAAACAAACCATTAAGGCCACACAATGATACACACACAGATACACACACATACATGCATGCATATACACACTTATGAACACACACACACACACACACATGCAGTATCTGCACACACAGATGTGCTCATCCCCATAGGCTTGTAGATACTCTCTCTCTCTCTCTCTCACACACACACACACACACACACACACACACACACACACACACACACACAGACACACAGCCTGAGGGGTGGTGTTGTGTGTGTAGAGTGCCCTGGGGGTAAGGATTGTGCCGCCTGCCATCCAGCTGGTTACTGGTGCTTTATTACCAGATTCACAGAGGAGCAACCTGCGCACACACACACACACACACACACACACACACACCACACAGGATCTCATTAACCAGTCGCTTGCTCTCCAGACAACACAGAGAGACCACGACACCTGGCCTACTACATGCCTTAGACACACACACACACACACACACGGGTACACATACACACAACACACACACACACACACACACGGGTACACACACACACATACACACATGGGACATATACACACATGCACACATACCACTGCCAAGCAAGTCTGAAGACACAAAGGGACACAGATGAGTTGGAAAAGAAAAGGGAAGATAGGAGAAGAGAAAAGAGAAGAAAATAAGAGTGTGTGTGTGTGTGTGTGTGTGTGTGTGTGTGTGTGTGTGTGTACGTGCGTGCGTGCGTGACAAGATGAAAAAGGAAAGAGAGAAGAAGAAGAAGGAAGAGAAGAAGTGAGGAAGAGAGAGGAGGCTCCTTGACAAGACACTGATCTCAGTATGCTATTTACCCAGTGATGATTGGCTTATGTAGACTAAACCTAACCCTGTGTGTGTGTGTGTGTGTGTGTGTGTGTGTGTGTGTGTGTGGTTGGCTTATGGAGACGGAACCAGGGGCACGGGAGTCTGATCGCAGGCTGGTTCTGACGGGTGTCATAAAAGCGGGCTCAGGATTCTTAACGAGAGAGACTGCGTGACATTTGCACACACACTCTCCCGTCAGAGCTTGGCGCCAGTGCCGCAGTGTTATGTAAATACACACCTGTCGGCTGGCGAGCGGCCTGGCATACACACACACCTGTGGGCTGGCGTGGGGCCTGGCGCGCGCACACACACACACCACCCACCACACACACACACACACACACCACACACACACACACACACACACACACACACACACACACACCTGTGGGCTGGCGTGGGGCCTGGCGCGCACACACACACACACACACACACACACACCTGCGGGCTGGCGTGGGGCCTGGTTGATGGGGAAACGGGCCTTTGATTGAAAATATCAGCGGCCGGCTTTGGGCCATCTGTGCCTCTATTTGTCCTCACGTCTGAGGGGACAACGCCACTGACGCCACCAACAAGCATATGGGCACTAAGGGACTAATCGTCATCAACTTCCCCTCTCTCTGTGTGTGTGTGTGTGTGTGTGTGTGTGTGTGTGTGTGTATTATATACAGAATATTAATATACATCAAAGATTCACATGAGGAGCCGTCATCGATCTGCGTCTCCAGTGTCTGAGGCTGGGGTTAGCTAAAGGGTGACAAGTGACACAGGTGGACATAGACTGCTCTCTCTCTCTCACACACACA
>PYXC01002200.1:15000-17500 GCA_015244755.2 Tenualosa ilisha | reverse complement strand
CACACACAAACACACACACACACACACACACACCACCATACCCTACCACACCACAGCAAAGACACACACACACACCACCATACCCTACCACACCACAGCAAAGACACACACACAAACACACACACACACACACACACCACCATACCCTACCACACCTCAGCAAAGACACACACACACACACACCACAGCAAAGAGTGTTCTTTCAAACCCCCCCATCACAAAATCTCATCACAATCAATGCAACACAATAAACAAAATGCACCAATGTACACACTCAGACCGCATTAATGCTCCTCTTCCTCCTCTTCATCACCTGCATCATCGTCACCACCATCATCACCATCACCATCACCATCACCATCACATCATCACCACCATCATTTTCATCACATCATCTTTATCACCATCAGCATCATCACCATCCTCCCTCTCCTCCTTCTCATTTCATCATCATCCTCCTCATCACAATCATCACCATCATCTTCATCATCACCATCATCACCATCATCTTCATCATGACCATCATGACCATCAGGGCCGTAGCCAGGATTTTTGACATACCGAGGTCAAAAATGTCTGACAATACTCATCCATTGGGCAAATTACTGACATACAAAAACTGTAATGACATGCAAATTATACCATGAGAGAGTGTGGGGTACCTGTGACCTCACCTGTGGGGTATGAAACCTGTGACCTCACCTGTGGGGTATGAAACCTGTGACCTCACCTGTGGGGTATGAAACCTGTGACCTCACCTGTGGGGTATGAAACCTGTGATCTCACCTGTGGGGTATGAAACCAGACCATAACAGCATTCAGCACCTCTGAACTCTTCCATATCAAAGCCTTCCAGACTACCACACCATTGAACACTCTTCACTCTTTCACACTACCACACCATTGAACACTCTTCACTGTTTCACACTACCACACCATTGAACACTCTTCACTCTTTCACACTACCACACCATTGAACACTCTTCACTGTTTCCTCTCCATTGGCTCATGCAGTATTAGCACAAAGCATCCCAGACTATTGTAGCTCTATATATAGACTATTGCAGCAGTAGGCCGGACTATTACAGCTCTATGTATAGCTCTATGTATAGACTATTGCAGTGGTAACCCAGACTATTGTAGCTCTACGTATAGACTAACCCAGACTAGTACAGCTCTATGTATAGCTCTATATATGGACTATTGCAGCTTTATTGGCTCTACTGGATCATGTTTTGTTTCTTCCACACAAGACCAGTTAGTAACTCGTCACATCATTCTCCATAAGGAAAAGCCTCATCACAGGGCCTGTGCAAGGGTCTCCTGTGTGGTCAGAGATAGAAAGTTTGTGTGTGTGTGTGTGTGTGTGTGAGTGAGTGAGTGCTGAGAGCATGGGTAAGCACTGTTTAAGGGCTAATTAAGCGAACCTCTGTCTCCCCGTCCTGCCAGAGGAGAGGAGAAGAGAGGAGGAAGAGAAGAGAGGAGAAGAGAAGAGAGGAGCGAGGAGGAAAAACAACACGCCAGTCCTGTGTCTGCACTGGCAGAGTATGGTAATTAAACGCACTGGCAAATTACCCCAAACTCATCAACAAGCGCTTTTAATGAAATAACATCCTTAAACGAATGCTGGGAGAGCAGAAAAAAGTGAGCAATGGCTTTTCAGCGGAGTTGGGGGTTTTAATTGCCTGTCGAGAGGATATTAGATAAGGCTTGATTAGAAATAAATTGAAAATCTCTTCTAAGTGCGTCTGCTCATGCAATTATTGAAAGCGAGCGGAGGGAGAAGCAGGAAACTAAAGCGGCCACTGAAGGTGTGTGCTTGATTGATTAGACATCAATAACTTTCCCAACTAGACGAGAGAGATCGCTCAGGCAACCCCATGCAGGAAGTTAATGAATCAGATGGAGGACGGAGGGCGGATGCGCGCGCACACACACACACACACACACACACACACACACAGCCTCTTACTGATGTTAATAATATCAGTCCTGATATTAAAACCAGGACTCATGAAAACCCTATTAATCTTTATGAAAAGTGTCAGTTTCCCCAGGGCGAGACGCGGTGTCCATCACCATGGAGGTTGCTAAGAGACAGTTAAAAGGTGACAGAAAGACACGCCTTCTTTTTGTTCTTCAGACCTACGCTACTTCCTACTTACATGTCTGGCTTCTGTAAGGTTTTGACCTTTGACCTTTCACTGATTTATTCCACACGTCGGTGGTCATCATCGGATCCCTGCCGCTGTTAGCACCCAATTATATGCAAAGGTCTGCAGGAGGAATCCCACTGAAAAATTATTTCAGCTCCTAATGATCTCATTTCCAGGGCTGGACGGCATAAATTGAGCTAGGAGTTTAATGGCCTTTCTTACTTGTTCAGCAGCGTATAAATTTGGGTGATCCTGGGGATAGGAGGACACACACACACACACACACACACACACACACACACACATAGACACACTCCCGTGTTTCTTTCTGACCTTTGGGCTCC
>PYXC01002200.1:0-5000 GCA_015244755.2 Tenualosa ilisha | reverse complement strand
AAAATAAAGTATATAAAATGTGTGTGTGAATGTGAATGTGTGTGTGTGTGTGTATGTGGTATGGTAGACTGTCTAGATTACCTAGACAAGCCTTGGGCCAAACTTTGTTATGTTTGTGTATATTGTGCCGTGATACTGTGTGTATGTGTGTGTGTGTGTGTGAGAAAGAGAGAGAGAAGGGAGAAGGGGTTCTACACTATTGCATGCACACTGGCAAATATTGCAGACTTTTCTGGGATGTTTCTTCTGTCTCTGTAGGTCCTGAGAGGCAGCAGACAGCTTGATTGATGGCCAGTTTCATCAGAGTCTTTAATTACTGATCTTCATTGAACATGATCAGGGCACATTGACATGTCGCCGCTGGATTAAGTGAGTCTGTCAGCAAGAGGAGACAAGTGTGTGTGTGTGTGTGTGTGTGTGTGTGTGTGTGTGTGTGCTCGTAGACATAAAGACGCATGGCCATCGACCTGCTCCTGTATCTCACACAGGCGTCCTGGTGTTCATCAGTGCGGATCTGAAATTGATCTGAAATAATCAAAGTGTGTGTGTGTGTGTGTGTGTGTGTGAACTTCTCACCTTTATGAGAGAAACCCCATCCCTTCTTCTTTCCATCTGCATTCTCCATCTTTGCTCTCTGTCAGCGCAACACTGTGTGTGTGTGTGTGTGTGTGTGTCTATGCATTCTTTATATACTCTTTATCTATAAGCTCAACACCATATATTTACTCGCGTGTGTGTGTGTGTGTTTCTTTGAGTGTGTGTGTTTGAGTGTGTGTGTGTGTGTGTGTGTGTGTGTGTGTGTATGGGGGGGAGGGGGAGGGGGGGTCCTGAAGGCCGTGGCATATATCTGCTGAGGATGTGAGTGGTTTGAGTGTGTGTGTTTGAGTGTGTGTGTGTGTGTGTGTATGGAGGGGGGGGTCCTGAAGGCCGTGGCATATATCTGCTGAGGATGTGAGTGTGTTTGAGTGTGTGTGTTTGGTGTGTGTGTGTGTGTGTGTGTATGGAGGGGGGGGGTCCTGAAGGCCGTGGCATCTATCTGCTGAGGATGTTGAGTGTTGGTGTTGTGTGTTGTGTTGTGTGGTGTGTGTGTTTTGAGTGTGTGTTGTGTGTGTATGGGGGGGGTTTCCTGAAGGCCGTGGCATCTATCTGCTGAGGATGTGAGTGTTTGAGTGTGTGTGTGTGTGTGTGTGTGTGTGTGTGTGTGTGTGTGTATGGGGAGGGGGGGTCCTGAAGGCCGTGGCATATATCTGCTGAGGATGTGAGTGTGTTTGAGTGTGTGTGTGTGTGTGGGGGGGGGTCCTGAAGGCCGTGGCATATATCTGCTGAGGTGTCATAATGGAGGGTTGCGTTCTTTGGCTGCAGGAAGCAAAAATCAAACCTAGAGATTGGTCCGAGATACAGATCAATACTGGCCATTGCTCAAAGAGTGATTCACAGCACCTCAACACACACAATCGATTTGTGCACACACACACACACACACACACACTCTCCAACACCCACAGCACATTCATACGCAGACATGCGCATACTGAAAAACATGCATAACGCTACGACAGCACAAACACACTCCCACACACACACACCCACACACACACACACGCCCTTAGACACACTTGTTGTAATAACCTTTTACCTGTTCACTTATTGGCCTTCTGCTTATGCAAGTCCTTCAGCCTCCTGCGTGTGTGTGTGTGTGTGTGTGTATGAGAGATACAACTACACAGCAGTAAATTACATCTCTGGGAAATGATACAGTGGTTTGTTTTCAGTCACCTGCAGATGGAGACAAATCAAATCAATATCTTACTTTTGTCAAATATTCATCACAATATGCAAGACCAATATCTTACTTTTGTCAAATATTCATCACAATATGCAAGACCAATATCTTACTTTTGTCAAAAGGTAAAGTTAATCACAATATGCAAGAAACTTTTTGTGAGTGAGAGACGCTTTGATTATTCGATGAGTATTTTGATTGTGAGTGGTGGACATGTGACTATTGACCATCCATATCATTTGAGCATGGTGTGTGTGTGTGTGTGGTGGATGCATGACTCTATTGGCCATCCATATCATCTGTGCGTGGTGAGTGAATAGGCAGTCTCTAAGGGATGTATTGATGTCACAGATGCGGTGTGTGTGTGTGTGTGTGTCACGGGTGCTGACAGGTAGGCTGCCACGTGCTTATTAAATCACAGTAGGTAATGAGAGGTAAATGATCAGTGTTCAGTCTGTTGTCTCCCCCGAGTGCCAAGCACATTAACGCCAGCCAACACACACACACACACACACATATTAACGCCAGCCCATTGTGCCGCTGCTGTGTTGCTCACACTCTTTCTCTTCATTGATTTCACCTCCGACAAATCAACCTTTAATAGTCATATTCTGCCATGCAGGCGAAGCCCCCCAAAACAAAGCCCAGCGCAGCCCAGCTGACAGATGAGTGAGCTCTCAGGGAGCGGAGAATGAAACGCTCGTTTGGCAGAGGACTGTCAGATGCTCCACACTCCACTCAGACCAGAGGAGCAATTATTCTGACACCTGTTAAGAACAAATAAATAAATAAACAACAAATAAACACAGGTAAACAATAATCACTCAGCAGAATGTCAACACATGTCAGAAGACTAAAAGAAGAACTTTGGATGGCTTGACGTTGTTTATGATGTTTACAATCAACAACCAGGAAGCAGAATAGAAACAGAAGTAAACAGGAAAATAGGGAGTGGAGGCTGGAATAGAAGAGAGTGGAGGCTGGAATAGAAGAGAGTGGAGGCTGGAAGAGAGGAGGAAAAAGAGAGTGGAGGCTGGAATAGAAGAGAGAGGAGGCTGGAATAGAAGAGAGTGGAGGCTGGAATAGAAGAGAGGGAGGCTGGAATAGAAGAGAGAGGAGGCTGGAATAGAAGAGAGTGGAGGCTGGAATAGAAGAGAGAGGAGGCTGGAATAGAAGAGAGAGGAGGCTGGAATAGAAGAGAGAGGAGGCTGGAATAGAAGAGAGGAGGCTGGAATAGAAGAGAAGAGAGAGGAGGCTGGAATAGAGAGAGGAGCTGGGAGGCTGGTAAAGGGGGGGGGGGAGGCTGGTAAAGGGGGGTGGGGGGTGGAGGGGATTGATGGGCCATCTGGATGCGGTCAGACACTCACCTGTCTCATTTCAACCATTTTAGCACTCAGTTTCACGTAGTCTTGTGTAAGGGTAGTGTGTGTTTCACGTAGTCTTGTGTAAGGGTAGTGTGTGTTTTGTGTATTCTTGTGTAAGGGTAGTGTGTGTTTCACGTAGTCTTGTGTAAGGGTAGTGTGTGTTTTGTGTATTCTTGTGTAAGGGTAGTGTGTGTTTCACATAGTCCTGTGTAAGGGTAGTGTGTGTTTCACGTAGTCTTGTGTAAGGTAGTGTGTGTTTCACGTAGTCTTGTGTAAGGGTAGTGTGTGTTTTGTGTATTCTTGTGTAAGGGTAGTGTGTGTTTCACGTAGTCTTGTGTAAGGGTAGTGGTGTGTTTTGTGTATTCTGTGTAAGGGTAGTGTGTGTTTCCATAGTCCTGTGTAAGGGTAGTGTGTGTTTCACGTAGTCTTGTGTAAGGGTAGTGTGTTTTGTGTGTATTTTGCATATTCTCGTGTAAGCGTGTGTTTAAAGGTGTGTTTTGCGTATTCTCCTGTATGGGCGGGGTTAAACTGGCTGGTACTACGCACAGGTACTGTGTACGGGCACCACAGATGAATAAAAATGAATAAATAAATGTAGTTGTTCATCAAATCAAAACGTATCTCCTGGCCCCGCCTTCACAAATACACTTCAGCTAGTCACTTTCTGACGTTACGCTTTCAGCGCTAGATCTCCGTCAGAGTTGATGCCGGTGCTTCACGCATGCAGACAGCATTTTGCAGAACTAGTTAAAGCCAGTGGATGTTGGAGTGGAATTAAAAGTTAAAGGTGAAGTGATGTCAAAATTCTGAAATGTAAACATTGCAATGAGCACAACTTAAATCCCAGCTGCCACCGAGCAAGGAGCAAGGAGCTTCACCCTAATGACAAATGTTAGTTTGGCTAAATGGCTAACATGGCTAGATGGCTCTAGCTTTCTGTTCAGTCGCTAGCCAATAATGATGTCATGAATGCTGGTTTCCTATCTGGAAAAAGGGTCGCAGGCTAATGCTATTGTCTTCATGACTTCATTCTCTAAACATGGAGGAGGGAGAAAGGGGGATGCCAACGAAGAATCACAGATTATTTCCAAAGGTAACTTGATCTGGAAATGCTGACAGAAAAGGAAGAAAATAACCCCAGCTGACTAGGATTAGGACTAGCTGATAGCAAAACTATCCCAGCTGACTAGGATTAGGACTAGCTGGTAGCAAAACTATCCCCAGCTGACTAGGATTAGGACTAGCTGATAGCAAAACCAGCGAACAGCCCAATGGATGTGTGGCTGTATGATATTTTGATGATGAATTTGACAATAAATATTTTAGTGTTTGAATTAACTTTCAGTGCCTTTAGTGACCATGTGAATGGACAGTTCCAGTGTGTCCAGGCATCATTCACTATTTCAGTCATAAATATTGTGACTCTAACAATGACTTTCCAGATTCTATATTTTCACCTTGATTAGGCGAATGAAAGCAGCCAAGGGCCAAGCCCAGAGCAGCATCAGCAGTTGCACCCCAACTACATTTCAGCAGCCCAGCCAGCCCAGCCCAGCCCAGCCCTGCCCTGCCCTGCCCTGCCCAGCCCAGCGCTGCCCAGCCCTGCCCAGCCCTGCCCAGCCCTGCCCTGCCCAGCCCAGCCCTGCCCGCCAGCCCTGCCAGCCCTGCCCAGCCCAGCCCTGCCCAGCCCTGCCCAGCCCAGCCCAGCCCTGCCCTGCCCTGCCCAGCCCTGCCCAGCCCTGCCCTGCCCAGCCCAGCCCTGCCCAGCCCTGCCCAGCCCAGCAGCAGCATAGAAGAAGTTAGGGTGTTCTGAGTGCAAAACTGTAACATCACGTGTTTTTTTTAGAGTAAAA
>PYXC01002199.1:305000-319413 GCA_015244755.2 Tenualosa ilisha | reverse complement strand
TTCTCTGGGCTTTGAATTTTTGCTTCCAGGTACGTGTAACTAGTCTTTAGTTGTCCACTCGGTCTGTTGTTTTCTCTCAGATTAGAAATATTTATGCGGTACACACACCAGATCGTGTATCTCTGACAGCGCAAGCTCGGTCACTGTATTATCAGATAAAACCTCATTCGCACTTCAATGTTTTATTGTCTTCTTTCTACGAATTTCTCATATTCCCCGCTCTGCTCCTCTTTCCCCCTCGTTTAAATATTGACATTCCCTGCTCCGGTTCCCATTCTCTTCATCTCTCTCTTCCCCTCGCTTCTCTTTTTCAGTCTTTGTCCTCTTCCTCTCGGACACTCTCTCTCAATCACCTGCTCCCCTCTTCACCGCCCCGTCTACAGACACACACACAACACACCTCCGTAGGAATAATAACTAAGGAGCCTCTACATCAAATCCATTTGGCAATAACCACGAATCCTGTCATCTTAACTTCACATGAGCGATTGAGTTGGGAGCCTCTCTCTCTCTCTCTGTCCTCTTTTGCCTTGTATGGATGGAAAGGACAGTCCTGCAGAGAGAGAGAGAAGGGAGAGAGAATAAGGTGGCATGCAGCAAGCAGCGCGCGCTGGATCCTGCGTGAGCAGTTTGGGCAGCGGCGGCAATTAAGCGTGTCAGTATGAATCTGAGCCACGGAGACGCTCATTAACGGCGAGAACCTCATTAGCATGGCGCGAGCGTCTTCAGAAGTGCGGCGCGCCGCCACTCGCAGGTTCCGAGCGTATCACCTCGCGTTGTTAGTATTATCTATCACCGTTAATTGTTCCGTCCGCGTGTATGCGTTTGTGTGTTTTATCCGGGATGACTTGCGCTGCGTGAACGAGCCGCGTGGGCTCTGCAGGAAGAAACTCATCTATCAAAAATATGGACACAAACACACGCACGCACACAGAAACACACACACACACAGCAGATCATACTGTAGCACAGCATATGGACAAACACCGATACGCCCACCTACACACAAATAAGTCCAACAGACTCATCTACATAATATCCAGCCACTGTGTGCACTACATATATTATAGATGTAATGAAAACAAACATGAGAACATGTGTGTGAGAGATGGTGAGGGAGACGACAAGACCAAAGTGAGACAGAGGACCTGTGATAAACGAGAGGTGTGAATGTGTGTCTGAGCACAGCCAATGCAGCTGTCGGCCTTGGCAGAGCTATATGTCTGTACATGGATGGCTGTGGGCTTGCTTGCTTGCTCGCTTGATTGTGTATTCCGTGTACTGGCTACAGTCTGTCTTTAGATTCTGGCTCCAGCCCTGGGACAGAGTAATGCAAGTGCTGACCCACTTAGCAGGTGGCAGACAAAAGCCTGGGGAGGTCCCATACCACCCCCCCCCCCCCACCACCCCCTCCACCATCCCCCTCGGAGTGCAGATTTGGGATCTCGGACCTGTGCCACCACCACCCACCTGACTGCTCTTGGCCACAAACACAGACACACAGACACACACACACACACACATCCCTCCCTGCTTCAACATGGCTCCAGTCCCCTTCACCACACACACACTCAGCCCCCTACCTCAACCTGGCTCCAGTCTCCTTCACCAACACATACCACCTCCTCCTCCTCCTCCTCCCATTTAACTGGACCGAGACGAGTGGGCGCAGGACCCCGTGTCCAGCCCGGAAGCTGCGCTCCGCTGGGGCATGACGGAGGCCAGCCAAATGCGTCTAACTGGCGGGGTCCTGGTCTGGACCACCTGCACCCTCCCCAATACCTCCCCCCCCACACACACACGCACACACACACACACACACCACCACCCCTCCTCAGCTTGGCTGGAGCTGGAGCTCAATCTGCGCTGGAGTGGAGCGGATTGGATTGGATTGGAGTAGAGTGGCGAGGAGAGGAGATGAGTAGAGTGGGCTGGAGTGGTGGAGGCTTCAGCAGCAGCAGCAGGGGTATGAGGCACCACACCACCCAGATGGCTGCAGGGGAACCTCCAGCTGTGAGGAGAGGAGAGGAGAGGAGAGGAGAGAGGGGGAGCCGGGGAGGTGCAGCACCGCCGCGGCCCACAGACACAGTAGCTCTCGCTCTCAGGCTGCTGTTTGCGAGTGTGTGTGTGTCTGTGTGTCTGTGTGTGTCTGTGTGTGGTTCTGTGGGAGTAGGAGGATAAAAGAACCCAGCAGATGACGGCGCTAGGGATTGGTAGTGATAGGAATGTGTGTGTGTGTGTGTTTGGAAATTTGGAAGTATAGGCGGAGGGGTTGGGGGCATACTAATTCACCCCCACCACCCAATGGAAACCCAAAATGTATTCCAATCTGTTGCTTTACAAGGTGTTGGATCTTTTCCCCAATGCATTGCAGTCTGTGGAGATATTATTTGTATTTTTTATTTTGTTTGGGAGAGATAATAGAGAATGCAATAATTCAGTGAGGAAATCTGCTTAGTTTAAATATAATATGCATGGAGAGCAGGTAGAGAAATGCATGCTGGGTACACAGACGATATCCGACTGTGCTCAGACTCCCGTAGACACTCCTAGCCACAGTCTTGCTAAAGAGAAGTGTGCTTGGCCACAACGCAGTACAGATGCTCCGACTATCGCGGAGGCTGAGTCAACAGAATATTTATATGTATAATACAGCCTTTCACACACACACACATACACACACACACACACACACGGATGAATACTGCAGATACAAATGTATGCAGCTGAACACATGGATGCACCCACACACACACACACACACGTGCACACACACACACACACACAAACATAAAGACAGATTCTAAATACCCCCCCCCATTAAATAATATATGCATGCAAATTCTTTTACCCTTGCAAATCATGAACACACACACCACACACACACACACACACACACATACAGAATACTAGTGGATCTCTGGCTTTCTGCCTGATAAATGAGAAGATTGTAACATCCTGAGGGAGACTTGGCCACTTCACGCCACACCACATCTCCATTGCATCATTTCCTACCATGGCAAGTGTCACCATGTGTGCCACCCTGCACCAGGTGCATGTCAGCATCGCCAACTCTAATTGGTCAAAGTATGGCAGCAGCTAAGCAACAAATGGAATGTTCTTATTCTGGAAGGTTCCAAAACTGGTCCACATCAGAGAGGCTTGTGGCATCAGGCGTATGTTTAGACCTGAGGTGGGGTTCAGTTCAGACACCCGCCCCTTCTCTATGGCTTCATATGTGCATTTCATATGTGTTTCCAAAAAAAACATTTGGTCTCAATGAAGGCATGCTGCCCGTAATCATGGTCTGACCGCTGCGGGTTGTAGTCAGTGTTGGCGAGCGCGGACCACACCAGTCCCTGCACCTCAGTTAGATTTCTGTCACTACTGCTGCTGTTGACATGCTCAGATAAAGTGTCCTGTGGAGTAGCATCCTCTCCCTCACCTAGGACTGTGCAGTTGAGTTCATTAACTGATGAAAAAACAGCCTCAGAAAGTTAACAGTCTGTCATGTATTCCTGATGCATTGGTATATCTTTAATTAGCTGATCTACATGCCTGAACAGTTTTGCTAAGAATGCAGAAGTTTTTTATTTTTCTTTCAGTTTGATTATGGAAAAAAAAAAAGATTTAAACTTTAGTTATGCAAATGCATACTGTTTCAAATTACTGTATGTAATTGTGTAAAGTAATTGTGATCTCAATGTTGACTAACATAATTTTGATAATAATTTCCTTTATTTTACAATTAGTTACAGCCAGATACTGATAATGATGCTGCACCATCAAGCTTAGTATTATGTTGACACTGCAGGGAAATCAAAATAACGATTATAGCAACACTATGTAACTTTTCGTCACTATGTGAGGCAACCTTTTTATCAGATAATTTTAGAGAATTCACCAAAACACAAGCATCATTTAAGCCAATAAGACTCTAGAAAATATTAGGAAGGTTTTGTTGAAATATATAATATAGATTTAGTTTTATTTATATTTATTATATACAAATATATAAGAAAATAAATACATAATAAATTCAAAATAAATAGATTAAAAAATCTCCATAAGGCATAAGACATGTTGAGCTGTAGCTCAGAGGCTTGTGTGGAACATTTTTATAGTAACTCTTCGTTTGAGATGTGCCCTTTTTTACCTTGAACACCTGTCTCCCAAATAGTCTGTGCACAGCACCTGGACGACATAATCCACATGGCGGGGTTAGAGGTGACGCCAAAGGTGAAAGGTCACCTGATCTCTCATTTTTTTCATGGGCAGTTACCGTATGTGCCCATCTGTCATGACCCTTTAAGTGCTATAATGAATTACAGTGACCACAATTAGTGCCGCGACTATTACTGGAGAAAGAAAAAAGAAAGACAGAAAGATGGAGACGAAAAAAAAGAAATAACAAAAGAATGATAGTATAGGTAGACAAAAAAAAACAAAAAACAGAAACAACGACCCATAGCCATAGACTGTGAATGTAATACCAGTGGCTATATAACTGGGTAAATGTAATGGACTGTCAGATCTTGAAATGAATGCTGGGAAAAAAAGGGGGAGAATAATGAAAAAAGAGGAAAGCTCTTATTTCTGGTGCACAATCTTTTGTGCTACAAAACAAATTATCACCTTGACAAATGGCTTCCCTGAGAGACAGGGACGCTCTGCAGGGTGATCAATGTTCAAGCACACTGCTGCACTGCCGGAGTCTTTTCGGTAGCTGTTAAAGCCTTCGGCTAGAAGTCAGTGTTTGTGTGTGTGTGTGTGTGTGTGTGTGTGTGTGTGTGAAGTATGAGTGTGTGGGGGGGTGGAGGTTTCCCCGGTGCTGTAAAATATCGGACAGGAGCAAAAACAACAAAGTTAATCCATTTTTAGGATGTCATCTAAATGCTTTATCGCAGCAGACCGCAGGGATGGACACACACAACATGCAATTCCTTCAAAATAAAGCTTTTTCTAAACACTAAAACTTTACTTATGGTCACAAACATGAAAAAAATTTATGTGAGCTTTGCCTTCCAATTACCTGCAAACAAGTATGGCAGCAGCTAAGCAACAAATGGGAATGTCTTATTCTGGAAGGTTCCAAAACTGGTCCACATCAGTGAGCTTTGCCTTCCAATTACCTGCAAACAAAGGAAGAGGTTGGTGGTCTCCAGCAGTAATGGTTAACCTGGTGGATTATCAAGAACAGCTACCATCACTTGGTGTCTGTAAGCTATATTTGACCCCAAAAAGGACTTCAAAAACAGATGCCTGGGGCGTAAGCACGTACTACGGAGTTTGTGCATGGCCTTGCAGAGAGCCTTGGTCACTTTTCCAAAGTTGAAATACGGTGTGGCACACTGTTGAGAACAGCAAGATTGTGCAGTCTGCCACCGGCAACAAAGGTAATGACAAATGGACCTGTGAAATTGACTTTCAACAGAGGTATGAATGTGTTGCAGCTGGAGGTTCATAGGGGAAAAGCGCTGTTTCCTTTCTCACATTCACATTGAATATGTGAAGTAATCCTTAACCCAGCTGGGGCAGTAAAGTATTGTACTTCAAAAGAGTTCAGACTGAGATTAAGGCAGTCTCACAAGACGTCTGGCTATTGATACTAGTAGTTTCTTTATGTAGGCCTAGTCATTGGTATAGAAAGTGCCCTTGAATGGCATTGAGTTATCCGTTAAGCAAATATATGTTGTATCTGGGTAAGTAAGCAAGCAGGTAATTTACTTATAGTTTATATAAGTATATATTACCTTGTATATATATTATTTATGGACTTTCTCTCCACCTCAACCCTTCTGGTGCATAATGGATACGGATCCAGGATAGACCAGGATGGACCCAGGATGGACCCAGGTGGTGGTCAGTGAGGTCCCCCTTGCACTGTAAAGCGCTTTGGGTGCCTTGCAAAGCACTATAGAAATGTAAGTAGTGCATTTTTCAACACAAAAGCCACTCAAAGCACTTAGACATTAAAACACGTAGACAAAAGACATGAGACAGTCAGTCAGTCAGTAGTAGTTGGCAATAAAGAGTTTTTAGAGCACTTTGGACCACTAGCCAACTCTTATGTGCATGTGTACGTTCACGTGTACTTGGCAGACACCTTTCATGGTCCCTAAGCCTGCTAGATTTATCAAAAAATGCTGAATCACAGGATGTTATATTTGTAATGCTTATTAGTGTCATTTCTGCCAAAAGTGCTAACTGGCTAACAGGCTCAAACAACAAACATTTGTCTCCCAGTGGAATGATGAAAGCCTAGGTGTTTTGGAGGAGCACAAACACTCCTGTGAATGGCACTTCAGTAAAATGCCAACGGTGTAACTTACAGGGCCCTGAAAGCGTGGCCATCTTAGCGTATCTCAACAATAAGCATCAGACAGACTGTGCCACTTCATTTGCAGGCCATCTGTGACTGACACAAAAGCTGTCTCGCACAGGAGACAGAAGAAAAAGAAACAAACACAGAGCCCCTTGACAGCAGAGGGAGCTTGGTGAGTGTCACAGATCAGAACCAGATTCGGGCCAAAACCGTTCCGGAGTCCAACCCTCATGCCTGAGTCAGAGGAAAAGGTGTGTTAAACACAGAGCGGACGGCAACGATAACAAAGTGATTTTGGCAGGTCTGTCAGTCTGTCAGGCAGGCATTCAGTCAACGCTGTCTCTTTCGGGCTGCCAGGAGAGAGAGCCAGGAAAAGAGAGAGAGAGAGAGAGATGGAGGTGGGCGATACCCAGGGGTGGTGACCCGTGCTAATGTGGACACACAGCGACACGCGGACTCATTCATGTGCACCACTGCACCCACAACACCAGCGCTGCTGCCACCACCACTACCACTATGTCATCTCCTGGCTAAGCTAGCGTGCCCGCTAACACAGCTAAGCCATGCAGCTCTGCCACCACCACCATTGTGTCAGCTCCCGGCTAAGCTAGCGTGCCTGCTAACACAGTTAAGCCATGCGGCACTGCCACCACCACCATCTTGTCAGCTCCTGGCTATGCTTAGCACGCTCACTAATGCAGCTAAGCCTGAGGCTCTGCTACCCTCCTTCACAGCGTCAGCTTTTTGGTAGCCTGGTGTGCCTGCTAGCACAGCTAAGCTGTACAATGCTGCTGCCGCCACCACCACTGCCACTGCCACATTAGCTCCTGGCTTGCCTAGTGTACCCGCTAACACAGTTAAACCAAGTGGCATCGCCACGTCCACTTCGTCCACTCTTGGCAGGCCTGGCTTGACTGCTAACGCAGCTAAGTCAGCTACCAGAACTGTATCAGCTCCTGGCTGGCCTGCTTGCAATTACAGCTAAGCAGTGTGGCATTGCCACTGCCACAAGCCCCTGCTCCAGCAGCAGTGGTGGTTGTGGGTGGTTGCGGCAACACAGAAAGGCCCAGGCAGGATTTGGCTGTCCGATTACATGCACAGGCACTCCGCCTGGCTGAGCAGGCCTAGAACAGCCCCAACTGATTTTGCATACAAATGTGGTCTCTTATTCACTTGCACTCAATACACCCTCATCTGCCAAGCAAAACGGAGCACCGGCATGCTTCTGTAAAAAATGTTACACACCATAAACACACGCTTGTTTTCTTTTTCCATCTGTTATTCAGATGGTGCTCAGCCACTTTCAAGCTGAGAGAAGGTAATTTGCTCGGACTAAAACAGACTCTAACTGGAAAGCCATTACTTTGACAAAACATTTATTTAATAATTATTTCATGCAGTGTTATTTGCTGGTCGAAAGCATGTAATCACTGCTGCTGTTTCAGCAGGTGCACTCCTATGCTAGTTTAGATAAGAATTTCCAGCTAATATTATTCTCTAATGGCCTTTTTATCTCACCAGTGGATTATTGAACCATGTGTTCAGCACGGCTATTTATTGATTATCTGATTTCAGTGCAGAAACACTTATTTGTGGGCATGTCATTTAAACAGTACTCAGCCCTTAAATTCAATAATTCATTTGAAGAAATAGAGGACAGCAATTATATAGACTCATGAGTATACTCTTAGTTCATATGGAGCTCATATTGAGAAGTAAACCAACTAAATCAGCCTTCACCCGTGAATCACACATTAGACCATAGAGAAGTAGTTTACTTTTAGATAGATGGATAGATAAATACTTCAATCATCCTGCAGGAAATTCTGGACTAAATCTTGACAAAAAACTTAGAGCTAGCCTCTCTGGAGTAAACTAATGACTCTACTGATGTGAAATGCATGCAGTTAATCATTATCCTGGCCATCATTGGCCTTCATCTAACTGAGGTAACCACAGTGGGAGTCGATACCGAGGCTGTTCAGTGTTGACCGTTTATACATCAACTGACATGACATTGATCTGCGTTGTTTGGTTTCATTTTTGGTTTGAGTGGGATGTGTATATTCCCCCTTCTGCTCAAATGGGCTAAAATGATTGACACCGCCGCTTTGTGTGTGGACCCAAGTGAAAGTCGTGTATCACACACAAAAAACAACGTTATTCTGGCTTTGGGCGTCTTCCTTAAGTCTTCCAGACTGCGGTGTGGGGAGAGCTGTGGGCTCTGCGGTGGGTGAGGGCTTAAGCGAGGTGCTAGCTGGTGAGCTTCTTCTCCCCGTCTCCCGTTGAGACATCCAGAGAGCTGCAGGTGGAAGACTGGAGGTCTGAGCCCACTGGCTGATCAGCATGCAGGGGTGGGTTTGGGTTCTGATTGGATCAGCAGTGAAGTGTGTCGGTGTGTGTGTCTATGAGTGTGTGTGTGTGTGTGTGTGTGAGTGTGTGTTTGCATGGGTTTGTGTGAATGTGAGCGTGTGTGTGTGTTTGTGTGTGTATGTGTGTAAGCGTGTGTGTCTGTGTGTGGGGAGGACAGGAAATCTTTAGCTTAGTTCTTTACCAGCCCCTTCTTTCCACCCCACAACCACCACTACCATCATACCACACTACACCTCTCCTTCCCTGGCTGTGTGTGTGTGTGTGTGTGTGTGTGTGTGTGTGTGTGTGTGTGTGTGCATATGTGTTGGGAAGGCTCTCTCCCACCTGCACAACCCCTGCGTGGAAACGTGCATCTGATGTAAGTGTGATGCACAGTCAATACTGAGCCCTATGATAATCAATGCAACAAATGCATTTTTAATTGGATTGGACGGTGTCAGTGAAATGCCAATAGGCATTTGCAGGTGAGGGGGGGGGGGGGGGGGGGGGGCAGGGGAAGGGAGTAGCACTGGGGAGTTGGGTGGGGAGGGGAGGATGTTCAGGAGATAGGAGAATTGGATAGAAAAGGCTGTTTTTCTCCATCAAAAACACTTCTATCAGAGGCCTGGCCTCTCTGATCTGCAGGGTGTGATGGGATGGGTATGTGGTGAATGGACTACCCCGAGAAAGAGAGAGAGAGAGAGAGAGAGAGAGAGAGAGGAAGAGCAAGGGATAAAGTGGAAGTTATTTCAGCAGGCATCAGCAGAATTGTTTTTTTGGTTTAAAACCACTTTCTTTCCGTTTTCCGTGCTTCTCTCCCCCTGTTCTTTTCCACTCTTTAAGAATGATCTGTATTTTATTATTGTTTGTTCTCACTGAGCCTATGTTGCCTATACTTGCTGCGTAAATCATAATTGTCAGAACTGCCACATCAATGGCTTATGAAAAATGCTGTGTGTGTGTGTGTGTGTGTGTGTGGTGTGTGTGTGTGTGTGTGTGTGTGTTTGGGGGTGGGGTGCAAATCAACCAACAACATTCATCCTGATCATATGACACATGTGCAGGCACCACGCACTGATCACCACGAGTATGACACCTTTACGGGCCCACGGGCATCATCGCCGGGAATATTGCCGGCTTTGCCATAAGCAATTGCGGCAGCTTTAATTGGTGTCTCATCTCTCTGCGTGTTGATTGGGCGGCGGATTAAATTACTCCCGTCACTGCAGCCCCGCGAGTGTGGAGAGCGGGAGAGAGGGCCCTGCGCAGGTGACATCACCCCCTTCGAGAGCGTTTGATTGGCTCCCGTGGGGGCGGTTGTCACTGCGGCGACCTAATCGACAACGCTCATCAGGGGTGCTTTGTGTGCGGTTGTCAAGACAACGACAATCATTTGCAAAAGAGAGCAAAATTGCCCGCACACTTGCATGTCCCTGCCTCACTCCATCTCCCTCCACTCCACCCTCATCCCCACCACTATTTCCTTGCCGACCTACCAGAGGATTGTGGGTACGACAGCTCCTCTTCAAGGACACTTCACTGTGGTGTCAAAGGGGACTACACCTTAACTGGAGGTAGAGTAAGGGACCAGGCGTCTCTCTCTCTCTCTCTCTCTCTCTCTCCCTCCCTTCCTCCCTCTGTCTCTCTCTCTCTCTCTCTTTCCCTCTCTGTCTCTATGCTTCTGACGCTCTGAGGACACAGCTCTTCTTCACTGGCCTATCAGAGGCTATTAGCATTCCATCCGCTCCAAGGTTACGCTGGCTTCTCCCAGCACCCCAGTGGAGAAGGGCTGGGATCCAGACAGGTAGAACCAATCTCAGCCGCGCCGATTAGAATGCAAATACTGCCACCAGAGAGACAGTGGGAGTGAGTGAGAGAGAGAGAGAGAGAGAGAGAGGGAGGCGCTTTGACCCTTTCGCCTGGGCCGTTCCAATCCCATGTCGTTATGTTTGTCACAGCGGCAAAACATCCCCTCTCTCTCTCTTTTGCTCTCTCACTCTTTCTCTCTCTCTCTTTTGCTCTCTCACTCTTTCTCTCTCTCTCTTTTGCTCTCTCACTCTTTCTCCCTCTTTCTCTTTCGCTCTCTCACTCTGTCTCCCTCTCTCTCTCTCTCCCTCTCTCTTCCTCTCTCTCACTCTTTCTCCCTCTCTCTCTTTGCCCACCCACTGTTAGAACGTCAGGGGACCTGGCAGAACTGTTAGAATGTAAATTCCCAAGAGAGGAGGAAGAGTCAGAGTTACAACACACAAACACACACACGTGCGTACACACACACACACACACACACACACTCTTTCATAACCCTACTCTGCGTTGTGTTTATCATCAGAGCCCTGACGTGGCACTGTTCTTTGCCGTGAGCTATGGCCAAAGCAGTTTATCTACCAAGATGCGAGACACCTCACATACACATACACACATAAACACACACACACACACACACACACGGCACAACACCCGCTCACTTTTCTCACACGGCCCCACTCGACGACAAAGAGCTGCCTCATTCCTCATCACAGGGTGCGGTGCTCCCCCCGACACACACACACACACACACACACACACACCCTCGGCTTCTCTAGTGAGTGGGCCACTCCTCGACCGTATCCATTCAAGGTGACGTTTGTTCTCTCCCCTCAGCTTGTCATTCATACCGTACCTTCGGGCGGGGCAGAAAGGGGGGACAGAGGGGGGTTCGAGCGCAACGGTTTTCTCCGCTCTGATATTCTCGAGTTTCAATAAAGTGTCGAACAGGCGGCATGGCGCGTCTCCCCCGAGCTGCGTCGGATCGCAACGTCGCGGCCCATTCATCAAGACCAAGGCAATTTTCGAGTATGGATGTAATAATTAGGTATTCTGTCATAATTGAGAATTTGCCTATTGAAGCTGTAATTATGGGGAGGTCTTAGACCCTTTGGCAGCCTACATCTCTGTAATGAGAACATCTGAAAGAAATTGAAATCTCTCTCCAGTGCTCTGCACATTCAATCGGGCAAAAATGTAATTTGACCTCTTTCAGTAGCAGTCACAGCACACACAGACACACACACACACACACACACACATACACACACTGCCCCCCCCATACACACACACACACACACCCACACACACATACACCCCGCCAACCAACCCAGAAGTTAAATGTGTCCTCTTATAATGTCAAGGAACATTTAAATCAGGGAAACTTCAAGCGAATCCCTCCTCCATTATGGAGTCCACAGCAATATCTTCCCGGGTGAGGAAAGTTGCAAGTAAGTGGTGTGGACAGGAACGTCACCAGTCCACTAAATTGAACCAGTGTTTCTTGCTTCGGCAGGAAGTGAGGCGCTGAAGCGTCTTTTTCTCTCCTCCTCCTCCTCCTCCTTTGGCACTCGACTGCGACAGACAGGTGATGAAGATGAAAATGTATCTATGGTAACCTAAAGAGGTCACTGGTGCCCGGGGTTGTCCTGGGGGACGAGCGCTAGTGTTTTTCCACCCTTCTGCCCTCGCATGGGAAACAGGTGTGGGATCTCCCCCGAGATAGCCTGATGACGCTAATTGACCAATTAATGACCTATGAGAATACGAGCCTGGGTTTTAGCGACTGCATGTGTGTAACTCTACCCCGCAGCAGAACAAAAAAGAAAGAGGGGTGAAAAAACAACACTGCCACCCACCGCTAATTGCTAACAACTTCGAAAAAAAAGCTAAGACGGCCATGATTGTTTGGTGGGAAAACCACCAGTAGTATGTTCACACAACCCGTATGCTTTCTAATACATCCATCAAAGTTTGACTTTAATTGGGTCAACAACACAAGGTCCTCAAAGGCAGATGGCCTGTGATATTGTTCCCCAAATATGTCCCTTACGGGGGACACAGGTGTAGGACCCCTCCAGAGACTCCATGAAGACACTAATTGATCATTTAACAATAGAAATCCGAGGGCTGGATTCGTACTTGAGACACTCCCGCTCAGACAGTAGAGCATGCAGCATCTCATGAGCCAGCGATGCGTGTAATTCCCTCTAACAAGCTGGCGATATACAACGAGTAGTGATGGAGAGAAAGAGAGGGAGAGAGAGAAAGAAAAAAAGTGACAATCAAATTAACATCCCAAAATTCCACCCGCCCTGCCAATCTCTCTCGGCAACACTCTCACCCCTTCCTCCTCCCTTCACCCATTCGCCCCGCTCGTCTTCCCTTCTCAAGAGCGAGGGGCCCTCTCAAGAGGGATCTTGGCACGAGTGTCTCGCTATGTTTATGATTAATTCATCAACCCATTTGGGGAAGGGCTGTGTTTTTTGGATGGAGTGTGGCATAAATGTCTCCCCCCCTGCCATCCATGTGTCACGCCGTGAGTGTGCCTTCTGCAGCCTGCTGTCATCCCCTTTTAGTGCCTGGCCCCACCTCACAAACATTAAGCAGGCTCAACAGTAGGTACCCACAGGCATTGGCAGGCTCCCTTCGACTGCCTTAATACTATAGCCGACATACTCAGATGTAAGCCAGACACAAAAAGACAGTGGCTCAATCACAATGTCCAAACAATCAATCAAATCCAAACCTAAGCCCTAAGCCCTGAGCCCTCAAAGGATGAATCACAATGTCGCTCTATAACCCTGAACCCTCAAAGACTTAACTAGTACGAATCAGCTCCATGATTAGCTGATTTATGTCAGATAAATCTTTGAAGGTTTAGGGGTCAGGGTTAAGGAGGATATTGGGATTCAGTCAAAGACTTCCCATATTGAAAAGTCCTCTTGAAAACATACTCGTTTCATGTCTGTCCTCAGTATATAATGTACCATAGAAGTCCCTACTTTGTATGATGCCATCCATTTTTAAATGTGTTTTATCTGGCATCAGTCGACTTCATGACTGCCTGATTTCATGCCAATTAAGCCTTTGCTGGTTCAGTGCTTTGGGCTTAGCAAGGTTCAGATACTGGTTGGTTTCTGAAAAACCCAGCAAATTTTTTTTTTGGTCAGAGCTGTTTGGATTGTCAAAATGCATTGGAAATTGCCTTTAGCTGACCCACAAATTCTTGCAGTATTCACCGCAGTTGTTGTTTCCTAAGACCCTTATGAATTCATCTTCATATGTTTCCTTGACCCCATGAGGTCAAGGCAAAGGGGATAGTAAAAGGAGTAAAGGGACAGAGAATCTTAAAGCAGCCCGAGAGACATCATGAGCTAAAGAAAACTGACAGCTAGTTGAAAAAGTGATGCTAGCAGACATCAGCGCCCACCAGCTGCCAGTCTTCCCACAGCTTGCAGAATCATAACACCTCTTTCCTTTGGCAAGGTCTTGTCACACACACACACACACACACACACACACCACACACATGCATTGAATAAACAGCTAGCCAGCGCATTTGGTTATGGAATAAATAAAAAGAAGAGAAGAGACTATGGAGGCTTTGCGGGCTGTGGAGTCCATCTTTAAACAGACCACAGCTCCAGGCAGCGCGGGAACAAAATCCGGTGCTGCTCTGGCAGCGTCTCACCCCTAGTGCAGCCAGATCCACGCCAGATCCGGAGCAAATCCGATCCGGAGTCCTGCGCACCGTCTGTATAGCGGGCCGTAGACCCGGCTTACGAGAACAGGACAGGGGGCTTAGGAAAGAAGGACCGGATAAGACACTCCACTGGTGGAGGATTTCCTGCAATGTCGGCCAGGAATGAAAATCACCTGCGATGGCGATGCACGGAGCATGCTACTGAGTCTGGACATATTTTATTCATT
>PYXC01002199.1:260000-287500 GCA_015244755.2 Tenualosa ilisha | reverse complement strand
AAGCAAACTGGTTTATCATAATAAAGATTTTAGAAAGAATTTGCACAGGGTGTATAATAAGAAACAGGTATAAATGTGATTGTTTTAAAGGCCTGACACAGACCTAGGGTCAAAACCATTACATCAAAGCATTGTTCATGTTTTAGTGTGATAACTTGAAAGATTTTGAATAATTTTAAAGGCAGATGAAGTGGTGGAAGCTGTGCACAGAGCCAAGATCTGTGCATTCAGCATGAAAACACTCGAAACAAACCATCTGTACATGGACAGCTATGCTATAGTAATGCTATTTTTCATATTTTTCATTACATTATGTAATAGTTTATAGTTTGGATAGTTTAATAGAAAATTTGTATGGCAACATGGTAATAGTGCATCGTTAGAAGTTGGTCTTGCAGCATGAGTGCTTTAAATGACCTTGGGTTAAAAACTGCACTTCTCAAAGTATCAGAAGCAAGGTATGACCCTCTAGTCACCCACAGATAGCTGTGGATTCACACATAGCACATGCACTAAAATGATTCAGCTCTCCTTTAAAAGAAAAACAATCAAGCCGCCTCCTATCCCACAGTGCTTTGCCCATAGGCTGCTGACAGGGTCACAGTGATGAAGGGGCGACCCTTGCCAGCGCAGCGTGCTTCTGCTGCGCCCGTGGCCTTCGCCTGCACCTGGGTAATGGCCACCGCCGCCAATGACCACGAGATCTATGACACGCGGCAGCCGCCAGCTCCACGGGACTCTAATCACTGGCATATTTCACCTGAAAAGCGCAGAGCCACCAGTCCCCATTCTGCAAAGCACAGTGTGAGCTACACAGAACATGCCATTGTCAGCTGCCAATGAGCAAATCACTATGGAATAGGTAACAAGGCACTATGGAATAGGAAGGCAAGGCAAGGCAAGACAAGGCAAAGCAAGGCAAGGCAAGATGGGTTTTATTTATATCGTGCTGTTTGTCTATATAGCGCATTATATTCCCTTGGCAGTTTAGCTGTTACAAACAACAAACAGTACCAGACCTAAGTAAAATAATATATCAACAAAGACTATTGATTTGAACATAATATAACAAGTACAGGTATGAAAATGCATAAAAGACATTAATAAAAATGACGCAACAGAAATTGTGATAAAAATGATAATATTGCAAAATGGCTTAAAAGGCATTTAATGAATAAAATATATGAATAAAATTATATAAAAATAAAAACATGCTGCCTATATATATATATATATATATATATATAGGCAGCAAAAGACAGTAAAACAGAACAAGTGGTATGATTGTTTTTTTCTTTTTAGACCAAGGAAAAGAGAGTTTTTCAAAAGAGAGCTAGATTAGTGTAGTAGAATTCACAACTCTGGGTGACAAGAGTATAATTGCTTCTCAAAATTCTGATAGCCAGCTTAAAAGTTTCTTACCCAAGGTCATTCAGTCAGGTTACAATATAAATTTCCAAGTACAGTATGCACAAAGATACTCTTGCTGTACCACAGCTGCCAATGGACAAAGTTGTATGGGAAAGATCGAGTTTTCTCACAAAGAATGTGCAGATCAAGGCCCTGTATTGACTCATTCACTTGATGTGCATTTAGATTATAAATGTACTTCAGAAACATCCACACATAATTTTGATTGATTTGACTCTCAATGTCATGAGGGTTTAATGTGTGACTTCAGTATGTGGAAAAGAGTAGGAGGCAATGAGAAAAGTTTTTTTTTTTCTTTTTTGTTTTGCTCTGGAGTGAAGAGATGGTGTGATACAATGAGAAAATGAATGGAGAGTGATATTTTTTGTTCTGGAGTGAAGAGATGGCGTGATACAGTGAGAGAGAGAGACAGGGAGTGATATTGAGATAATGAGGGCAGGTGAGAGCAGGAATGAAGGTAGGAGATGATGGAGGAAGGTCGAGGGGTTAAAGGTGAAAGGTGAGGCAGAGGTAAGCAGAGAGCGGGAGGCATGCCAAGGGAAGAGGCGCATTGCGGTGCCCACTCGAAGCGCTTCACGCCGCTTCCCCCTGGCCTACTAGAGTGTCACCTTGTGAAGGGCACTCGCTTGTCGAGGCGCACGTTAAAAGCTCCGCTACGCCCACCTGGTCCACTGGAGCCATGGCGCTAAAAGCTGACAAAATGTTTCCCCGCGATAAAAAAAAAACAAGTACTGTAAACTATAAATGCAGCGCCATCAACTTTACCACCTTCTAAACTCTGCTATCACACGATGATGCTATGGTGATTTAACCTTGAGAAGGAGCAGCCTACACCAGATGTCTGTGGGCTTCATATAGGATCGTGATTGGAGTGCGCTGAACCTCCAGCTACTTATCTCCCCCTCGATCTACGTTATACAAGCATAGCAGAGGTGGCTGTGAATTTGCCTGTTTATAAATGCCCTAGTGCAAGCGAGAGGCAGGGGGGACTTTTTCAGACGTACGGAATGTTAAATGGCTCGACGTGAGATTGCTATTTCGGGCCTTTGCCCAGCACGCCTCTTTCATGAGAGCTGTGGGACATCTGACAGCCATTTTGTTGTGGAAGTCATGGCTTTTTCTTTGTTTCAGATGTACTCCGCCGTTCAGGCTGTGATCCCAGAGGTTTCTCAGGTGCCACTCCCAGCATGCCATGCTGTAGTTTTTGTTTTTTTGTTTTCTTTAGGGAAATGCAGAATTTGCCGGAAGCTTGAGGCGAGAAGCAAGAGGTGTTTCAGATTTAGAAGCAGACCTACCACACACACACACATACACACACACACACACACATACACACACACGCTTGTTGTACGATGGGGTAACACACAGCAGTGACTTTGGCACGTGGAGAGGCAGAGCGGGGTGCACCAGAGGCCGTAGGCGGAGCTGAGGGCTGAAAGGGATGAGAGGTGAGAGAACATGGCACATTTCAAAGCCAAAGTTATTATCACCTCACACTTGCGCCCTCTCTCTCTCTTTCCTACCTCAATTTCTCTGTCCCTCTTTCCCTAATTCTCTCTCTTCCTCTCTCTTTCCCTCTTTCTTGATCTACCCCTCTCTCTCGGTCAAGCTGTACCTCTATCTCTCTTTCCCTCATTTTCTCTCTCTCTCTCTAACTCTCTCTTTCCCTCTTTCTCACTCTTCTCTCTGCTTCTCTTTCGCTCTCTCTGTACCTCATGTGCCTCTCTCACTCCCATGAGTTTCTCTTTCCCTCCTTCTTTCCTTCTCTCCATTCCCCCACCTCTCTCTCTTTCCATCCATCCCTCCATCCCTCTCTCTCTCTCATTTCTCTCCATTTCTGCACTCCTTCTCTTGAGCGATGCCAGTTATTAGCGCTGAATTAGCCTTGCCTTCCTGCTCTCCCTCTAAAAGCCCCGGAACCCTGTGGCTCCTCTGCCATGTTAATAGAGCCCTTTCAGGCGCTGGCAGTGATTTTAGGATGTAGGAGGAAGGGAAAGGGTGGTAGATTTGGTTGGGGGTGTGTGGGTGGAGGGACGGAGGCCTCAGCGGCTGTCATGCTGGTCTGTCACCAGGCCTGAGCGACGTGGCGACAATAACTCACGCCGTGGCGCCCACTCTGCCCCACGGCAACATGGGTAATTTGTGGGGGGGTGGCAGGGGTTGGCTCTAAAGGCGAGGCAGGAAAGGTTGGCGGGAGCTCCTCCGTTTAGAGGTAATTACGTTTGGCCTTCCACACGCCCCAGTACCCCTCTGTGCGCCTCTGCTGCAGCAGAAGAGGAACTGAATGGCTTCACCAGAATACCTGATTTACACACCTGCGCACGTCCATGGCTCAGAAAGGGGGAGTGAAAGAAAGACATCGGGCAGGTGGGGAGTACAGACAATGATGGAGGAAACTGCAGAGAGTTAGCAGAAAGAAAGAGAGAGTGGAAGCAGAAGACATGGAGGGAGGAAGAGTGGAAGACAAGGACAGAGAAGGGAAGGAGAATCATCATTCATCAAGAAGCAAGTGAAAGAGACTAACATAAAGAAGAGAGAGAGGAGAGAGGGAGAAAGAAAGAGAGAGAGAGAGGAATGGGAGCAGGCAAGGAGAGGTGGGGGAGAGGTAGTGTTACTGGAGTAAGTGAGAGTGAAAGACAAGGATAGAGGGAAGACAGACAAGTGAAAAGATGTAAAGAGAGATAGAGAAGTTACTAAGAGAGAAGTAATAAATGTGTGTGCAGAGAGAGACTGTGTATGTATGTTAGAGAGAGACCGTGTGTAAATGTGAGTGTGTGTGATAGAGAGTGTGTGTGTATATATATATATATATATGTGTGTGTGTGTGTGTGTGTGTGTTTAATAGAGAGAGAGAGAGAGAGAGAACAGGAACAGGCTGAAGAGTGGTCCTCCCGGCGGAGGGGAGACACAGTCAGAGCTGAGCGCTTTTTGCCTTTCGCTCGTCTCATTTTGTCCTCATTTAGCGGCTGGCTGCTGAACTCAGCCCCACTCCCAGGCCCAACGCACAGCTCCGCTCCACACATCAAGACTCAGCCGTGACACTGCTGCCACAGAGTCAGCCAGTGGGAGAGAGGAAGAGAAAGAGAGAGACAGAGTGAGAGAGAGGAGGAAATAGAGGGATAGAGAGGGGGAAGGAGAGGGAGTTTGGGGTGGAGATGGGAAGATAACTCAATAAAGGGAGAGGGAGAGAGAGTGGAAAAGAGAGAGTGGGAAGGAGAGAAAAAAAGATGGATAGAAGGATGAAGATGGACAGGGAAAGAGAGAGAGAATGAGAAAGGGGGAAAGGAAGAATGAGAGAGAGAAATAGACAGAGAGAGGTGGAAAAAATGAGAGAAGAGGTGGAAGACAGATAATGGAGGTAGAGGACCTCATACAGTCATTAGAAATCACAGATGTGCACTCAGTCCAATCACGATCGGCATTACTGTCATCAACCAGTAAACAGAACAGATATGCATTTGATCACATTAAGATGGACCTTATTACCATCAGACCACACTTTCTCATGGGGGGGGGGGGGGGGGGTGCAAACCAAATGCTCAGGGGAAGTCGCTCTGCAGAAGGTAGAGAGAGGGAGCCAAATTCATATTCATGAATATTTGGTGAGTGAATGTGTGATAAAGAAACCGCATTTCATTCTCAGGGAGCTATTTTTACAGAGTTTCCAAGGTTATTTTCAGTTCTTTCTCTCTGGCACACCTCTCAACTAAACTGAGGTAGGTGATAATTCCTGCCAGGGTGTTACCATGACAGCTAGAAAACTGTGATACAAGACCTGAAAGACAATTAAATAAGTACAACTTATATGATCATTAAATACTGTGCAACCATTTGTCAGTGGCTAACAACATTTAGTAGTTTTGTTAGCAACTCTTTGTTAGCAAAGCTAATGTTGCATTAAGGAGATTTGGTGTAAGTGAGTCTTATTGGCATTACTAGAACGTACTTTGATGGCAACACATACATTTAGCAATGTCAAAAATAAAAATAGTGGCAAATTGTTAACGTTAATTTAAACTGCAAGATTTTGATCTCTATTCTCATTCTCAGTACAGAAGGACTAGCGAATCCAACAGCAGGATGAGAATCTCTGTGCCAATGGAACACTGAGATAAAGTTTCTCTCTGATTAGTCACGACCACTTTTAACATTACCGATAAAGGTTAACACAAGCGTAATTAAATCATTGATAAGGTTTGTAATGGACGCTCCATTTCCAGTGAGTCACAGCAAAATGGACTGACATTTAAAGCCAGGGCCTCATTGTACTTGAAGAAGTGGACTTTATCGATTCACAGTAAGAGTAGCCCCTGTGGTTGATTACTGGTAATTCAATTGGATTGCATTTATATGGCACTCTTGCTTTTAATGACATTTCCACCCAGATGCTTTAGCAAGCCTTTGTTCAGTATGCGCTCCTGCACCACAAAGTCTGGGTTTAAATCCAAATAAGAGCAGCATAATCCGTTTTAATCTTGAATATAGATACAAGCTCAGATTTGTAATTGATATTCATGTTAAAAGGATCCTAAGCCCACCCCCTTGGTAGAGAGAGAACCTTGGACAGTGGAAAAGTGACAAAGAGAAGAAAGAGATGAAGAATAATCCAAACGTGACAACACCACACTCATCCGATCAAAGAGCCAGCAGGAGAGAGACGCGGAGAGGGGGAGAGAGGAAGGAAGACAGGAGAGACGGAAGAGTGGATGAAGGAGAGATGTGCTTAATCCAGAAGTGGCTAAGCCAGCGTCACGCAGAGATGCGCCGTGTGTGTCCCCCAGGAAAATCAATGGAGCAAAGCACTCCGTCTAATCAAACACTCTCTCCTGGACACACACACACACACACACACACACACACACACTCACACACTACCTGCCATGTCTCACCAACCTGACACACATATATAGACGACACTCACAGTCACATACAACACACACACACACACACACACACACTCAAATTAAACACCTAGCACGCTCTCTCTCTCTCTCTCTCTCCTAAAACACACACACACACATCTCATAAAAAATGTCTATCTAATCAAGCATCCCTCTCTAAACAACCAATGCCCCTCCCTTCTAATAAAAATCTCTCTCTAATCGAACCCCCCTCCACCCACTGAAAAACATTAAACCCGGCCTCTGTAAAAGCTCCTCCCAGACCCAGACTACCTTAGCTGGCACAGCAAGGTCATGGAGGTCAATCCTCAAGAGGACAACAGCACTGATGAAATGTATTTCCTCAATGTGCTTTAAGACGTGCTGGATGAAAAGTGCCCTCTAAAAATAACTGCAAACACACACACACACACACACACACACACACACACTGACAAACACACACACACACAGACACACACACACACACACACAGACACACACACACGCACACTGACAAATCTGCTAGTAAGAAACAGCAGTGTAATATTAACATTTTGTACCAGAGATTTTTAACAGGTTTAATACCTTTTGTCACTGAATGATGAGATTTATTTACATTTCCTTTGACCCTTTGGGGAGCTTGTCTTAAGCAGGTGGCTGTCTTGGTAGCTCCCAAGTTACACTGTAAAAAATAAAAAGTTAGGCTAACTAAGAAGTCAGCACAATTACAGTGGCCTAAAGTTGAGTCAACTTAAAAATGCTTCGCAGCTGGTTGCATTATATTTTTTAGTTAGCCTAACTTTTTATTTTTAACAGTGTACCTGTTGGAGACCCCTGGCCTACATAATCCTTCGGGGCGTTTTACTGTATATCTTTTTGAGTTTCATATGTATATTTATGTTTATAAATATAAATATCAACTTAAATATACATGTAGAACTTAAATGAGCGGCCCAGGGGTGAAATAATAGTTTTAGGCAGTAAAAGTATACTGTATCGTATTGTATAATAAGCTAGCATGTTAGTGTTTAAGCATGACTTCTCTGTGGGTTTGTGGAGACAAAAAGTCCTGGGCAGTACTGAACTGAGCTTCACAAGTGTGGCAGAACATCACAGAGGACAATTATCTCCTCGCTCGGGGACAAGCTGAAAACCACCCAGGGCAAATTTGTTGGACAAAGACCAGACGGGAAGATAGCATCTCCAATCAAAAAAGGGGAATGGATTCCACAGCGTGGCTAACAATGTTAACAGCAAAGTCTCAGAGTAGCGGAGATGTGATCGATAACCAGGTTAGCACCAGTTCTTATAGGAGACCAGATCATTTGCGATAACCAAATCCCCGACAGATAACCCAGTCCTTCCTGATAACCAAATCATAGCAGCATTTAGCAATAAAGTTAGATAACCCAATTATGCATTAGCCCTTGCTATCTGATAAAGCAAAACATTATCTGTGCAACACAAATGACCTTCCCCAGGGACTCTCTTTTTTTTCGATAACTCTCTCAATATGATTGCACACGCCTACAATGCTTTGAGCTAGAGATGGCATTTACACCTTTTTCTTCTCATCCAGACATAATTGGGCATCTCCGCCATGTTGGCGCCAGTCAGCTAGTTTATTCTCAAGTGCTCATTCACTGTTCAGCATTATTAGTGTGGAAATTGTGCCGTGTTTTCTTTTTTCCCTTTCTTTTTAATGTGGTGCTGTGAAGCATCCTGCCACGGCGCATCTTGCTCTAAACACCCATCTGCTGTCCGCTTTGTATCTCGGCTGCTTAGCTCAGCATTATGCTAACAGCTAACAGAGGGCCTCTTTATGGGCAAGGCCTCCATCTTTTGAAAACTATTTAACAGTTGCTCTTGAAGTACATTGGTTTATGGGTTTTTATTACAGATGAGGTGTTATGTGCGTGTGTGTGTGTGTGTGTGTGTGTATGTGTGTGCATGCGCTTTTGTGTGTAGTTGTGAATTAGATCAATTTTTTAATGCAATGTTTTATGTGTGGGTGTACTCTGGTCTGTTCTCAAGGTCTGTTGATTTGATGGCCACACATGTGTTTGCACGCACACACACACACACTCGAAAATAACACAAATAATGTCTAATGGGAGTCAGAGCCCAACACACTACCAGGCAGTTTTCAAACTGTGAACAAATGTGAGGCTGTTTACCCATAATCCCACACACCCTAGAGAGCCAAAGAGGGATTGGGGTGACTGAGAGAGAGAGAGAAAAACAGAGTGAGACAAAAGGGAGAGAACAATAGTCACTGAAGGACTGACAAAAGAAAGAGAGACCAAGAAAGAAAGATGGAAGGAATGATAGATAGGAGGGAGAAAAATCTGGAAGAGCAACCGTGCACCAAGCCACCTGTCAAGACCCACGAACAGCAGGTTCCCTGTGAAACAACCCACACACCAATTTATTCCCCCTACTCTCCTGTAATTGCTCAGCTGGTATTCGATGGATTACCGGTGTAATTATTCCTCATAATTATGGCTTATTGTTTTTTTCGCTTATTGTTTCCTCGCTCCGTTTGTTTGTTTATATGCGCGTGCTTTCGCAACACGAGTGTTCCTTTGTTGTGCCATCGAGGCCATTTGTCTAGAACATAATTCAATTAAACTGCGCTGAATTGAATTGCCTTGAAGTGCACCAAGTTTACTGTGTGTCGCATTAACATTAAAAGGCAGAAATGGAATAACGAAAGAGGGAGAGGAAAGAAGATTGGGGTGGGGGGTTGGGTGGAGGCTGAGGTGGAGGTGTGGCGCAGCGCGGGGAGTTTCAAGCAATTAAGGTGGAGTATGAAAAAACAAACTGAGCTTTCCTTTCCTGACTGCCTAACATTATGAGCTCTCGTTGTAATTAACCATATGGCAGCAAGAAAAAGCCATAGCAACAGAAAAGTTTAGTTCAGTATCTGTAATTACAAAGGTTTAGCTTACAGTAAGATTAGCCGAATAATACTTCTTAGCTACTAAGACAAGTAATAAGAGAAATTAAATTAAAAGCTTTAGTCTATCACTGTACTGCTGAATATGTGCTGCATAAACATAACAGTTTTTTCCGTAATGTAGAAGAATGTAATTGCTACTGGCTATTCTAGCAGGTCTAACACCAGCTAGTTCCTGACCCCTAGTTACTGACTCCCCACATCTTGGTTCTTCCCCGCATCTTGATTCTAGTCTTGTGTCTTGCCTCCTGACAGACTCGTCTTCCCCAGCTCAGACCACGCCAGGCTGTCTTTGGCCCGCCCCTCCTTCTCTCTTGCGCTAGAGGACTTGTCAAACTCTATGGCTACTATGTCAAATTAGTGGGGAAAAAGGGAGTGAGGCTCCTTTTAAAATACTGCAGAACTGACTTTGTGTAATTGGCACAGGCAATGTTGACATGTGTGTACCAGGCGTGGTGGTGTTTTGAAGCGCAGAAATGGGCAAATCTTGGCAACAGGAGCGAGATCCCTAAATTTCCTTTGAGATTTGTAATTGTCCGTCTATTTGGCTGGCTTTCTATCTACATATGACACATGAACTTGTGGTGTTGGTAAATGCTCCTGTGTGTATGTGTGTGTGTGTGTGCCTGTGTCTGTGTCTATCTACACAGTATATATGTATGTGTGGGTGCGTGTGTGTGTGCACGCAAGAACACATGTGTGTGTGTGTGTGACCATGTCTATCTATATATGTCTGTGTGTGTGTGTGTGTGTGTGTGTGTGTGTGTGTGTGTGTGTGTGTGTGTGTGTGTGTATGCTCAAAGTAGATGCTACCTGTAGGCAGAATAGACACTTGCCCAAGGGCTCTCCCATTGCCAGGGGCCTCAGGCAATTAGAAATATGAAAATCTCTTGGGAGGAAAACTGGCGAATTCTTACAGAATGAAAATCTTGTGAACCTCGACCTAGTACATAAATGGCTAAAAGCCATCCTGGTCGAAATATGTGTTATCTCTCTCTCTCTCTCTCTCTCTCTCTGTGTATTTGTGTCTACATGAATGTGCCTGTCTGTACATTTGTGTGTGTGTGTGTGTGTGTGTGTGTGTGTGTGTGTGTGTGGTGTGTGTGTGTGTGTATCATGAGTGCCGATGTGTGCTTGAGCCAGGGATTACTCTGGGGTGTCCAGGGGGCCTGAGGCTGGCGGGGAGATCGATGAAGTGCTGGCCGAGCCCAACCGCCTGGAACCAGTTCAGTTTCCTGCTCTTACTCAGCACTAAGCAGCACACACTCACACACACACACACATGCACACACACTTGCGCCCACACAGCAGCATCCCTGCACGAGAGATGTTTCTGCTTATTACCACGCTATAACAGATACAAGGGGTAATAGCAGCCTTATAAAGTCTTAAGTCTTAAGCCTTACAGCCATAGTGGCCTCACAGGATATTCTACAAATATTATGAATCTGTGTGTGTGTGTATGTGTGTGTGTGTGTGTGTGTGTGTGTGTGTACATGTACAGAGCTTGAGCCAGGCTTACAGGTTATGGTCCAACATAGTGTGGAACTGCAGTCTGTGTGTTTATACGTGTCTACGTTTATCCTTCACTCTGTCGAAGTATCTCTGCATGTGTATGTGTGTCTGGGTGCATGCCAGCGTGTGCACGTCTGTGTGTGTGCGTGGGCACATGCGTGCGTGTGTGTGTGTGTGTGTTGTGTGTGTGTGTGTGTGTGTTTGTGTATGTGTGTTTGAGTGGCCAGTGCACCACTGCAGACTGCCAGAAATCTAATGTAGAGTGTTTAGCCGGACAAGCAGCCACTCATTTCAGTCAGTCAGCTGACCCAGGCCAGCACAGACCAGAGCAAACCGCTACGCAGACAGAGGATGATGAATCAACTGCCTGAACAAGCAGACACATCAGGAGAAAATACAGTACTTGTGTACTGCCTCACTCACAAGTCTCTCTCTCTCTCTCTCTCTCTCTCTCTCTGTATCTCTCTGTCTCTCTCTATCTCATTCGCTCTATACATCTTTGTCTCTGTATGTATGTGCTTCTCTCTCTCTCTCTCTCTCTCTCTCTCCGTATCTCTCTGTCTCTCTCTATCTCATTCGCTCTATACATCTTTGTCTCTGTATGTATGTGCTTTTCTCTCTCTCTCTCTCTCTCTGTTTCTCTCCATCTCTCTATATATGTACATCTCTCTCTTTCTCTTTGCCTCTCTCCCTCTCTCTCTCTCTCTCTCTCTCTCTGTCTCTCTCGCTGTCTCTATCTGTCTTGCTATATATGTACATCTCTCTCGTTTTCTTTGCCTCTCTTTCTCCCCCTCTCCCTCTCTCCTTCTCTCTCCATCTTTTTTATTTCGTGCTTTCCGCTTGTTTTCTGTTCTGTGCCATCTTCTATTCTCCTTTCATTTCCTTGCTGTTAGCCCTGCATCCTTACTTCTCTATTTCTCCATGTTTTCCTTTCTTCTTCACCTCCCCCCTCTCATCCCTCCACCCTTCTCTTTATTCTCCTTCACACTCTAACCCTCATCCTTTCTTTCCACTTGCCCTTATTCCAGACACTTCCCTCATCTCTCCCCCAACCTCTCTTTCTCCCTCGTTCACCATGCATCACTGTCCATCGTTCTTTTTTTCGCTGTCCACATCCCCTTCCTCTCTCCTCCTCTGCCTATTGCTCTCCTTTCCTCTCCTTAGCGCTCCCTTTCCTCTCTTCCCTCTCTTCTGCATTGCATCCTCCTCTCCTCTCTTCTCTCCCTCCTCCTTCTCCCTCTCATACCTCCCTCTCTTTCCTCTGCATCGCATCCTCCTCTCCTCACTTCTCTTCTCTCTCCTCTCCTCTCCTCTCCTCCACTTCCATTTCTCTCCTTTGCATCCCCCTCCTCTGCTCCCTCCCCCCTCCCCTCTCTCTGCTCTGTCCATCAGTTGTGGGCTGCTGATCTCCCCTCCTGTGTCTGTATTGGCAGAGGGTTGCAGGGCTGCAGTAAAACAGGCCTGATGTATTAGTGAGCATTAGCCTTCTGAACCGCCGTTAATCTTACTGTAATAAACTTACACTGGGACACTGACAAGGCAGAGTCTCTCTCTCTCTCTCTCTCTCTCTCCCTCTTTCTCCCTCTTTCTCTCTCTCTCTCTCTCCTTCTCTCTCTCTCTCGCACACACACTCTCTCTCTCTCTCATTCTCTCTGCTACATAGACATACAGTACACACACACATGCACACACACACACACACTCAGAAGCACACCCACTGCCTGATTGATTTTTGTTTTGTGTTTTATAAGCTCTGTGTGCATAAGTAGGTGTGTCACTGTGTGCCACAGTGTCATTGTGTGTGTGTGTGTGTTTGTGTGTGTGTGTGTGTGTGTGTGTGTGTGTGTGTGTGTGTGAGTATGCACATAATGCTTAGGTCTCAGCTAAATAAAAAGGAATGAGGATATGTGTGCCACAGTGTCATTGTGTCTGACTGTGTGAGAGTGTGTGTGTATGTCTGTGTGTGTGTGTTTGTGAGTATGCGTATAATGAGTAGGTCTTTACAGCTAAATAGAAGGGCATGAAGATGTGTATACACACTGTCTATCTGATATGAGTGTGAAGGGCTTGTGTTTATGGGTTGTGGTTGTGTTGGTGTTTATATAATGACTTTGTGTGTCTTCCAGTGTGTATGTGTTCATGTTCGTGTTTGTGTGGTGTGTGTGTGTGTGTGTGCGAGAGAGAGAGAGAGTGTATGTACGTGTGTGTGTGTGTGTGTGTATATACATGTGTGTGTGTGTGTGTATATACATGTGTGTGTGTGTGTGTGTATACATATATGTGTGTGTGTGTGTGTGTGTGAGTGGTCTGGAGCAGTTGCCGCAGGGACACTGCTAAAGCCCTGACCCTCGGGCCTTTAATTGGAATGTTATTGAAGAAGCACCATTGATCATAAATCACACTCTCTCACTCTCACTCTCACTCTCTCTCTGTCCTCCCATCTATTTCTCATCTTTCTTTCATTCTCTCTATGTCATCCTCCTCTCATTTCCTCCTGTCATCTATCTCCCATCCTCCCTGCTTCTGTCTCTGTCTTTCTCTCCATCACCTTATCTCCCTCAGCATGGTTGTAATGTGTTGCCTCTCTCTCTCTCGTTCTCTCTTTCTCTCTTGTTCTCTCTATCTCTCTGGCACCCTCTCTCTCTTTCTCTCTCTCTCTCTCTTCTGTTTCTCTGCCACTAAAACTGTCTTTCTATCTACCAAGCTAACTTTTCTCTCTATCCAACTCCTACCCTTACACTTTCCCTCACTCTCGCCCACTCTCTGTTTGTCTCTCTCCCTCTCTCAACCACTCACTTATTCACTCACTCAACCCCCCCGCTTCTCTTCGTTCATACTGAGCATGTCAGTCATGTTCAGTAGAGCGAGTCAGAGGAACAAGCCCCCCTACTGGGCACAGAGCACAGGGGTCAATGTGCGTCTGGAGAGGCAGAGTCTGGAGAGAGCCAGAGAGATGGAGGGAGTGATGGAGAGAATGAGAGAGATGGAGGGGGAGAAGGATAGATGGAGAGAGACTGAATGAGAGATGGAGAATGAGAGAAATAGAGAGAATGAAAGAGATGGGGGGAGAGAAGGATAGATGGAGAGAGACTGAGTGAGAGAATGAGAGATGGAGAATGAGAGAGATAGAAGAGAGAATGAGAGAGATGGGGGGAGAAAATGAGATCTGGACAGAATGAGAGAGACAGAGGGAGAAATTAGAGAGGGAATGAGGGAGAGAGATATACAGAGAAAATGAGACTGTAGACAGAGAAACAGAGGAAGTGAAAAAGAGGGAGAAAGAGAGAGAAGAAGGGGAAGATAGGATGAAGAGAGAAGTGTTGTTCAGAGGTAGAGAGAGGAAGAAAAGGAGAGCAAAGTGAGAGAGAAAAAGAGAACAGATGGAGACCAGTAAAAGGATGCAGAGTGGACAGTCAGAAGTAAGAAAGAAAGAAAGAATAAAGTAGCCCAAGAGGAGGTAGAGAAATGGCCCTGGGAGACAAAGATAGCGTGTGGTAATAGAGAGGTGGGGGGATAATGAGAGTGGCAGGATTGAATGGACGTGTGATTGTGAAGAGAGAAAATGAGAGAAAGAGCCGGGGAGCTCGTCTCTTTCATTTTGTTGATGTGGCTCTGTGCGTGTGTGTGAAAGAGAGAGTAGGAGAGTGTTTGTGTGCGTGTGTGTGTGTGTGTGTGTGTGTGTGTGTTTTCCTTCCGAAGGATTTGTTTCTATTTGTTTAGTACTCTTGCCCGCACTGTGGGCAAAGAGAAATCCATTTGTACCCCGCTGTCTCCCTGTTGATTGCTAGCGCCGGGGTTAGCCTCCGTGGGGTCATGGCGAAACAGGATGAGAAGCGTGTGGCAGCACCACTCGTTTTTTCGAGGCGGGGGCTGCACCTGCAGGAAGAGGGTGCGAGGGGGGAGGTCAAAGGTCATAGAAGGCCTGGTGAGGCTTATTTCGCAACAGTGAGACCCATCAGTAAACCCGAGGGCGCGCAATCACCAACAGAGAAAAGAGAGAAAAAGAGAGAGAAAGACAGAGAGAGGGAGAGAGAGATAGAGAGAGGGGGGGAGAGAAGAAACAGATTGAGTGAGAAGTGTAACATGCAAAAAAATGAGAAAAGGTCAAGAGAGAGCAGGAGGATCTTCATCTCGAGGAGGACGAAGAAAAAGAGCAAAGGAAAAGAGAGAACGAGAGACAAGAGGTGAGGACGAGTGTTTGGCGAGAGATTGAGATGCTGAGGCTTATTGAGTGTGAGCTGAGAGAAAGATAGAGAGGGAGAGAGAGAGAGAGATGGAGAGAGAGAGGGAGATGGGGAGAAAGAGAGGGGGAGAGAGAGAGGAAGAGAGAGGGAGCTGCTGAGGCTTATTGAGTGTAAGCTGAGGGAGAGAGGGAGAGAGAATGAGATGGGGAGATAAATAGCGAGAGGTAGATTGAAAAACAGAGCAAGAAGGAGAAGAGAGAGAGCGCAAAGAGGTTACGGAGAAAGGGGTGAGAGGGGAAATGGAGAAGCACTCAGAGAGAGAATGAAGAGAAAGAGAGAAGAGGGGGAAAAGAGGGGAAACTGCACAGTGAGACTCCATCCAAGAAGCACCCAATTCACCTTTAGACGCCATACTCAGGAAACATGAAGGACAGGAAAAAAGAGAGAGAGAGAGAGAGAATGGGGGAGGTGTAGTGATAAATGAATGGGAAGAGAGGTGAGAGAGAGAAAGATAGAGAGAGGGAAAGTGGAGTAAGGTAAAGAATTGGGAGAGAGAGAGGAAGAAAGAGAGAGAGGAAATGGAGAGAGGTGAAGGACTGGGAGAGGGAGAGAGAGAGGAGAAGCCAACTAGAAACAGAAGAGAGAGAAACAGTGAGAGAGGGATAGTAATGGGAAAAGTAGAAGGGTGAGAGGGAATGAGGGAGAAGGAGGAAACGAAGGAGCGGGGGAGGGTGAGAAAGAGAGATAGAATGTGTGAGTGTGTGTCTGTGTGTTTGAGAGAGAGATTTTATGTGAGTGTGGTGTGTGTGTGTGAGAGAGAGAGAGAGAGAGAGAGAAAAGTAAGGAGGGAGGCTGTTGTTTTAAGATCAGTACGGATGAGTGCGTTCCCTCTCTCTGGGGAGGAGCCCTGCTGACTCCCTCTGTCTGTCATCCCTCCTCTCTGCTCTAGCACTCTGGGAGCAAGGGATAGAGAGAAAGAGGGAGGGAGAGAGAAAGGGGGGGGGGACCAAGAGGAAGGAGATGAGGAGTAAAGCAGAACACACTCCCTCTGTCTGTGAGGCCTCCTCTCTGCCGAAGTGCTCCAAGAGTGAGGGAGAGAGAAGGAGAGGGGAGGGAGGGAGAGAGGAAGGGGGGGGGGGCAGAGGGGCAGGAAGAATGAGGTGAGAAGGAGAACACACTCCATGTCATACCTTTTCTCTGCTCAAGTGCCTCAAGAGAGGGGGATGGAGGGAAAGAGGGAAAGAGGGATGGAGGGAGGTCATCTCTCTGTCTGTCTTCCCTCCTCTTTGCTGAAATGCTCCAAGAGAGAGGAGGGAGAGAGACAGAGGGAGGGGACAGCGAGAGAGAGAGGGAAGGAGAGAGAGAGGGAGAGACAGGAAATGGTAGGGAGGAAAAGAAGAAGGAGGAGAAAACACTCCGAAAGAGAGAGAGAAAGACAGGACGGAGAGAAAGAGAAAAGAAGGCATGTCAAGAAGAAAGAGGTGAGGAGAAAACACACCCTCTGTCATCCCTCCTCTCTGCCCAGACGCTCAGAGAGAGATAGAGAAAGGATGGAGCAAAAGAGGAAAGAAGGGATGTCAAGATGAAGGAGGTGAGGATAAAATGAGAGCACAGAAAAGTTCTTGGAAACGAAGAGAAAAGCGTTTGGAGGGTGAGATGGACTCAGGAGGTGGAAGATGAGAAATCAGACTGCAGAAGAATAGAAGAAAGAGGTCATTCTCCTCTCTCTCTCTCTCTCTCTCTGTCTATTTTTTTCCCTTGCAGTCCCTCTTCTCTTCCCAGCACCCCTCTCTCTAAGGCTAGCAGTGGAGATGAAGGTGGAGAAGGGGCTCAGACTCAATCTGGGGTTCAGGATGGTTGGGTGTGGGTGAGGGTGGTGTTGGGGTGATGGTGCTCAGACTCAATCTGGGGTTCAGGATGGTTGGGTGTGGGTGAGGGTGAGGGTGGGGGTGGTGTGGGGGTGATGCAATGGTTGGGTGGTGTTGGATGTCACTCAGGCATGAGCAGAGCTCAGTCCCACAGGGCTTCGCTCAGGTAAAAGCAGCATATAAACATGAGATAGACATCTGTCACAGGGATCTGAGGAAGGTGCTCTCTGCACTCAACGCCAAGTATGAGTCTCCCTCACAAGTGCATGTGTGTGTGTATATGTGTGTGTGTGTGTGTGTGTGTGTGTGTGTGTGTGTCTGTGAAGGTTAGGTGCAGTGTGTGAGCCTGAGTGTCCAAAACTCTGCGTGTGTGGGCAGAGATTCCTTGTGGTCCTGTGGTGTGTGTGTGTGTGTGTGTGTGTGTGTGTGTGTGTGTGTGTGTGTTTTGAAGTAGCACCGGCCCTGTCTTTCAGAATTGCTAGGTTATTATCTTGTGGTCATCATGAGCAATCCCTTCCCTGAGCCGTGCCCTCTACACTTTTCAAAGTCACTTTTTTCTTCTCCCTCTCTCTCTTTCTTTTTCTCTTTTTTTCTTTCTATCTTTCTCTCCCTCCCTCTTTCTTTCTCACTCTATCGCACTCATGGCATCCCTGTTATTGTGCATTCCCCTTCCTCTCTCCCTCTCTTTCTCCCTCACTCTTTTACTCTCTCTCATTCCCTCTCTCTCTCCCTCCTCCATTTGCTCTCACTCCAGAGTTTGTCATTTTTCATCTGTCTCTCCTCCCTAATCTTTGTCCTTTCCCCTGTCTCTGCCTCAATTCATCATCCCTCGTTTGGCCTCCTGGTGAAGGTTACAGAGACAGAAAGAGAGAGAGAGAGAGAGTGTATGTGTGAGAGAGAGGGACAGAGAAAGAGTGTGTATGTGTGTGTGTGTGTGTGAGAGAGAGAGAGAGAGAGAGAGAGAGAGATGGATGAACTTATCGAGTGACAGAAAGAGAGATCACTCCTTCCTCTCATCTCTCTCAATCCCCTCTTCTTCTCCTATCGTCATCCTTCCATCTGTCTCTCTCTTTCTCCATTCCTCTGTGACACTCCTCTGCCTGTCACTCCCTGCGTTCATCCCTCGCTCGTGTCCTGTTGAGGGTCAGATCCCTGAACTGACAGCCGTCAATCAAGCCACCAGGCCTGGAGTCAGCCAAACTGTGTTAATATGCTTGTCGGTGTGTGTGTGTGTGTGTGTGTGTCAGTGTGTCTGTGTGTGTGTTTACAGTAACCATATGTCCCCATATGTCCCCTTTTGTGGTTGTTGTTGTGGTTGTTCAGGTGTAAACAACCATTCTAGGAATGTTTTCTTATTTCTGTTTATTATCTTAACCATGTAAAGAATACGAAAACTCATTTCAGAAACATGTTGCTGTTTTGGTTGTCTCCTGTACAAGCATGTTTTATGTTTGAACCAAACGGTAGATCGCTCTATATTGATCGTACATCACATAAAAGTGTTGAACACTAACACTGCTATTGGCTGTATATCAGTCAACAGAGCGGAGTACGGACAGATAGAACTGATGAGGTTTCGCCATTACCAGTGAATTACCACAGCAGTAGAATACACTGAAGAACACTTCCTATGAAGTACAGCAAACATAAGAGAAGTGCTGACAGAGAGACAGAAAGATATATAGATCAGCAATGAATTGCTGTGAACTTTTTTGTGAACTTTTAGTGGATGTGACTTCAGACATGAATATAGAAGTTGTTTGTGTGGTCTGTCTCTGAACAAGAGACTAGCTGTAGCCAATGTAACTACAGCAGCTGATTATGAGACAGGGGTGACCACATGTCATTAATACCCAGTGCCCTATTGAAACTAAGCTGAGGGCCTTTCCCATCACATTGGTCGCAGTGTTAAGCATTTGAGTCACCTGTGTGTCGTTCTGTTCTTGACTCTTCGATCTCCTGAGCCTCTCAGGCGTTGGGGGCCGTCAGGCTGGGATGGCACTCTGTGACAGAAATAGAGCAGGAGAGAGGTCTTGATGGCTCGGGCACATTAAGATTTGCGGATCGAGAGCGCTTTGTCGCGTTGTGAGGTCACAAGCTGAGCGTTCCACGCTCGGATGCACAAACTGCTTACATCAGATGGCCCCGCCCTCCCCTGCCATCCCCACGGCATCTGAGTGTACGAGAACAAACTCTTGACTCCTCTCTCTCTCGCTCTCTGTTTTTCTATCCATCTATCTATCTGTCAGTCGTTCCTTCCCCCGTTCCCTCGCTCTCATTCACTCTCATCAACTTCTCCTTGACTTCCTCCTTTGCTCTTTTTTCTTTCTCATTGTCCACCTCCGTCACTCATTCTTCCTTCAAGCCTCTCTCTCTTTTTTTGCTAACTCACTCACTCGCTCACTGACTCACTCTCTCTCTCTACTTCCCTCCCGCTGTCTCTGAAATACTAATCACTCTGGTATTACACATCTCTACAAGCTGCCACAGCGCGCCTGATTCTTACAAAGTACCTCTTCAACCATGAAGGTCAGGGATATTACGGCTCACAGATTTCTATTATTAATAATGACTATCTCTCTCTGTCGTTCCCTCTCTCGCCCTCTCTTTCACCATTTCTCCGTTTCTAATAACTCTGAACTCGGCTATCCATCCCTAGCTCTATCTCACTGGCTCTGACTGTGTGTGTTTGTGTGCGTGAATGTGTGTTTGTGTGTGTGTGTGTGTGTGTGCACATTCCTCTGTCTCTCTTACATCTCCATCTCTGATAAATTTCACACTCTTCTGGTTTTACTTGCTCTCCTCTCCATCTCTCTCTGCCTCTCTCTCCCTCCCTCCCTCCTCTCTCTCTCTCTGCCTCTTTTCCTCCCTCCTTCCCTCTGCTCTTCTCTGTCTCTGCCTCTCTCTCCCTCCTTCCTTCCCTCCTCTCTCTCTATCTCTGCCTGTCTCTCCCTCCCTTCCTCCCTCTTCTTTCTCTCTTTCTTTTAGCCTCTCTCCTCCCCTCTCTCTCTCTTTCTCTCTATTTTTTCCTTCCCTCCCTGATCTCTCTCTCTTTCTCGCTCTCTCTCTCTCTCGGTGCTCTCTTCTCTCCTTTGTGTGGATGGCTCCTTATCCGTCTTAGCGTGTATTTTTCTCACCCTGTCACCCTATCACTTTTCACTCATGTCTCTCTCTCCCTCGCTCTCTCTCTCTGTCTCTCTCTCTCTCTCTCTGCTCATCCACCTGCACCTGTATCTTTCTGCTCCTTTTCATAACTATCTCCTTCCCTGATCTTTCCATTTACCCCCTTCTTCCCTTCCTTTCCCTTCCCTTCCCTCTGCTCCTATCCCTCCCTCCTTCTCTCTCTCCCTCCCTCCCTCCCGCTTTCTCCCTCACTCACTCCTGCCCTCCATTTTTAAAGCACTGACCTCCGCTCTCTCTCAGTCCCTCTCTTCCTGTCTTCTTCACCTCCACTGATTTCTCCTCTTTCTTATCAGCTCTGACCCATCCCTTCATCCCTTCATCTCTTCATCTGTTTGTCAGTCTTCCCCTCTTTCTTACAGGCCTTGTCTATTCTTCTGTTGCTTCATTTATGACCACACTGTGTGTTTGTGTGCGTTTATCTGCATATGTTTTGTGCGTGTTTCTGTGTGTGTGTGGTGTGTGTGTGTGTGAGAGAGAGAGAAAGAGAGAGAGAGAGAGAAAGAGTACATTTGTGTAAGGAAGAGAGGACAAATAAATAAATAAAAACAGTCTGTGTGTGTGTGTGTCTGTGTGTGTGGGTGCGCGTGTGTGTTGTTGTTGTTGTCGTAGTTGTTGTTTGCGTGTTTGTCTGTGTTATTCTCAGCCTGTGTGTGTGTGTGTGTGTGTGTGTGCATATCTCCCTCCTCATGTTTTTGTTTTTCTGTAATATAACCGTGCAGGGGCCAGACTGATAGTGCCTAGCTCTCCCAGGAGGCTTGCAGAAGGAGGCAGGGGAGCACAGTGACAATTTGGGAGGGGGGTGTGGGTGGGGGGACATGTGGGTGTGTATTCTGGTAGACTCACTCAGGTGGAGGGGAGGCAAAAGTGTGAGGGAATATGATGGAGAAGGCTGGAGCAGGATGGAGACGAGGATGGGAAATGGGGAAGGAAGCTTAGGTTGGGGGTTGGGGTGTTGGGTGTTTTTTGGGGGGTGGGGTGATACCGTAGCGTGTGTGTGGATGCAGAGGAGCTGGGGAAGGCTGGCTCGGGTGTGCAGGCTGGGCACAGGCCAGCGAGATAGATAGAGCTAAAGGAATAAGATTAAACATCAAAAACCCCCAGCCGTCTGGCCGGCCTTGCGGTGGGCATGTAGATATTTTTAGACTCCACACCCCTCCTCCTCCTCCGCAGCCTCCCTCCGCTCCCTCCGCTCCCTCCTGAGTTCACTTTTGCCTTACAGATTGGCTGCTTACAACACACACACACACACACCACACACACACACACACACACACACACACACACAAGTGTATTTAGTTAGACTCATGCACACAACGAGACACATAGACCTCTGCCTACAAGGACGCCTCTCGCTCTCTCTCTGTCTCACTAACAGTGGCTTGCATTCGCAGACACATTATGTCTCTTTCCCATTATACTCTGTTTCCTTCCATCGCATTTTTTCAACAGGAAACAAAGAATTCACACAATCCTTTTGTCTCTTCTCCAGACAGACACACACACACACACACACACACATACACATATACACACACTACTAAACCCAGACGTACTGTTTTTGTTATGGTGTGACAGGTGGGACGCTGTCTTTCAGCATGAGGAGTGTGCAGCAATTATCACTGATTAAAAGAGCTAACAAGATTCACACCTATTTGCTGTGTGTGTTTGTCAGTGTGTGTGTGTGTGTGTGTGTGTGTGTGTGTGTAGAAGATGTGTGGTGTAAACTATGTGAAACATATTGTCTTTCTACTGCAATGAAATGTGTGAAACAGTGGTGAAATCTCGGAAGTCATGCCAACTGCATGTAGCGTAAGCCGCTATCGTAATGGAAGACAGAAGTGACATGAGTGTAAACATACACACTAACATGCTAACCCAACGACACACACATGTACTACAGATGTGCTCTCCGATAGTGGGTTTTCACCACAGTGATTGCAGTGCCCTTACAAAAATACACTCCGTCGTACTGCAGTATCAAAACTGCAGTTTTTTTCCTCAGTATTACAGCAGCAAATGCAATATTTTGGACATGAAAAAAATGCATTCACAGGAAACACTACAAATATGAAATACAAATATGCACTTTACAGCACTGTACTGCAATTGGACACGAAAATTTTACTTCAGAAAAATACTGCAGTTTTCCTGTACACAACTGCAGGTTTTTGTTTTGTTTTGTTTTGTTTTGTTTTGTTTTGTTTTGTTGTGTTTTGTTTTTTTTCATGAAGAAAACTCCTATTGTTTTTTGACCATAGTGCTAACGGCAGCTTTAGTATCCCATTCTAATCTTTACAGACAGCAGACGTCCTCTCTCTTTTCATTATGGCAAAATCCTGACACAGTGTGCACTCTCTTCTATTTTCCTCTCCGTTCTTTATTAAACTCTCCCAATATTTTTTTCTCTCTCATATTGCTAACGCCAGCAGCAACAGTAATACCAGAGAGGGTAAAAGCGTTGCGAGAGGCACAAACGTTGTTCTGTGTTGTGTGTTTTAATTCTGCAATCCCCCTTTATGCAGACCAGAGTCGAGCTCTCATACGCTGATACGTAAATTTTATATTGTGATATTATGTGACACTTCCACTTATGCAGACTGGAACTATTCATGTTTGCTCCCATTGTAACGTATTATGTTGCTCTATATTGGTCAGTATCTAATGATCTTTGGGAAAAGTAGTACCCTTCGCTAAGCCTTACAGAAAGCAGAAAGAAAGCTCTCTTCTCATGTGCGGTGTCATCAGTACCTGCCAATATAATAGCAGGATTGCATGCTAGCCATACAGAGGGCAAAGGCCTTCTATGTCTATGGTCTTTTTTTCAGGTAGGATCAAAACCTGCAGTGTTATCTCCTTGTAACAGCACCTGCAGCAGTAACAGCAAGAACTCCTGCTAACCCTTACTGAAGACACACATGTGCGCTCTTTGTTTTCCTCCCGTTAAAAAAACACACAACAGCAGGAGGTCTTCTGTGACCTCAGCCACCGCAGCCTCAGAAAAACTCACTGAATTATGAAACAGGCCCTACAAGTCCCCGTGGCTGCCTTCCACGTCCTCCTCCTCCCTGACTGCCTCCTCACTTACTGACGCTCCACTGCCACCCTCAACTTCATGTCTGTAAGAAAGAGGGTGAGCAGGAGAGGGGGGAAAAAAAAAGAAAAAAAAAGTCCTAACAAGCTAGCCGGCCTGTGTAAAGAAACAGTGTAGCACAGGTTAGCCCTCAGCTAAGTTGCTTAACCTCGAGGCTAATGCTACATAGCCAACTACCAACACATCAAAGCTCATGGCTAACAAGTGAGAGCTCACATCAAAGCTCATGGCTAACAAGTAGAAGCTCACAGACAGCGCTGAGCTTGAATAACATGCTCTGGCCTCCAGCAATCGCATACACCACATAATGGACATTGTGCAGTAGGCTACGGTCGCAGTAAAACTGTATTTGTGTGAGGACCTGAGGTAGGCTAGACTGTTAGCTTAATGTTATAGTTAAGAATTCAGAATTGAGAATCTATTGCTTGTTATGGCAGTCTAACCACAGCTTTTGTTCTTGTATTCATCCCATTCAAGAGGCCACACAGGACCAATAGGCCTACGGACTGCAGAAAAGTAACCTTTACAAGAGAATAGAGACATTCTCATGGTGAACCTAATAGTCACGTAGTGGCTGTAGTTCACAAAGCAATTTGCACCTCCAATTCTTCAGACCCCTGAAAGGAAAGAAGCCCTTGGAGAAGTCAGGCTGGCAGCTTAATTAGCGTGTTTGTTTGTGATAGTTGTGCTGTGTGCATGTGTGTGTGTGTGTGCGTGTGCGTATGTGCTGTGTGCGCGCGTGTTTGTGTTTGTGTGTGTGTGTATATGTGCGTGTGTGTGTGTGTGCACTGAGAGAGGCTGAACAATAGAAACGTCTTCACTGCAGTACACCCCGTTTCACGCCAGCACTCTGTAGTCCGTTCCTCGGAAGTGGCAGCTGCACACTCCTCCCCCTCAGCTGCCTCTTGTGTTCCGATGCTGTTCTGCAGGCCGGGAGCTCCCGACTCGGTTCTTGTTCTCATTCTGAATCTTGCCAGGTCTCACATTGTTTCTGCATTTTTGTTCTGCAGGTCCGGACATCTAAGATGTTGTTTTCGTTCCGCAACTTGCCATGTCTCAACTTGTTCCAAGGTTCTTTTGTTCTTTTTCTTGTTCCATGTGTTGCTAGGCCCCACCTTACATCAGTAGAGTTCTGTGGATTGTCTGAAAGTTCTCGTTTCTTTCTAGTTCTGCATCTCGGCAGGGCTCACCTTGCTCCAACACTGTTCTGCGGACTGGGATCTCTCTTCTCAGCTCTCGTTCAAGTTAACGTCTTGCCTCAGCCTCAGTCTCGTCTCCCCACGTGCCCACGCACCCCTCCGCCGCGCAGGGTTGCAGAACTTAACACTCATTATGTAACATGTGCTCCACGGGGGATTCCTCCTCTTCTCTCCTCTCATCTCATCTCGTCACATTCAACCCCCCCCCTCCACACTCCTTCCTTCTCACATCTATGTTTATTCCTCTGCATCTGGTTGGATGATGCCCAGACACAGTCAAAAGAACTGTACAGTGATTTTCGTTTCAACCTGTAGTCAATCTCCCTCCCTCTCTCTTTCTGTCTATCCTTTTGGTCATGAGTTACCTTGCAGAATGTTGCATTCTGTTTGATCCAGGACCTGAAGGGAACAGTTATATGTGCCAGAGAGCGGCATTGTATGTGATTGAATTAGAGATGTTATCGGATGTTTTTTTCTCTTGCTCTCCTCCTCTCCTAAGGGTGTGTGTGTGTGTGTGTGTGAGTATGAGTGTGTGTGAAATTTGAAATGTTGAGAGGATGGAAGCCTTGGGACTAAGGATTTAGCTTTACAGATCACACTTATCTTAGTCTGTCAGATCGTGGTATAATTAATAAATAAATGATTTCATTTTTAAACCTCTCGCTACCCCTATTCCTCTCTCTCATCCTTTGTAGTATTCCCTCTCAAGTGGGCCATTTCTGGTCGCAGACCCAAGGATATTTGTCCATGCATTAACATACAGCGCTGCCCTTTAACTTCATATAAAGCGGCACACGATTTAAACACAACCTTTACAGGATAAGGAGAAGGACGATGCTCCTGGCAGACCAAAGTAGTTGATCCTGAGCGGAAAGGGGCGCTGCAGCTTCTCGGCAGATGGAGAGATCAGGAGGAGTTAGGCTCTCCTTTTCAAATTTCAACCAGCCTCTTTTATCTCTTGATGAGGGAAAAAATGAAAGCTGAACAACATGTCCCTCTGGCTGACTCGCTCAACTAAGTAAGGGCCTACAGTTAATGCTCTCTTTTCATACACAAATGAATGTGTCTGTTTCTTCTGTCATAGGTCTGTTTTGTCTGTATTCATTAAGCTTGATATGAACAGACAAAACAATGAAATGAACACAGAGAAGGGATAAAGGCTCTGTCCGCTTTTAACATTGAGTGTAAATGAGGCTCGTCGTCCTCTCAATGGTTTTCTTCTGTATGGTAGAGTGAGATGAGTGTAATGGAATGTGTCTTTGTTTGGGAAATAGCTGATAGATGTGCATTGGATGCATTGTCTTTGAGTCACTTAGATAACTTACTATAGACGTGCCTGAAAAGAATGTCTTACTCTCCAGTCAGAGGTATGTGCAGAGTGTGCTGAAGTGTGCTGAGTGGTCTGTTATTATTATTGCGCTGGTATTTCTAGAACAGTCTCTTCAGCATGTACACAGTTGTGCCCATTGCAATGCATACCTGTGTAGTGTATTGTGTGATCAAAGGTTTAGTTTAGTTTCTGTACTTTTGTCGCTGTCTAGTTTCTGTATTTCACATATTTGTTCGGCATGCTATGCTATTATAGCCAGTTTGTCAGACCAAGTAAAAATTACGATAAGCCCAGTCCTGCCAAAAAACCTTATTAAGTTCTTACATTGTGATAGCCAATAGAATTGCAGAACAATGTCAGGTGGCAAAACAACAGCTTTGATATATCTGTTACTTACAGTAGGGTGACCAGATGACCCTGAATTCCAGGGACAGTCCTTGATTTTGTCAGCCTGTCCCCAGTTAAATACAAGTTAAAGACACAAGATTTTGTCCCCTATTTTTGAGGCTGAAACATTACTCATTTAATGATATTGACTTTAGAAATAGGAATGTCCCTGATTCACAAGGAAAATTCAGAGAGCTGTCCCCGATTTTTATCTCAGAGGTCTGGCCACCTTAACTAACAGGGGAGGTGTGATTGTTGACCAGGTATTTCGTGTTGGCTCTGTTGTATTACATAGCTGCCTACACAGTGGTCATCTGCACATGTGTCCAGACCTAACAGATGGAACCCTAAATGGTTAGGGCACCCATGGGGTCCTCACTGGCATGATCTGACTCCATTTGGCCATTCACCTCTGTGGCCCCCTGCAGTAACCAACAGATGGGGTTTATAGGCTGAAACCCAATGACATTACTAACCCTAAGCCCTGAGCCCTCATGGACTTAATTGGCACAAATCAGCCAACCATAAAGTTAAGTATTTTAGGGGTCAGGGTTTAGGGCTTAGTTGAGACATTGGGATTTGTGTTCAAGGGAAAATCTGGTGTCAGTCAATTAATTGCCCTGTTTTTAAGGTCACAGAGTGTGCTGTGTGTAAGAAAAGGAACCAGAACATTTGATACAACATAGACTGATTAGCAAACCAATAACAAACTTTAACTGAATAGGGCGTCGCAAAATAAAACTAAAAGTGATTTTCTGTGCCCCATTCAGTTAGCGTTAACAGCCTATTCGCTGTTTGGTGTGTGTTGCATCCAATTTTCTCAGTTTTCTCCAATATTTCTTTTTCCTTCTAACAGCTCTCTGTGGGCTCAAACAACAGAGCTATGGTTTGATTCACATATTTCTCCTTTAATGCTGTATAGTTGGTGTGAGAACAAAGCCTTTTGAGACTGGAATGGACAGGAAGTGATACAGCATGGCCTACTTTAAACAACAAGTCAAAGCAAGAGGCAGGAGGCAGGAGGTGCCTACCGATGGTAGTAATACAACCAAATAAAAGAAATTGTCCTAGCACATTCAAAACCTCATGCATAGATTTTAATAAACCAGCATTTTGGGCTGATGCCAGTTGGTTTATAAAAATCTACATGTGAAGTTTGAGTGTGTCACAACATCTTTTTTTGCTCACGCAGTGAAAGATGAGGAGTGACACAGAATTCCCCACCACCCCTGCCACGAGGCTTCTATCTATTACCCAGAATGCCACTGGGCTGGGCACCAGGCTGCAGAGTTACGCAAGCCCCATTTGTAGCTGTGAGGCGATAACTGACATCCGAGAGGAGTGGAGGACCACGTGGAGATGTTAATTATGCAGGGGCAAAGCTAGTAACATTGGCCACTGTGTGTATGTGTGTGCACAGCCGCACATAAACATTGTATACACACACACACACACACACACACACACATA
>PYXC01002199.1:252500-255000 GCA_015244755.2 Tenualosa ilisha | reverse complement strand
AACAAAAATGGCAGCGTGAAAATTGCTTTTTTAGTTTCTCGGGGGTTGTCACTAATGAGCAAGATTTCCTGTTTCCTGGAGGTCTGGCACTAAGTGCAGTGCAATTAGAAACAGTCAGGATTTCTGATTGAAAGCTCTGATAGGAAATGAGAGCTGAGCGTGGTAATGAACCACCCAATCGCTGGTCTAAGGCGGGCCCAGAAGGCTATTAGATAATTACACCCACATTAGTGAGCAATTCCTCTTAACTCAGCCAATTGTTTGGCAAAAGGGAACTACACAGTGGCCAGAAATTACAGTATCAGATTTGAGCACAACAACACAGCTAGCTAAATACATACATACATACATACATACATACATACATACATACATACACTGCTTGCATATTACAACCAAGAGCAGACATTCACCAGATAATGGACTTTAAATTATGTCCTGATGTTGAGTCATTACTATAAAGATGAAGAGTGGGCCCAGCCCAGAAGATGAATTTTTAATCGAATGCTGATGAAGAGAGGACCCGAGACTCAATATCGATGAGAAGCAGTTTATTACTAGCCCAGCGTCCCAGGCTTTGACATGCTGCTGCTGATGAAGCAGGTCAGGAGGCGGAGGAGGAAGAGGAGGGTGAAGGAAGGGGGATTATATGGGGCTGTAAGGGAGGAAGGAGGGATGGAGACCAGAACAACAAAACTGATCGCGCCGCTGCAGACAATCTCGTTGTTATGACACCCACGGGACACCCCTTTGGCGGTCCCAGGCTTAATCAGTCTGTCCTGACACACACACACACACACACACACACACTACACACACTCACACTCAACTTAACTCCCCCAACATCCTACACCCCTCTACACAGTGGAGACCCCTCAGCCAGACACGCCCACGCCACCATTAGTGCTTGCTTCACTTCAGCCCTAAATCGTACTCCTCTATGCAGGAAACACCTGCACACCTTGCCAAGCAAGCCCTGCCCTGTGACTCTGTACACTGTACAAGCAACCCCTCCTTTTGGATGCAGGCAGCAGATGTACCACCAGGTCTACTCTGGTGTCTCTCTACGTTTAAAGGTGAAATCCGGTGTGAATTAATCTATAGCCCTGTTGTTCGAGGTCACCGAGTGCTGTCAGCAAGAAAAAGAATGAGAAAATTTGACACAGATCAAAGTAGTGAATCATCAGATAACACTAGCCAAATGGGTCCCAGAAACTCACTTTTAGTTTCATTTTCCTGTGCCCCATTCAGTTAATGTTAGTAGTCTGTTCACTATTTGTTCTGTGTTGTATGAAATTAGTTAGATCTTTGTCCTACACACAGCACTCGGTGACCACGACCAACAACAGGGCTATTGATTGATTCACACCAGATTTCTCCTTTAATGACACTTGAGGATGGCCTTAAAGGAGAAATCCTCAAACAACAGGACTATGCATTGAGTCACACTGGATTTCTCCTTCGGAAGAGGGATGTATTTCATTAGTGAAGTCTATAGCCGGTGCAGAGGCTCTGCTTATGAGGATGAGTGGCCAGGGTTCAGTCATGTGAGCCTGTATCTTCAGCGCTAGTTTCCCTTTGTCACAGCTCTAATCCCAGTGTTAATGGTTTTCCATTCGCCGACGCCCCTGCCCTTTCGCTCGCGCTGTGCACCGTAATGAAAGCGGCTCATCACCGCGGGCGCTCGCAGCCAGGGCGAGGTGAGGTGAGGTGGATGATGTCATTCGAGGGCAGACAGAGAGATGAGGTCTGGGCAAGAGACAAGGTGAGGCAATAACACCCTCCTCAGCACTCCCCCCCCCCACCCCACCCCCTTCTCAAAATAGTTAGAGACAGTCTAGCCTGAATCTGGACCACGCTGTGTACAGGTCTGGCCCAGGGTAGGTGTACAGTATGTGGCTGAGTGGCTGTTAAGGCCCATTCTCACTGCCCAATAACTGTAATACAACTTAACTACAGTATAACAATATAAACTTTCTTTACATGCTGTCCAACTGTCGCTCTCTCTGTTTCTTGACGTCTCTCTCATTTTCACCCATGTGTTCTGTAGGATTTGTTGCATTTCAGGTTGTCTTGTTTCAATAATTCTGAAACTGATCTTCCTCTGTGTCTGTTTTGTGACACTGTGAGTATAGTATGCCGTTCCAACGTTGCCTTTGTAATTATCTGCAATCCTTAAAACCATACCTTTTACTGCTGTTGTCCTATAGTGATCACTGATGGTATGGACAAGCTGTAAGACTGCACTGTCAGTATGCACAGGCCTGTAACACACATACCTTCTCCAGGGAACAGAAAACACTCATATTCTCCTCCAGCCCTTCTCTACACAAAGAACACATCTCGTGTGTTGGTAGGAAAGTCCGTCTAGTCCACTGAAGCCTGGTTTAGAGTCTAGTGAGGGTTATATATTGCCAAAACTGGCACGGTCTTAAACACTAGCCCCTTAAGACCTGCTGCCGAACGGTAAGATCAAACGAAGCCAGATTCTGTCCACTTA
>PYXC01002199.1:217500-240000 GCA_015244755.2 Tenualosa ilisha | reverse complement strand
TTCTTTTGTTATGCTTAAAATGTGACATATCTGGACTGCAAGCCGGCCATTTCCATCTGGTCACCCTTATAATGGAGCCTCACTGTTGGAACTTAGAATGTATAGAATGCAGTTTGCCCTTGTTATCTGGTAATATTTAAGGCCTTTGTAACCTAGGTGAAAACAGCTGTAAATGAATAAATAATTCAATGAATAAGAATAAATAGGTTGAGCAAAATTTCATTATTTTAAAGATTAATATTAGTGATAAAAACAATGTTAAAATTAGAGAAATTAGGATTAAAATCAGTGCTTCATCTTGTTAGTGAATTATTTTGTCAGTTTAGATTAATAATCCTATTGCTTTAAGAAATTGTAGATCTGTCAGCAAATGCTGTTAAGTCATGTGTTTCTCCGCAGTTGGACTCCTGTGTAAGTCCTGTGTAAGGAGCACAATATATGCAATACCAATATTTTGGAAACATCCGTAATCTGATATAACTTGATTTACTTCATACAATGGAAAAAAGTTTAGCCAGACAAACGATTAAGTTAAATTATTATGTAGAATGGATATCTTACAATGGTGGTGCTGCTTGCATTTGAACATTTGAAAAGTAAATAATTGTGGTGGGTCATCCACCTTAAGTGGATTCTCCAAGCAGTTTGATTAATCAAACCAGTGAAGGCAGACAATCTGTTCTCTCCATCTCCAAAATAAAACTATTTAATATCAATCCAAATGTTGTAAGGTTCTCTCACAATTAAAAAGCTTTATTCATAAGGAAATGATACTACAGCAAACCTTATATTACTTTGAACTTGCATTTCAAGTTTAGACATTTACAGAGACTGCAAGTGTAAATTTTGAGTATAGAATACAGCATTAAAACAGGAGAACAAACAAGATGAATTATTAATTGCATTACGATAACAAATAATTTTAATACATGATGTAACTTACAATGGTGAAATAACTTCCCATCTACTTTGTAGTATCAATATAACTATGATTCCAGCTCTTCCACAGCAGCCTGTTTTGTTATTTTTTCCCATCCTTCCGGAATTTGTCCTTGTCCCTTGAATTGAAATCCATACTTCTCCTCCAGTTTTGACTTAAATGTACAAATGAACCATTTCCAGTAACGCTGTCCAGTGCCATCTGCAGTAATGCACCATTTATCATATGGGTCTCCAGCCTTTTTGTATTCCTTGAACTTGACCCATTTATTCTCTGATTGAGACAAGAATCTTTTGTCACTGCCAATCAATGTGGTGCAAAAATCAAGACAGAATTGTTTTTTCCCATCATAGTAGAACCCCGCCAGAGCCTTACAACGATGAAACTTTACACTGTGATATCCATCATGGTTGGGGATGGTATTTGTACAGATGGCTTTGCAGAAAGGACACTGAGCCCAGCATCCCTGAAAATGCTGGCAAAGTTTTTTGGTAGGCTTGTGTATTACTACCTTCATATCCACGTTCACATCCTTAAACATCTCTTCCAGGGAATTTGTCATCTCATCTTTAAAGTACTGCCAGTCATCAATGTCTTCTTCTTTAATGCAATTCAATTCTTGTCGATTAATAGTAATGAGATGTCCAATGCGTTTGCAGAACAAGTCAAGCCACGTCTGTGCCTTCTCTTTCTTTTCTGCCACTTCTGTAGATATTGCTGTACTTGCCGTTAATATTTGACTTTTCAGTGACCTCAGGTTATCCTGCATCCAAGTTTTCATAAATCCCTGGTTTACATAGTTATATACATATTCTTGTACCGCATTTTTGATAAATCTCTCAAAGTACACCTTTGGGGAATGTAAATATTCATCATACAAACTGAAAACATCTTGAACCATGAGATGTTTCAGTATATGATTCTCAAGATTTGCTCGGTTGCCACTAAAAGCTGGGTTTTTGGACTTCATCTCATCTGCTATCTGTTGACAGAGTCCCTCATTTCCTGCCTTTAGAACCTCTGGTGTAATGTGCTTACACAGAAAATCAATGAATATTTTCACAGAGCTGGCTCCTTTACAGTAGTTTTTAAAAGACAGAAAATAGTTCTCTTTTTGGCTTTCAAAATATGATAGTGGGTTATTTGCAGTCTTGAATTCCTCATGCATCTTCTGAAGTCTTTCAACATTTTGTAGGCAAAGATGGACAGTGAGATCCACACTGAACTCATGTGTAAATATTGAACTTTCTGGTGTGGTGGACCATTTTGAAAGTTTCTCATGTTCATGAATATGTGTTTGAATACTTGCTATGATTTGATAAATGTAGTTTTCATTAAAATCCCTCCGACATTCTGTCTCAGTGGTGATTGCACAGGCAACTTTTTCTTTGGTCTGTTGCACAAAACAGTTGACATCACTTTCAATCACTCTCTTCTCAACTTTGTTCAAGATGCTTTGTTGAATATGTTTTCTTGGCTCTAACTGAAATATGCCACTTTTAATTTTTTCTTGTATTCCTGGTTGTGTTTTAAAGCGTTGATAGAGGATACCTTCTACTTTAGTTTTTACTTTCACATCCTCCACATGTAATTTTAATTTTGAAGTTTCCCAGTTAGTCCAGACTTTTTCAAACCATTCCTTGACATCTTCATCACTGAGCTGCATTGTTTTAAGTGTAGATGCCATATGTTTGCTCTGTTCTGTCAGTTCTTTTATGTATTGGCCTTTCCTCATGTCCAGCTCTGACCTTTTTTGCTTGGAAATACATAATTCATTACATTTGTTAAGGGTCGAAGCAATGAGATCAGACTTCAGGCACTTAAAACGTTTGTTAAAAAATTCCTTCCATTGTATGAGGATCTCTTTGTTCTTGTCTTCAGTGAAATACTTCTCCATCTCATCCTTCAGAGGTTTGTAGACATTGTCATACTTTTCTGTCAGACTATCTATAGCCACACTCTGGATTAAGTTGCTGCCAATTTTGTTCTCCATCTCAGTCTGAAGACTTAGGGAATATTTTCTCAGGTTCCAAGACCAATCTCCATACTTACTTTCCAAAGCACCATACACCATCATTTCAACTGTGTTTTTGAAGCTAAACACAAAATTCTCTTTCAGGAGTGCAGTCCAAAGGTCAGAAACCCTATATTTGAATTCTGAAAGTGTGCAAAATGTATGTTTCTTCCTTGATGCAAGGATCTTGATCTTAAGATCTTGAACATTCTGGCTATAGGAAGGATTAGGTGGTGCCATGGGTGCATCCCCCTCTAGAAGATTTTTGAAATATAGAATTTGTGTGTCTATGTCAAAGTGTATAACATCACTGAAGCCACTGATATCACAAATATTTTCCTCTTTTGCTGCCATTCGAGCCATGTCATCTAGTTTCTCCAAGAAACGTCTTCTCCCTGGAAAGTTTTTATCTCTAGCTGATGTTTCAGTCACGTTTTGATGCACAAAAATGCAACTAGGAGTTATTTTAACCTGCTTCATTCTCAAGAAGGCCTGAACACAAATCTGAAGAATATCTTGCATCTCAGAAGGGTTCTCCCCCATGAAATTAATTACTGTTGCATCGCCAATTCCAATAATAAAAGTGGCAAGTTCATTGTCATGATTCAGTGATATCTTTGTAATGAGTTCTGGAGATCTAAGTCCCTCTGTGTCCACGATCAGAACAAGGTCAAATCCAAGCTCATTTCTAATGCTGGAGTCTACTTCCATAAGCTGCATGAAGGCACCATGGGTGCATCTTCCGGCACTCACAGGATATTGAAGACCAAACATGGTATTTAGCAGCGTGGATTTCCCAGAGCCTTGAAGTCCCAGAATGGTCAAAACAAACACGTTTTTGGGTCCGAGAGTTTTGTTAAGTTCATCCAGGACAGCATTAATCCATGTCAAAGGCACATGAGTAGCATCCCCATCCATTATTTCAAGTGGATACCCCGATAACAGCATTGACACACCTATACTAGGAAGTGTGGAAACCCATTGTTCAGTTTTTTTCCTCTCTTGTGTGCACATCTGAATGGCCTCATACAGTTGACCCACTTCTCTTAAAATATGCTGCAATCCAACTTTAGTAGCCGCCATTTTGTCAGTTATCCTCTCAAGTTTGTTTTGCAGAGACTGCACAATAAATTTATTTTCACTATCTCTAGGCGCACTTTTCATCTTTTTCCACGTTGAGTTATAGTCCTCTTCAAGTAATCCAAGGGTGTCAGTGGTATGACCATCCAAAAGGATTGTGAGCCACTGCAACATGTACACATAAGTGTCTTTAGAAGGTGCTGTTGAGAAGTCCAGGAATGATCTAATGAAGCCATTGTGAAGATTGGCTGCACAAAGCTGTCTCTCGCGAATATCAGTCATGTGAAGCAAGATTTGGCTGAGCTGCTCTTCGATACTTTCATTTTCTTTGAATTGTAGCCGATTTTGCTCTTTGTCTTTTTTGCACCAATCATGCCACAATTTACCTTGCATTGGGAAAATCTTTTTCTTAAGGTTACACAAATTGACATCCTCAAGAAGGCTCATTAATTTTTGGGCCTGTGCATGCCCTTCTTTACATGATTGCTTATCCTCATCAATTTTGAACTGTTGTTTTCTTGCCTCTTCACAGCACTGCTCAATTGTTACAGTCTGTTTATTTTCACTGATACAGTGTTTGATGCTTGAAATCAGTTCATTTGTTAATTCAGCTTGATTCCTATTTTTTGCGGCTAGCTTCACTTTTGTAGGTGTTTTTGACTGCTGAGGTTTGTCTGTACTTGAGAATAAGCATACCAAGGGGACAGAGGACTTAGACAGTTTCTCAGAAACCTTTTTAGCAGTTTCACTTATAGGATGCTCTGAAAGCAGAAGCACATTGACAGTACTTACGGCTTGAAGAAATTCAAGTTGTTTTGGATGCTCTGCTGCATCACCACGAAGGTTCAGAAAGGCCACACACTCATCAAATAAGTCATCTTTCTTCCCTCCAGGACAGTACCATGCAATCTCCACAACTCCATTCATCAGCAGGCTGTGTGGAGTGCTGCCTTCGCAATGACGGTGGAAGAACACATTGTGCTTTTGCTTGCTAATTACGCCATTCAATATCTGAGATTTTGAATTAAAATCAGAATCTCCTAATCTAATGAAGGAAACAATTGACACTGGTGCATTGAACATTTGTTTGTTATGGTACTTGCTATAGGTGTCAGGTACACCTTGTATTTTACTATGCCATGATTTCCTGATGTGTCTAAGGGCCCAAACAGGAAATTCCACATTACCTGTACAGGGGTTGGGCACCAAGAATGGTAGGCTAAACTGACAAGCAGAGAGCTTTTCAAAGATGTATTGTCTCAGAAAGTCATTGGAGCAGTGGAAAATGGCCATTTCCACATCCATTGGATGAATATGTGTCTGTTTGCTCACCATTTCTGATTCATCAACATTAAAAATGTGATTGTCATCAACATTAAAGAAGTCATCATCACTCTCATACTCAGAACCTTCTGCCTCAAAATTCAACCCAGTTCTCTCAGGTTCAACATACAGATGCCTGGCTCTGTAGTCCATCATCATCAATTTGTAGAGATACAGGGAGCTCAAGTCTTTCTCTGTTTTGGGCTCTTTCACGCTCAGAGATAATTCGTCTATGATAAGAGCTTTATTTTTGGTCATCTTTTGGGGGTAAGAGTCTTGTAGGCCCAACCTCTGAAGAAAACTCATAAAGCTACTTGGGTTTTCTTCTTTGTTATTGACCAATGTGTTCTGCTCATCTGATGTTTGGACGTCAGGTAAAAATACCACTGATTTCATTAGAATATCTTCCAGCTGACTGAGTGCCTTCTCCACTGTTGTACTTCCTTCAGTCATTTGTTCACCCATTATGATGGAATGTAATTCACTCTCCAGGGATTCCCAATCATCCCGGCATTTCTCTATAACTGATTCAATGTGACTTGAAAGCTTGTTCATTAATTGTGTCTGTATGAATTGCAATCTTTCTTCTTTTGCTTTGGGTGGAATTGTTGTGTCTTTTTTGGTGGAAACAGTCAAAGCAGTCTGCAACAGGTAGGCCTGTGCCCTGACGGGACACTGTTTTTGTAGAGAGGAGTACTGGTTAAATGCTCTATTTAGTTCTGACTGCAAGAACATGAATTCATTTATATTCAGAGGATGGTTAAATGTATTACTCTCTTTGTTGTACCCCAAAACTGTGACTATGGATAATACCAACAGTTCAGTTTCTTTTTGACCATTTTCTCCCAAAGTCTTATAGAATGATTTCAGCAAGAGAGAAACTTCATTCATATCTTTGTTTGCACTGTGTTCCTGTTCAGCAGACATGAAAGTGTGTCTGTGTTCTTCCTGTTCTTTTTTTACACATTGCAAGATTCTGTCTAGGTCTGAGAATTCAGAGACAGGCACTTGGACATGAGAGACATCTTTAGTTTGATAAGCCCAATTCACAATTGCCTTTCTGTTTGGGAAGTTCTCCACTGCTTCATAAAGATTAGGTTCCAACAGAGAGCGCATTAGACTTCTTAAGGTTTCAGTGGATTTGTTGTTTACTTTTGCCACATCAAACAGATAATTTTGAAGTATCTCATTTGAGAGACATTTCAGATACCATATTTTGTGGGATCCTGTTTTCTCAAGACTGTTTTTGAAATCCAACAACGTAATCAGATAAGATTCACAGTCATAAGCAGTCCATCCCTTTACCGATTGAAGGAGAGTTTCTGCTTTTTCAACTTGAGAATGAATGTTCTCTCCCCACACCTCTTCCACCTTCACTTTTGTAATCTCTGTGTATGTATCCATCAATTTTCTGCTCAAACTGGACACATCATCAAAATCATCTCTGTGAGAAGCCAACAATATCTCCCAGACAGGCATCAGAGTTATCCCCCTATCAATAAGGCTCCAGGTTTTATTTTGAGTAGCAAGATGGATTCTCCACTGCAAGTAGTCATCAGTCTCAGCAGGACCACCGGTTTTACTGACGGACAGCTGCACTTGACTCATCAGGTCTTCTCTGTATTTCCCACTGAAAGACCCTCTCAGCTGTGTGGAAGATGTTGCCACTTTGCTTGAGTTGAAGAATGGCCCAAATCCAAATGCATAACCACAGTAAGCATTCAGAGACTCAGACGCCAGATTTTTAACCTCAGAAAAATCAGTTCTTCTGAAGCCTGATGCAGAAGCTTTCCACCAGAAAACTCCACCAAAATGTAGAGGGCCCTGGTTCACATGGGACCCATACCTCTCATAAAAAACTCTAATTGTGTTGGTTTGTTGTTGGCAGTCATCAGAATAAAGAACAACCTTCTCAATCTCTTTTAGGGCATTAAGAGCTCCATTAGAAAGCTTTAGGTCTCTCTTGTTAAAAAATCCAGATGCAAGTGGGATGTAGTTGTATTTTGTCTGGAGGATATAGGATTCTTCTTGTGAATTTGAACTTGTTTCCACTGTCTCGCTAGATTTATTTTTTTGCACTCCTGAGCTCAAGCTGAAGTTTTCAAATTGTGTGCTAAATTCCATACTAAAGCTATAGCCTAGTTTCTCCATGACCTTCTGAAAAACTTTTTCTGATTTGTGGGATGAAAATTCTTTCTGCTCATATCTGCTATTTTGCTTTGAGTTGTTTAGTGAAAAGAAATCTGGAATCTTAATGAGTTGCTCCCGTTTCACCAGCAAATCTTCTGCATTACCAGTTTTATAAATCCCTTCTAAAGCCATACCTCCCGATGCATTCTTCAGGACATCTGTATCTGAAACAGTCTCTGCGGAGTATGTTAATTTCTGTACAATGTCCAGATGCTTATACAAGTTTTCTATGACATCCTTCAAAGTTTGACCAGTTTTCATCCAGCTTTCACCTGGGACATCCAAAGCAATTTTAATCTTCTCTTCCATGTCTTTGACTTTAGCATCATTTCGATCTTTGCCTTGTTTATACCAATTCTCTAGTTCTTTTAGACTTTCCCTAATCTGAATTTGGTGTTCTCCCGATGACTCCATTCTGTCCAGATGACACTTTTCAAGTCTTCTCTGATATTTAGAAAAAAGTCATACAGTTGAGTTCATTCTGTAACAGTAGAGAGGTTTGGTCCATATCTAAGATTGATTCTTACATCTTAAATGTCCAATGTTACTTGCAGACATGAATGTTTAGTGCCACATATGCCAAAACGGTATTGTGTCTTCAGTGTCTTCCACTACCTGTAGTAAGGGAACAAAGAAATAAATGTTAGCCAAATTTATTTTAAGTGTAACTGCACCCCAAAATATGTTTTTTAACTGCTGACTGAATTAAATTAATTATATAGGGTAAAACACACTAATACTATTATTGTCATAATTTTTGTCATCAAATGTAGTGGCATAGTTAACACTGTAGATGGGTGGGTGCGGAGAGCTATTTTTCACATGTAAAATGCCATTCTTGTCAGGAAACATTTTTTTTACAATGTTAAGCAAATCTTCCCCAACATTTCTTGAACTGTACAGTGGGCTATACAAGAATAGGCAGACAGAATGTAGCCTACCTGAATGTGACATTAATGAGGCTATTACAGTGCATAATATTTTGCAAACAATAGCCTATTAAAAGTCTATTTAGACAATACCTGTCTTTCATTGAACAGAATGCATTCACCAACAATATGGCTATTATATCCTACAATTATTTTAGAGAAAAACAAAGCCTTATAACACTGTTAGTTATATTAGGCTACATACATGCCTAATGACTTAACCAGGCTCATTTTGAGTTTTTAAACACTAATGCACTAACAATAACAATAAGGCACTGTCAAATGGATCCTTATTGTTACCCCTATGACCCATCTCACTCCTTTGAGTTTGACACTATGTCTGGCCGCTGCTACATTGTCCAGCCATAATTCCTGATAACCACCTATGGACTGACTACCATGTAATGTAAAGTGGGATAATACTCTATTATGAACTATTATGTACCTTAGCTAAAACCTACATAAGGGAGTTTTTCCTTGCCCCTGTTGCTCTTGGGTGCTCCTTCTGTGAAGCGCCATGAGACAATGCTATTGTGAAAGGCGCTGTATAAATAAAACTAAATTGAATTGAATTGAATTAATGATGTCAAGTATGATCACGTTGATTACATAACATTGAATGGCGTTTTCTGATACTCAGACTGTAGACTACAAAATCTCTCCATCTGAAATGACATGGAAACTATTTAGCTGTAATTTTCAAAATGATCCCAGTATTGGGAGAAATTCCTGAACCCTGTTTTATTATGACCGCCGCTAGCGAAGCTAGCGAAAGCGGTCATATTGGTGTTGCTGCACGTTTTTCCCTTTTTTTTTTTTTCACCGATTTTCCGTCAACGATTCCTGGGACACTGAAACTCAGGGGGAGATGAATGTTTGTAGGCATGTAGCCCTAGAAGTTTGTGAGCGAATATGAGCTTTTGGCCCCCAAGGGCCCCCCCCCCACTGTGCCAGTGTCCGTTAAAGAGGGGGAGACCGGCAAAAGTTTTTGCTGAATAACTCGATGAACCTTTCACCCAACAACACGAAATTTTTGTAATATGTCGGTGTTACAGAGACGTATCGACCCAGCCCATAAACACTCACTTAAAGCATAGCGCCACCTACTGATATGGGTAAATGCAAAAATTGGGATTTTGAGTTGGCAATATCTTGGACCGAGAAGGTGGGAACTGCGCAAAATATGTCATGCACGATCACCCTAAAGACTTCTAAAACCACAGCACAAGCCATGAAATTTGGACCATAGGGGGCGCTGTAATTGCAGAAAATGTCATTTTGCCTATTATCTAGAGAATGCTAATGTTTACAGCAATTTTCTTTTTATTGTGAAAACTACTGACGCTCACGCATTGAAAACACTGGTCGATGCCCACTTCCAACGAAAACGGTTTACGTGAAATTTTAACATTGCCAAAACGAATCTGAACGAACTCGTCATAGGCCGTTAATGTGAATCTCACCAAATTTGGTATACGTCATCTACAGACAATGCTGACAAAAAGTTATCAAAGGATTTATCTTGAGATAAATTGTTTCGAAGTTACACGTCAATGAACATTGAACACGTAGCTTAAAATTTTTCAAAAGTACATATCTTGGCTTTTAATTGCTCAAATTTGGTCAAACTTGGCATGCCATCTCTAAACTGCTTTTTTGTCATGTGTACTAAATTTTGTGACATTTCGTCATAGGGGGCGCTGTTTATCGCCGAAGCTAGGTGTCAAAAAACAGTTTTTGTTAAATAACTCGTTAACATTTTTGCCCAAGATAACGATTTTGTGTTAGTATGTTGGTGTTACAGAGACGTATCGACCCAGCCCATAAACGCTCACGTGAAGCAAAGCGCCACCTAGTGATTAGGGTAAATGCAAAAATTGGGATTTTGAGTTGCCAATATCTTGGACCGAGAAGGTGGGAACTGCACGAAATATGTCATGCACGATCACCACAAAGACCTCTGAAACCACAGCACATGCCATAAAATTTGGTCCATAGGGGGCGCTGTAATTGTAGAAAATGTCATTTTGCCTATTATCTAGAGAATGCTAATGTTTACAACATTTTTTTTTTCATCGTGAAATCTATTGAACCTCACGCATGGAAAACACTGGTCGACGCCCACTTCCAACGAAAACAATTTACATGAAATTTGAACATTGCGAAAACGAATCTGAACGAGCTCGTCATAGGCCGTTAATGTGAATCTCACCAAATTTGGTATACGTCATCTGCAGACAATGCTGACAAAAAGTTATCAAAGGATTTATCTTGAGATAAATTGTTTTGAAGTTACACGTCAATGAACATTGAACACGTAGCTTAAAATTTTTCAAAAGTACATATCTTGGCTTTTAATTGCTCAAATTTGGTCAAAGTTGACATGCCATCTCTAAACAGCTTTCTTGTCATGTGTACTAAATTTTGTGACATTTCGTCATAGGGGGCTCTGTTTATCGCCATATATAGGTGTCAAAAGACCTATATATATATATATTTTTTTTTTTTTATATAATACTCCATACAAGACAATCTTATGACTACCATCTCTACACAAACACCAAGTGGCAAGAGTTCAAATTAACACATGTAGGCTACATACATACTATGACAACACCTACCCTTTCATAAATCACTCCTACACACTACAAAATCACACACAATCTCATTCATTCAAAAAACACATCCATACCCACTTCCAAGACATAATTTCCAATCTAATTCCCACCTCACAACACTGTTCTACCACACACTTGTCATGCCAACAGTTCTCACATTTCAATACATTGCGGCGGTCATACCATGTATCGCTATGCGGTACATCTAGTTTTTTTTACCTTTATTGTCCTTGAAATAGGGATCAAGAAACCCCCTGCCACCCCATCACAAAAATGGTTTGGCCTTTGATCAAAAATGCGACGTCAAATGATTAGCACTCCAGTGTGCCAACATGTCTTAGTGTAAGTCAGGTCCACAAAAAAAAGAAACAACAAAAAGAAGAAGAAACCAGGTGCCTTAGGAATTCACTGAATAGATATTTTAAAAAAGGTTCTTCTGATGATGCAGGTACTAGCAAAGGCAGCTGTCAGTGGCCCTGAGAGTACTGTACTAGGTACTGAGTAGAATTAACTGTATAGCTAATAACCCTGCTTCAGACTTAAAAATACAATCCATCCAGTTTTCAAGTGTCAACAATGCTAGCTAATTCTACATGATGCTAACCTAGTGTCTAGAGTGCAGAGTGTTAAAATATCACGTAACATTATATTGGGCAGACCGCCAATCACTAACTACTATTCCATATTGCCTTGTAATGTAATACATAGATAACCCTAGCAAGCCTACTTATTTTACTGGTTTGCTATTGATTTTAGCCAGCAATGAACATATTTCTATTTATAACCAACATGTGAAATATCATGTAACCCTGTGGAAGCAGGTAAATACAAACATAACCAACAGTTTGATCTTCTGACATGTGGCATGCGGACCTGACAACATGAAGTTATCTCCAAATATCCATCATTGCTAACTTTAGCTTGCATCAAATCTTCTCAATCTTATTGCATCAAATCATCTTTCTACGTGTAGCAGCTAGCTTTGCCAGTAGTTCGTGCACTAAGTTCAATATGTTATTGTAATAAGGAAAACTCAGACCTTTACCTTGGATGGCATTTACTATGTTTCCAAACTCGGTAATATGCAGCTAAGAAAAGAAACGCCAAAATCATTAGCTGCCTAGCACAAAAGCAAACACTCTCTGGACCCTATCACTGCATACACTTGTTAACATTTGGGCCAATAACTTATTAGCTCTGCCGGGTCTGTTAAAATGTCAAATAAACCTCAATTGGAAGCTTTTGCTCTGTCAGCTTTCGGCCTTGTATCCAACCACTTCGTAGCCCAAACGCGCAAATTGCAATTGGCCCAATAGACACCATTACCACTAAACTTACAAAGAATTGGTTACAACATAAATATTTCAGCAGGAAACATACAAAATGGCCAAAAAATAATTAAAAAAAACATTGCATTAAGGTACCTGCAATCATCTTTGAAAATGAAATGTAGTTAACTGAATCATAATTATATATTTGTAAAGACTTAGTGAAAGCATAAGGCTATCTTGATAGGGTCTTACATTGATTTTTTGGTTCACTGGTTGTGCCAGACAAACAAATGGTAGGCTGGTGTCACAACGCATTACAGACATGACAATTTGGAGAGTACCATTACACAGCCGTCATTTATAAAAAGCAGAACGGAAAACTTTCAAGCATGTGTTCTTACAGGCTACATTTGGTGCTAAATGCCCATATTCCTTTATTTGAAAAGAGCTTGTTTTCTATTGGATGTGTCCACAGTTTGTGCGACTGTGGTAGCAGCGCCAGTGTAAGTTGTTCCCAATCTTTTGTGCACAGATCAGTTGTCCCATGCATACCATTAATAGATGTAATTTAAATAAGATTTTGATATTTAGGTTGTAACCCCCCAAAACACACCAAGCACAGAATGTGTGCACCTGCTCACTAGCCACGTGTTTCTTGCTGTTAATGTAGTATTTTTAACTCTATATTCTTGCTGTAAAAATATCAGTTGTGGTAGTGGTGGGCCCGGAGAGACACCCCCTCCTGCAGTCAACAGAGGGCTTCGAACATCCCAGCAATGTGTGCTTTAGGGAAAAATGGCACTGCTGCAAAAGTTATACGTGCTTTGAAAGTCATGTTGAGCACGACTTGGTGATGGGCCTATTAGTTCTAACCAGTGTTGGGGAAGTTACTCAAAAAAGTAACTGGTTACTTTAGTTAATGCTTTGAATTGTAACTGGATTGTGTTACTCGTTACTCCTTTTAAAACAGTAACTTTACTACTCATTACTTTACTTTTTTCCCCAACTTATCCAGATTCCCTAGGCAGAAGCACAAACTAAATAGTCTGTCATTCAGGGTTGTAGGCCTAGTAGGCACTGGGCACGTTATCCTACATTCTGGAGCAGATAAAGTACAGTTTTCCTCTATTTGGCGTTTATTATTAATATTGCATCAGTAAAGTGATACCAATAAGAGCTCATGTCAACCAAACCTTTCCAGTAAGCCCACCATTAAGACCTCCATTGCCCTAAAGAAATGAAATATAGGTTACATTATGACTGTAATTAGTAGGCTATCTATCACTATCAACAACTCTGTATTACCTGACAGTTTTGCTGAGGACAAAAAAACTCTAATTAGGCAATAAACTACACTTGTCTGCATCTTTCTCACAATTATCTTATAGAAGGATGTCAGTACGGTGGGAGTTTCTTGGATTGTTTTACAGCAAGTGTGTAGATCAGTGCGCAAAATGGTTAACATTAATTCTAAGTGATATGAGGCTGCCTCCAGTAACCTAATTTATGTGTTTAGGAGAGTAGTCACCTCGCTGGGCTATCTATCACTATCAACAACTCTGCATTACCTGACAGTTTTGCTGAGGACAAAAAAACTCTAATTAGGCAATAAACTACACTTGTCTGCATCTTTCTCACAATTATCTTATAGAAGGATGTCAGTACGGTGGGAGTTTCTTGGATTGTTTTACAGCAAGCGTGTAGATCAGTGCGCAAAATGGTTACCATTAATTCTAAGTGATATGAGGCTGCCTCCAGTAACCTAATTTATGTGTTTAGGAGAGTAGTCACCTCGCTGGGCTCAATCATCCACTCCCATGGCTTCTCTTATCATTGCTATGCTGATGATACCCAACTCTATCTGTCCTTTCCACCTGATGACTCCACGGTGTCAACACGGATCTCGGACTGTCTTTCTGATATATCTGCATGGATGAAAGGACATCACCTCCAACTAAATCTCTTCAAAACTGAACTGCTGGTCCTCCCAGCCAAACAAGCCATACACCATGACATCAGCATCAAGATCGACTCCCTGTCTGTTTCTCCCACCAAAGTCGCAAGAAACCTAGGTGTCATGATTGATGACCAGCTGACCATTGCAGATCACGTTGCCTCTGTGGCTCGGTTGTGCCGTTTCTCCCTATTCAACATAAGGAAAATCAGGCTGTACCTAACCCAACATGCAACCCAGTGCCTGGTACAGACCCTGGTTATCTCTTGTCTTGACTACTGCAATGCCCTCCTATCAGGTCTTCCAGCCTGTGCTTAGAGACCACTACAGATGATCCAGAATGCAGCTGCACGTCGGGTCTTTAACCAGCCAAAAACGGCACATGTCACACCTCTGTTCATTGAACTCTACTGGCTACCCTTGGCTGCTCGCATCAAATTCAAGGCACTTATGGTGGCCTACAGGGTGATAGATGGCTCTGCTCCCATCTACCTGAATACTCTCCTAAAGCCCTATGTCACCCGCCGACCACTTCGATCCTCTAAGGAACGTTATCTAGCATGGCCAACACCTTGTGCAGGTCAATCCAGACTCTTCTCATGTTTGGTTCCACGCCGGTGGAATGACCTCCCAAGTGCAACCAGATCAACTGATACCCGCTCCACCTTCAAGAAACTCTTGAAGACCCAGGTCTTCCAAGAATATCTCCTGGCGTGAATTTCGAGAATGCACTTAACAACTTGTACTTAACTTCTCTTTTATGCTGCTCTTTATTGCACTATTGCACTTTCAACTTAAAATAGTGCAGTTTTATGTTAACATTGTGTTGTATCTTGAATGTTATCTTTTGTAAGTCGCTTTGGATAAAAGCATCTGATAAATGCTTAAATGTAATGTAAATGTAAATGTAACTAAATATAGCTTATCAAAAATATTCATACATTTTAGACGTTACAGTTGGCTTAACTAACTTTATATGAATGGGCAAACTGAATCTGCACACAAAATGACATTGGGTACATCTTGCATTTCACTGATTTTATCACGCAATAAACTGAAATGAAGGACTACTGGTGCTATCAAGTCTTCTCTTTTCTACTAAAACAGTGTTGTCTCATTCATCACATACAGATAAGTTCATTTAATAGTTCAGATATGATTTCACTGCGCAAAATGAAAAAGTCTGTTACTATAGTTAGTAATTGTAATAAAGTTACTGACATTTTAAAAGTAACTTACGTTAATCAAATTTTAAAAGTAAATTGCGTTGTTTCGTTCCTACAAAGTGTAACAAAATGACAGTAACAAGTTCCTTTGGAACGTGTTATCCCCAACATTGTTGCGAACAACATGATGTTTCCCTGCTTATTGTTGTCAGTTGCTGTGAGCTAAGCTATTCGCTTTGAATATTGACTAACTTCAAACCAGGTGTGAGAGAGGAATATGCATGTTAGTTTTGGCGCAAGTGTAGGGTGCACTAGGAGGTTTGAGACTGACACTGCATGTGTTTTCCCTCTTGATGATTGATTTAACTAAACTAAAAAGTAAGTATCCAGGCGGTGATAATTCGTAACTTAAATTGGGGGATTAGATAGCGCAGTTATTCATAAGGCTGTGGCTATTAATCGATTGACGTTCACTAATTTAATCTTGTCTTGACCTACCCTCAATTTGCATGATAAATTCAACAGAAAGAGGTTTGCGGTGAGGGTGCGCTTTGCACTGTGAATGCACCTGAAGACTCTCTGAGCACACTCCGAAACAGCTGGAAACATAGTACTAGGAACAAATGTTGTTCAGACCAACGTAGAACAAACTTCCATGGTGGTTGCCGATTTTTGGGAATTTTTTTTGAAAAAATAAAGATCTTCATGGAGGGCGCATATGGGGTGGACAATTTAACCCCTGGTTATATGCGGTTTAGACTATTTTATTTTATTTTTTATTTTTTTTTACCCAGGGCACAAATAGGCTAGGACCACCCCTGATGGTAGCCTAATTGTCCACACATAAGGCCCTGTTTACACGTACCTGCAGTACTTGGTGTGTTTGGAGAATGCTAAGAAAATATCATATTTGTAAATGACAGGCTTACACAACTGTTTTTTATAATCGCGGTAAACCCCACCCATCAACACTGTGTCCCCCTCTGTCCAAGTCTAGTCATTCCCTGACATATGCATGGGCCAACTGTAAATCTGCAGACAAACGGCATTAGAAACAATTTACAGCTTACATTTTACTGAAATATTTTGTCTTTATGTTCAATAAACTGAAAATAATGTCTATGTCTTCTCTCTCTTCTACTACACCCAAATCGATCACTATAGCAACTAGTTTAGGCACACATGAGCCACTAACTAAAACAGTGTTGTTTCCTTAATCTTGAACTCAGGCTTAGACTGATCAGTTCATCAGCCTGCATGTAATTTCACTGTAAAACGTAACAAGCCGGTGGTGGTAATAGGTTAGTAGCAAAATGTTGATAACAAAGAATTATGGTGAGGTATTGTCACAGGGCTATAGGGTAAGGACCCAGACGTACCCAAGCTCACTGGTAGACAGGATTTATTCATGGGAAATACACAGGAATACAAGGAAAACGCAGAAATACGCAAGAGCATGAACATTCATGGACAGCAACCGGCAGAGGACAATAGTTATCTATTGTCTTGTCTTCTACCAGGGGAAAAGAGTGCAGTTGCTCTATCACAATGGCTGCCGCCGCCCACGCTATAGCTTCAGCTCTTATGTACTGATTGGAGGAAATAGTGATCTTGTTTGTTCTGCTTCTGCATTTGCCTGCATGTCCCTGCATTGTTCTAGCTCTCGTATGTGGTTTGACATATTCTACTTTTACTTTCACCTTTGCAGATACTGTGCCAGTAAGCGCCATTATTCTTGAAGCTGTACTTGTTTGCGGTGTGCATTTTCATAACCATTATCAGTTTGGACAGTTATATCTTACCCAAAGACAAAAGCAGTTGTTCCCCAAGACAGAATTTACCTTCCATTCTGACAATCACCCTAGATTAAAAAATTAAAAGGTAGCTTGTGTCTTTGGTTGCACAATGTGAGGGCAAGTCCCTTGTTTTTTATCTCCCTATCCACTATCAAGCTCACATTCTCTTTGCATGTCAAGAGACTGTAACATTTTAAGTATGCTATCTCCAACTTTTGTAAATTGTGTCCCAAACAAGAAACCCCAGATATCTATCTCCATTCTATCTCAAATTTACATAGAGATGATTTTTCATTCCACTGAATAATAGCCATTGCTTATAGTACTATTGTTACAGTATACTTACTATTGTTAGAGTAGCACTAGCATTCAGCCTCCAGTCTACCACTGTTCACCTATTCAACGCCTTAAAATTTACAAGCAGTGTAATAAGTTCTATCTTGTTTTCTCTGAGCTTGTATTGGGGACTTTATTGGGGGCTTGTATTGGGGACTATAAGGTTGTTAATTTTCATAATTATCCCCTTTGTTTTGGTTTGTACCACAAAACCTTCTTTGTAGAATTTCCTGTGAGCACAGGTCTAACCACATCATCCAAATAGATATTTTTTCTCTTTTCCTTTAGCCATCAACAAATTTTCATAAGGCACAGTAGGCAAAGTCTGGACATGACCATGAATTCCTTCAATTTGAATATGGCTTAGGAATGTTTTATTATCTTCATCTGTCATCAAATATCAGCTGCACTGTATTAAATAAACATCATACCTACCTTGCGGTATATCTTCCCATTTTTCGTATACCCCAGTTTAGTATACCCCAGCCCGACTCGTATTCTCTCAAACTTTGCACTTTGCCTTGCCCTGTTCAGTTTGTTTCCTGTTTTCTGACAACTTCAGTTTCACTTCAGCTGATATTTCATTCCATTGCTCTCTCGGCACCCAGTTTTGCTATCTGCTTCTTTGAATGTTTTTACAACCTGCTTGTGTTTTATTCTGAAATGGTTTTGAGCGTTTTTTTGATTTTTTTTTTAAATTGGTGCATGTAGGAGGAGCTCTGAAGGTAAAAAATCACAGGCTTGCCTGTTACTGCTCATAAAGTCAAGATTTTACTAAGAAGAATTTCATTAATCAACATATTTTTTTTATCCCTGATGTATAATTTTATTTAAAAAATGCAACATCATACTGTTCCTGAAGATAGGCTAAGGGTCTTCGCTATAAGTTCTTTATTTAATAGACATTCTGTCTACCATTTCTGTGCATTCTTCAAACTCAGACGCATCTGCCAGACCATCATATATGAACACGGTCTCAGAGTTTAGAACCTCTGCTGCAGTATCAGTGGCATACCGACTGTCATTCTTGTGTGGGTTCATTGTTGTTTGCTGACTTCCCAAAGAGGACGTGGGTACTTCCTGGCTTTGTACCACAACCCATCTCCAACTTTGTCTGCTGAGGAGCTGTTTCTTCTCAGGAGCTTTTAACCTGGCTTTTAGCACTTTCCACGTGCTCTGCTTGCCTTTTCAATTTATCAATTTTCTTACCCCCTTTTGTAAATACTCTTGTATTGTTATGTCGAATTCCTCCTCTGTCTCTTTAGGCAGCCTGTACTTTTGTGATCAAATTCAGGGCCCAATTCACAATCATAATTCTTTTGCATTGTCAAATTAGCACTCTTCAAACATTCTTTCAGTTTTTCTTTGTTCCCTAGACACAATTCAGTACTTCACACTGCTTCTATTAATTCCTGTACATCATACCGTTTGTACCACAAAACCCTCTTTGTAGAATTTCCTGTGAGCACAGGTCTAACCACATCATCCAAATAGATATTTTTTCTCTTTTCCTTTAGCCATCAACAAATTTTCATAAAGCACAGTAGGCAAAGTCTGGACATGACCATGAATTCCTTCAATTTGAATATGGCCTAGGAATTTTATTATCTTCATCAGTTATCAAATATCAGCTGCACTGTATTAAATAAACATCATACCTACCTTGCGGTATATCTTCCCATTTTTCGTATACCCCAGTTTAGTATACCCCAGCCCGGCTCGTATTCTCTCGAACTTTGCTCTTTGCCTTGCCCTGTTGAGTTTGTCAAAGCAGAAATCAGTTATGCTGTTTTCAGACTGGCCAGCCTGGTGTCGGAGCCGGTTTTACCAGTTACCCTGGGAACTGAAGTCCTTGCCCATGAACGGCCTGCGTTCATACCATTATGCGAGCCCATGATGCGTCATAGACAGAGGGCATTGCTTCACCGCCCGCACGTCCATTACAGCTTTTATTTAAATCCTTTTTAGTGTCCCGATAGTCCTACTTGAGCTTTTTTAGCTTGTTGGTGATTTGGTCTGTCATGCGGTGGAACCTAGCCCTTTTCAATTCCTCGGCCAGTTCAGCATATAGCCTAGTTTACTTTTTGTAGTGCTGTTGTCTAGCTTCTGCTGGAAAACTGTTCTATAAAATATTTAGTCTCCTTCGCCAACCACTGCACAATTTTCTTCTCACTGTTTGGTTTGTTTATTTTTCTGCTTCTGACCCGGGTGACATGCACTCATGGCGTCACGGTTCACTTAGAAAAAACATGTTTTAATTGGTGCCCATCAGTAACCAAATTTGATGTCAATTTGGTATGATTTGAAATATGATGGTGGTCTATATGAGTTTGAGTTATATGGTGCATGTGAAAATGTAATACTATCTTCATTGTCTGCAATAACCAATGGATAGAAATAAACAGAGAAATTAGGCCAAGTTGAAAAATTGGTCAGTTATACCTACGATTGTCTGAGTGCTTGTGTGTATCATATACTATGACTTCCTCTGTTTCCTCTGAAATTGAATATGGCAATTTTTTTCATTATTCTTCCCTTGCAATTAAAACATCAGCAAACTAATGTAAATATTCAAACTAATGTGCCTTACAATGCTGACATGCTACAGCAGTGAATCACAGCACAGCTCTTTATCATAGGTGGAAAAACAAAGCACTTTACTCTAGAACTATCTGAATAGGTTGCATAGAGCCCTGCTGAGGTCCCTCTGGACCGTAATTTTAGCCCAACTAAAGTTACGTAGCATACAGAGAGACCTCAGAGAACAATTCGAAATACCATACAGATGTATGGCAGGGCACCTTTAAAATCTGATAAGGTACATACTTCGGCCTAACAAATGATGTATATTTTATTTAAGCTGAAGTTACTAAGTATCACTTTCCAGATTTTGTATTTAACCATGATTAGGGGAACAAAAACAGCCAAAGGCTGTTAAAAAGGTTAAAATATAAAATCTGGAAAGTGATACTTAGTCACTTCAGTTTAAATAAAATATACATTATTTGATAGCCCAGCAAATAAGTTGTGTGGTACTTGGAACGACAGTAACACTATCGTATCCAGAGTTGAGTCATTTTTGTGCCGACTGTGCAACATTTTCTTTGTTGTGCCGACACAAAATTTGAGAGTTCCCCCACCTGCGAAATCCCATTTTAACCACTGATTATAAGTAATGACGTTAGTGCATTATATAACCCTTAATGAATGTATTTATTATGCTTTATGATTACTGGGTTCATAGAAATACCACTACCCATACCACTTTACTTATTGTCTGTAATGGTGCCTTACTGATTTTCATGAGTAATTATGTGTTCATTATGTGTTCATTTCACTTTACTTGCACTGAGCACTTGTAACTCTTTATGAGGCATGAGGAATTGGGCATATAAATGGACAATTAACACATTGAAGCTTTGTAATGCTTTGTGACACTTGAAGTTGTAAAGGCCATGTATAAACAGTTATGAACACTAATGTCATTACTTACAACCCTTTATGAATGTGTATATAATGCTTTATGAATACTGGGTTCATAGAAAGTGTTACCCATCTGTTAATCTGTATGTCTTTCATCTAGTTCTCTCTTTTGTCTGGTTTCTGTCATTATGTGAGAAACATTTCTGCTGCCCATCTTGACCAGGACTCAATCATTTGTACATCCTGTAAAATGCAGTTGACTAGTGAAACAGGGCCTTATGTCCAGCTGCGTGTGTGTGTGTGTGTGTGTGTGTGTGTGTGTGCATGCAATACAGTGCCACTTCATAAAGCTAAATACAGGAACAGGCCCCAGCCCTTGAGCCCCCAATATGTGTTTCATTAATAGCTGTCTATATGTGTGTGTGTGTGTGTGTGTTTCGGGACTAATGCCAAGCTGCTACAAGTTTTCCCATAATGCTGCTCATTCTACCTGAACATGCTTCCTGCTGTGAAAACCAGACAAAAAAACAGAGAAACCTCCATTTTATCTATTTATTGTTTATGTAACCATAGAGACTATTGTTTATTAAACTCATCTTCTGCCAGTGAGTCCTGGTCAAGATGGGCAGCAGAAATGTTTTTCACATAATGACAGAAACCAGACAAAAGATACAATTTCAGACATGTCAACCACAATGACACAGAATAGACAATAAGACAAGAATAGTAAAACATGGCAAGGAGACAGGCTGTTCATTTGAAACAGTGACACTGTTTTGTGAAAACTGATTTGAAAAAAACAAGAAAAAAAGGTTTAACATGTTTTGAAGGTTTAGCAGGTTTTGAAGTTCATTCCATGCACCTGATGTGTGTGACAATGTGTGTGTGTGTGTGTGTGTGTGTACACATGTATAGAGTGTGTATAGAGTGGTTCTATTTGGCAATCATTTGTACTGTACATTCACTAGTTCATGATCCGAAATTTGAAGACATAAAATGAGCTTATAAGATGAGGGTAGGTGTCATCCTGACGAGCCTCTCTTGATCCAGATGGCTGTGGACCGCAGGACCAGGACATACTAGTTAAAAGGCAAAGCTGCTGAAATAAAACAGGAGGTGTAAGGGGGAGGAGGTGGAAGGGAAGGAGGTGGAAGGGGAGGAGGTGGAAGGGGAGGCGGTGTAAGGGGGGGAGGTGGAGGGGAAGGAGGTGGAAGGGGAGGAGGTCTAAGGGGGAGGAGGTGGAAGGGAAGGAGGTGGAAGGGGAGGCGGTGTAAGGGGGAGGAGGTGGAAGGGGGAGGAGGTGTAGGGGGAGGAGGTGGAAGGGGAGGCGGTGGAAGGGAAGTAGTTGTAAGGGGGAGGAGGTGTAAGTGGAGGAGGTGTAGGGGGAGGAGGTGTAAGGGAAGGAGGTGTGAGGGAAGGAGGTGTAGGGGGAGGAGGTGTAAGGGAAGGAGGTGTAAGGG
>PYXC01002199.1:187500-212500 GCA_015244755.2 Tenualosa ilisha | reverse complement strand
TACATTCAGAATTGTTTCTGAACTATTGGCAGCCATGATTACATTCAGATCTGACTGTAACCTTTTGGCAACCACATTCTCGCTCAGACAGCTCTACACTCGGCAACCATGCGTTTGCTCAGACATGGTTCTAAACCACTGGCAACCACACTCTTGCTCAGACATAGTTCTAAACTACTGACAACCATGCATTCGCTCAGACAGGCTTCTAAACTATTGACAACCATGCATCCGCTCAGATGTGGTTCTAAACTATGACGACCATGCATCCACTCAGACGTGGTTCTAAATTATTGACAGCCATGCATCCACTCAGACGTGGTTCTAAACTCTTGGCAACCATGCATTCGCTCAGACGTGGTTCAATTTTCTTGGCAACCACTCTCACATACAGACTTGGGTCCAGTTGAGTTCCATATCACATGATTGTTGACATCATTGCAATGAGACGTGTGTAACTTACATAATGCTCTGCTTTCATGTAAATTAGTTACTGGACATTCTGTAACTGACAGGAAATGTACTGCCTTTAAAATAGGTTTTATCTTCAGTAAGTTTAAAAGAATTCACGGAATGCTTTCATTATCATTCCATTATCACATTTTAATCTCAAATATCCAAATCAGACATGTTTTAACATCATCAAAACAACCGACACATGAATTTGAATTTTTCAGGCTTATAGAGAACTGACTCAATTATATGAAGTGTAACATGACCACTGAGAGAAGATGCTGTTATCTTCTGGGAACTGCACATTAACAAGACTTTAATTGACAGAAAACCACCAGTTGTTCCTTGGAAATTCTCTCATTGTGAAAGCTTATGAAAACACAACTGGAGGTCACATGTTCATCAAAGTTCAGGTCATGTATGAGACTGGATTGCATAAGCACAGTTGGTGAAGAGAAGCATGGCTTGAAAAGACTTATTTCACATGTGCGTTTTACTTCAAGTAGCCGCTTACACAGCTGGCTTAGAGCAATGCATTCTGGGCTTTCACACAATGCAAACTTCCATCAAGTCAAGACAGCGTGCATGGCTTTAAATTAAATGGAAGTGGTTGCCTCAAAGGAGAAATCCAGTGTTAATTACTCCATAGCACTGTTGTTCCAGATCACACAGTGCTGTCAACAGGAAAAGGGAATGAGACTATTTGATATAGCAGACCAAATAGTGAACTGGTAGCCAATAAAAATTGGGGTATTGTAATTTAGTTTCATTTTCCTACGCCCCATTCATTTAATGTTAACTGCCAGTTCGTTAAATGGTCTATGTTGTGTCATATTTTCTGGTTATATTGAATACCAGCAGCACAATTTGACCTGGAACAACAGGGCTTTGGATTGATTCAGAAGTGACTAGAGCTGTATGTGTGTAGTTGTGCGCACACAGGAAAAAGCTTCAGTTATGTCTAAAGTCCAGGAAGTGATTGATGAAGGTGAGGGGTTATAGGCCAGATTAGCAGGATAAAGACGGAGAGAGAAGGAAGGGAGGAGAGTGAATGTGTTTACATGTACAGTTGGTTGCTGGGGGAGGAGAGTGCTTTAGTGTGTGTGTGTGTGTGTGTGGAGGAGGAGGAAACCGAATGGGGGGGCATGTCAGCTGTGTGTATGCGTGTGTGTTTGTGTTTGTGCATTTTAGCATTTTTTAATGTAATCATTTAGGAACACATTTGTAGGGTTTGAATATGCAAGTGAGTGTATGTATGTGTGTGTGTGTGTGTGTGTGTGTGTGTGTGTGTGTTTGTGTGTGTGTGTGGTGGGGGTGGGAGCCATGAAAAGCATTTATATATGTTGACAACAGCAGTTACAATCGTGTTTACGTTTATTTAGAATGAATTAAAACATGTAAAATGGAACCATGAATTACAATGATCAGAACGATATCGCCAATAAAATCAGTTCTACTTTTCTCTTGGCTCTGGCTTTCAATCACTCTGACAGTGTTTGCTGACAGACAACTATATCTAAACAATGTTGGCTGATAACAATTTCCAAACATGCAGACAGACTACCATATCTAAATGCAGCCAAAAATATCTAAAAATGCAGAGAATTGTCTAAAGAATGTGTTCATGCAGGCAGACATCTACGTCTAAGCAATGTCAGCATCTGAAAGACAATTGTATCTAAATCATTTTTCTTTTTTCCTGACCAGTATTTTTCCAAACATTTTCTTCTTATGATAAAATTGTCAACGTTTGTCTGGGTACTATAACGCTGCCTTTAAACAGGATTACTCCAAACTTTGAACATCCTAAACCTCCATATATTAGGAGAAACTCAATACTGATGTACACCTGATATGATAATTAGTATGTGGAAGACACAGAGGTTAAATTGGTCAAAAAGATGTCTGATTCAGACATGGCGTAATGCTGGGAACATATAGTCATCCTTAGTGCCAATCATCTCACCTTACATACAGTAGGCAGACAGAAATACTATCTCAGTCCGGTACAGAATTGATAGTCTGAAGGTGGGTTTATGTTACATTTCACAAGGCCCTGCGGGTGGAGGTTCACGCATATGGAGGGAGACAGCGTGAGAAGAGTCACGGTTCCCTCTCCCCTGCAAAAATACCTGTGAGCAATTCATGCCCCTGCACATCTCGCTCGCTGTCCTTAACCTCCCATCTTTGAACAAGATCTCTCTCTCATTGATTCCCCCCTTCTCTCCTTCTTTCTATCCATCTTTTTCTCCCTGTTTCTCTTCTTCAGCCGGGGTTAATCTCCCTCCTATTTCTCTCTCTCTCTCTCTCTCTCTGTCCCTACTACTAATCCTTCCCTCTCTAATAAAGGCCTGTTTTCATCACTTAGAGAACAAAATGGCCACAAACCAAGTCAAAACTAGAAAAGGCAATATAGGGTCCTCCTGAGCAATATAGGGTCCATGACCCAATACAAATTCCAGACGGTGTTCGGGATCACCACCAAAATTGAATCATCTGTTCCAACAAATGCCAGCATAAACATAAACGGAAGTTAAATGAGATGGTCTACTATGTCAAAATAATGAGATACAAAGTCAAAATTGGCATCTCAAAAAGTTTGATTTAGTTTGTGGACATTGTTTTCCCCTCACAAGTGGCTCAAACTTGTCTCCATACGCTCTCATCAGTGTCTGCAGTTTAATGATTTCTGTGTATTCTTCTCCCGCTGAGGTGCAGTCTGGGTAACCAAAGGCAGCAATCAGACACTGCAGAGATCCGACAATATTTCTAATCAGACACCCATAGAGACAGAGATAGAGAAGAAGAAGAAGGTGAGGACGAGAAGAAGAGAAGAAAAAAAGAGAGAAAAAGCGACATTATTCATCTTTCATCATGGCCTTTTCTACCTCTGTGTGAAACAGGACAATCATCCTCACCCACCACACCTCTCTTCTGAGGTAAATGAAACCACAGACCACTGAGTGTTTACAGTCGGTTATAGTTTCATCCACAAGACACTATTATTCAGTGTTCTATTGCTTTCTGGCAACCTGTCATAACCACACCTGGAGCAGGTTAATCTAAACCATTCCATCTTGTGACTGAGTTCAAAATCACTCATTGGCTGCCTCCTGAAAGGTTTCCCAATTTTCTAATTACTCAGAAGTTGGTTTGTCTGCTCTGTCTGCACACACCCAATTGTAACCAGCATAACACAGACAAAGAAAAGCATTGTTGTTTATTTGTAATCGTGAGGTTACCCCAGGTGTACAACTGAAAGGTCCATTCAGGTAGACTGTGTGCAACAATTAGCTTCCACTGTAATCAGTGGAACTGGCTTCACCAGTCAACGAAGTGATGCACTCATTCTAAAAATTACAATTGAGCTCATTCGATTCATGTCACAGCGTTCTCCATGGCCATGTTATTGACAGATAAGCTGTCAGTCAATGCAGCTGTCTATCAAAGCTATGATAGCTTTTTGACACCCAATGTTCAAAAACATGAAGGGAAATACGACTGATGATCGCACAGGAGAGAATAGCTCGCTAGGATCAGGTGAAACTTCCAGCCACACCACCGTCGTCATTTTACCACAGGTGACATAAGATTAGCAACCTCACAGCGAAGCCCTTAGACTACTCATCATATAACCACAGAAAACGCTTGTTTTAGGGGAGGTGATGTTTGAAAGGTGTTCAAACATCACTGGTCACTGGTCAATAAACTTATGTCGGTGAAGTGTGTGTGTTTTATAGAGCCGATTGAAACATTTTAACTAGGCTAAAAGGAGTTTACAAAGAGGGAGGACTGAAAGCTACATTTACTTGAAATTAGCCCACAAGAATAGCTGCAGCAGCAATGGTATGTCAACATGGCCACTCAAGAGTCATTTTGGAATTGTGAAAGAGCCCTATTGTCCTCTGAAAACCATTTCTTAGGCTTTGAAGACCAAATGCCTCAGTTGCACTACTGGTGTAGCCTGACTGTGAAGGCCTCAACACCTACACTTGGAGTTGACATGAGTGTGCCCAGACACAATCTTTGGTGTGGCTTTCAACATTCTATTGCTTAGATTCTAGCTGTCAACACAATTAACTCTGCTGTCACTGAATTGGTGATTATGATTTGAAAATATTTTATCAGCGCTGATCAGTAAAATACGTAATTTGAACGTAGTTTGACAGTTGAACATGTTGCACCTATGCATGGAGAGTGCATCGTTTGAATCGATGGTGGGACTAGAATGAGTGTTTTCAGGAGAGCTTTGGAATGGTTCCTGATGTACACACAAATTCAGAAAACTGTGCTCACAACATCAAAACAAACTTGTCCTACACATAATGGTTAAAGTAGATTCTAGTCCAGACCAAACATTCTTGTGTGAAATCATCTTAAATCCTTTCTTAGCCTGACAGAGTCACACAGTGTATTATTGCATTACATTTGCATCAGCAGAAAGCCACAGAGTACAGAGTACACACAGGCTTGGCTTGGCTTGCCCGATTCACTTGGCACCTATGGGCATGTTTACTGTACCTGCATGGCAACTGGGGGAGTTTTCTGGCTTGGGTCTGAACCGGTCGAGCTCCAGATGAGCTGGAGATTCCCTAACCTAAGCAGGATAGGCCCACATACCCCCACCTGCTCACTGGCCAACAACATATAAATCACACACCTGACAGGTAAACTACAGCTACCTGGAGCTTCAGGCTAAGTAGACCACGTGTAAACCCACTGATCAGAGATCAGATTGCTCCCTCTCCTCGACATCTACACAGGCCAGGACATGAGACTTAGCCCTTCAGATGAGGACTTCTTCAGGGGAGGAACTCTGTCTCTGCCGACAACAACAAAGGTGATGGTTTTAAAAGTGTGAAATGCTTGAATTTGGCAGCTTTATGAGATCCTCATATATGTCAGGTGTTGCCTGGCAGTGAGAACGATGTTGTGAGAAAGAGAGAGAGAGAGAGAGAAGGCAAAGACAGAGAGAGAGTCGAGACAAGGCACTCAGAGAAGATTGCATGCACTAATATCCATCAGCGCCTGGGGAGCTCAACAATGCGCTTAAAGTAGACAGTGTATGAATCCCAATGCCCCTCCTTAGCACTAAACCCTGAACCCTCAAAGAACTAACTGTTTGGAATCAATTCCATGATTGGCTGATTTATGCCACATAAGTCCTTCGGGGTTCAGGGCAGTGGGATAGGGGGGATATTGGGATTTAGATAATCTCCTCTGGAGAGGGAAACGATAGGCCAGGAGGTCACTGAGGTTTTTCTAGAGGTTTTGAAAGGTACCCAAAATGCAATCTGTTACACCAGCCCAGGGCGAGGTGGGGGGAGCGGGGGGGGGGACAATTTTCCGTATCATTAACAGAGGCAAACCAGAGTCTGTGTCATTTGCCTGCTGAAGCATGTGGGTGACGAACGCTAACCCAAGACCTCCACCGACTTTGACGTGCCAGCGAGACAGACGCAGTTACCGCCAAAAGCTTGTCTGACCTGGTATTATCAAGACCAAATCTCCTCTTTAAAACATCCCCCACTTGCACATGAAAGGACAAGCGCTGTGAATCCACCATTGTGTCTTTTTAGACTATCTGTTTCTTAAAATGGAGACTATCAATGACGCCTGTCAGCGGAGTCTGAGAGTATGCGCAACCTCATCTGTTTGTTTTCCCCCTCAGACTCTGTCCAGGAAAGTGTCCAAAATACCGAATGTAGCAAAAAGATGCGTGTCGTTTCCTATTGCTGTCTATTTTCACCAAATTTATTCTACTGGAGGCTAGGGCTTTGAAAGGGTCAAACCCTAATGGGACAGGCCAGGAACCGCATATGGGGTCTCTGAGGACGAACATGGAGTAATGTTAATCGAGGACAGGGATATCTATCTCGCTGCTGAAGCAACTGTTTGGTGAAACTGCAAGTTTTTCTACACTCTGTAGGTGTCGCCAAAGACACAGTGGCAAGCAGAGTGAGAGAAGGTGCACAAAAGATATACTTAACGAGGCCTTTTGTGTTGTGTACCACTACAGAGATACTGAATGTGCAAAAACAAAAGACTTGATAAAGACATACTCAAGACAACAGATTATGCTTTAGCTTTTAACCTAGAACTCACAAAAGTAAAAAAAAAAAGAATATTAATTCCTCTAGTTGTGTTGGAGCAACCCAGCCATTAATTTCTCCAGTTTCGTTGGAGTACCCAACTGTGTGTTTTGACAGCCACTAATGAAGATAAAATAATGAAGGTAGGCTGTTCATATCACTGTTAGATTGCATAACCTCTAGTGCTTGGGTGTGTGGTGATTATGACTAATGAATATGTTTAGCTGTCTACTCTGCCACCCTCCTTAAAATGCCGCAAAAAAACCGCAGCACAGACTTGACCTCCCCTCTTGTGCAGACAGAATGGTGACGGATCCCGGCAGAGAATATTCCTGTGAGCCCATCTTACGGGAAATATTCAAATAAACACAAGATCCAGTTTCCCCCAATTATCATTTTGTACTTATGCAGCTTATGTGGTTGTTGCTGTGTTTTTTTTTTCTTTTATAACAAATTATCTCAAGTCGCATGGAGACTGTGTAAACCTGTAGCCCAAGGTAACTGTAACCTATTTCAAAAAAGAAAAACATTGTTTTGTTTGTTTTGTGGGTTCTTCACGTCTTCAATCATCTAATTTGAATGTGGTTAGTCTTTGTATGTTACCTCAATTAATCACATGCGTAGCCCTATATGAGACATAACAAGTACCCAGCTGCCTGGCTGCGCATGCTCAGTTCCTTGCAAAAATTATCAGGCAGGCATGCAAATGAGATTAAGCAAATTGGTATTTGTTTCTATAATTACTTTAGTCCTGCTACAGATCTGCTGAAATGAGATGAAAGCTGTCTGGAAGGGAACAAAAAAAATATTTCTCAAACGGTGACTTCAGCTCTTTGAAAATAATAAAACCATGTGTAAAACGGAGCAAAAAGCTAACAAAAGTGCTCTCTTTCTTCTCTTGCTCTCTCTCTCTCTCTCTCACACACACACACACACACACACATACCATGTACCTGAACTCTTTCTTTTATAAGAGGGGCTCCTCTGCGTTTTCATGGACAGCTGTTTGAGATCAGAGATGTCAGCAGCCGCGAGAGACGGCCCGGTGCAGAGCAGATGATAAGGCAGGAGGCGGCCCAAAGGTCAGCTTTCTCCGTAGTGGATGGCGGCGGTGGATGGCACATTTGTTCGCGACCTAACCTCCGCAAAAAGTCAAGCCACGCACACGGGAAATGCGCTGGGTCAGCAAGACAAAATGCTTTGGGGAGCGATAACAGTTTGTCGAATGCTAATTAAAATCAACCCTTTCATTCAATTATCACAGGTGCATACACAAGGTCATCCGTTGTTAATGAAAATGAATAGAGACTGCTGTGCTATTGAAACCGGATAAAATGGGTGAGTCGATAGCTGGAATAATTCCAACTAAAACAAGGGCAAAAAACAATATGACAAAACCATATACTCTCATATATTGCTTATAAATTAAAAACGGTGAAATAGCCTGCGGTGATTAATTGGGGTTGGCTTAATACAAGTACGGACGAGTCGTGAAAATGGGCTGTTGTTAGTGCCTAGTGAAAAGAAACAACCCCGGTGCAGGGAATGTCAGTGCACATCTGAACGCAGGAGGCGTGAAGCTCCGACTTGCTCCGGGCCGAGCGAGCGAGTTCATTTGGGAACCCAGCCATTTAGTTTGAGGATCACTTGGCTTGGTGAACTGACAGGCGAAAAACATTAAGTTTCTTTCTGGAGGGCTTGTGGCTGTAAATACGCCGCGGAATAACTGTAATGCTGAGGCTTTAGGACCCCAGCCTTTACATCATCTCAAATCACAAGGGCCCCCGCAAGAGAACACACAGCGAAACAGATGAGAGAGTTTAGGAAAGCATGACAGCACATGGTAGTCTGTGTTCTTTGAGAAAGAATTGTATACATTTTATATAAGTTATGTCTATATAGATAACAGCTTTCTTTTTTTTTTTTACTGAAATACAAATTTACTTCAACCACCATTAAATATGTGTAATTACACGAGTTCAGAATTGATTTCAGAATACTATCTCTCAACTTGTATCCAGAGTTTAAAGATCTATATCTGCTCTGCAGACCATGGGGCTTGCCTAGCCTCTGCCTCTAGGCTAACACATTGTTATAAAACCGCCCCAAATCATCCTCAGATGGACAAAAATAGTGGGGATTATAATAACACAAATACTAGTAATAATAACATGGATAAGAATATTGCTCTTTTTAGACTTTAATCTACCAGTTGGCTATGTGTCTGTTTGGTTGGCCGGCCCCAAGCTCCTTATAGGCAGTCAGAACATGCTGTGCCTGGCAAGGCTCAGAGCCTCCATTTCCTGAACCAGAACCCCGGGGGAAAGGAAGAGGCTATATTCCTCGGAGGACTGCGGGCACAGATTTAAAATCAGAGAGAAGCTTTATCCATCTCTCTCTCTCTCTGTCTATCTATCTATCTATCTATCTATCTCTCTCGGTCAGCGGAGATAAGTACTATCTAATAAATAAACAAATAGGCGTACAAATAAACAATTATGAAACTGTTTGTGTAATGCATGCCACCAGATAATCCATCTCTAATAAGTGCACTTTGTTCTCTGTTTGTGCTGACTTGGTGCCAGGGTATTATATCTTTGGCCCCATTTAACTTAGAGTACATACCAGGGCTGTAGTCTACTAGTCTACTAGTCTACTAGTCTACGTGATACACAGGTAAACGCCATATAAACAGACATAAAAGCAGAGCATCAACTGACATAAAATCAATAGATCCCAACTTTTGAAAAAATTTAGAATTTTTTGCTTTGTCTTTATTGTGATCATGTGATTGACTGTGATTGATGGGGAATAACACCGAATGTTTGAGAGCTGCTGCACTATATGGATGCCAGCACTGATACTGGCTGAGATTCTGGAAGGTTCGGTTCCCCACCCTAGTTTCCTGTGTACAACTGTCTTCACTCACTTACTTCACTCACTTACTTCCTTCCTAAATCTGTTATCTTCCAGCTCATGGAAACATATCACAATTCCTTTAATTCCTCTCTCTTTCTCTCCCCCTCTATCTTTTTATTTATTTATTTATCTATGCTATTAATCCTCCTTTCATCGACTCTCCATCCAGTGACCTCTGCTTCCCTTTTTTTTAGTCTGTCTTCATCCTTCTCTCCCTCATCTCAACACCACACACACACAGACACACACACACATACACACACACACTTCCTTTAACTTCTCTCCCCCTCCACGCCTATATTTAGCCATAATCCCTGAGTTCTGTTGCTACATCTGGACAGCACTCAACAGCTGGAGATAGATCTACATAAACAACCACACCCGCGCACACTTGCACGCAAGTTTGCACGTACACGGGCTAGCAGCAGTAGATGCACCCGAAAAGCAACACACACACACTGTACACCACACACACACATACTGCAAACACACAAAAACACACATACACACACACACACACAGAGAGAGAGAGGGAGAGAGAGAGAGAGTCACAGCAAAACACATGTACCATCTTAAACACACATTTGGTTTACAAAGTAACCACATCAGATCATGCTGACTTACACAGATACACACACTCCCACACTACACACACACACACACACACACACACACACATTACTTGTACCCTCGTCTAATCCCTGTGTTTATTGGGCATGCTTCCACGATCCATCTGTCTGGTTCTCTCCCTGCCAGACCCCTTTCAGGAGCAGATTCCTGGGATCTCTGGATCCCTTTAACTGATTTCATGGGACTGGAATCTCTTCCTGGCAGTGAATCTACACCCCCCAGACAATGAGAGTAGTCTGTGATGCACCATTCAAGAACACGAACTAGCTTGGTGAAGACGGTGGGGAATTACTGGAGGGGAATTGTAGCTAAGAATCTAAGAATACAACTCAGTTTGGTCAGGATGAAGGGGAATTGTGAACCTCAGGAAAGAAGGAATTCAGCGAAATTCCTAACCCACCCCTGCCTCTTCCCCACCCTCATGCACCTTCCTCCATCCTTAAAGTCTCCTTAGTGTTCCAGTTTGTTGTAATGTAGCTTAATTAAGCTTTATCTTTGACCTGCTTCTTGAACCACCGAAGAGTCCAATCCAGAGCTTCCCCCTGGAGCAGAAGAAAATGTGGAAAAGGACAAGTCAGACCAGATGGAGATGCCAAGACCGCAGAAATATGGAACAGAGAGCAGATGAAATGGAAGCACCCCAAGGGTCAACCTTAGGTATTTGAGCACTGTCTCTCTCAACACATCATCATCACCTTCAGCACCTTCAGTCTGGGCTCATTTATGCTGTGCCAACACAAATCCATGGAGATTGCCAACTCTTCTGTTTGTAATAAGGTCCTTGAGTGAAATATGTCTGATTTTGACATTTTTTTTCCTCTAAAAATGGCCTCTGACAGTCTAGTTGCTATTTTCCTTAGAGTTAAAAGAAATACCAAAAATATTTTCTCAAAGGACTCCAAATACTCAAATAAAAAAAATGTTTGTCCTCAAAAAACAAAAAAGGCAACCCAGAATATTCCCATTCGTCCTTTTGTCAGTGCTCATCAAGGTCAAAGTCCATCTGTAAAAAACACTCTAATAATAATCTAATGTCCGATCATGCTTTAGATTTACATCTCAATCCTCTCAAACCTACTTGCAGTGCGTTCCCTAGCTCGCCATTAAATCTGTCCACTGAGATGATTAAGAAAAATCAGTGTGGTCAGGTCAGTAATCCACGCTCTGATCCACTTCCATGATTAGGGTATTCTAAAGGGAATGTCAAAATGACAAGCAAATGCCGCTGACCCTTGGGTAGGCAACAGACAGACAGTATAATCTCACTCTGTCTAGCACTGAAGACAAAGAGACTTAATAGAAATATTTGACTGAAACACCATGGACTTCACAGCAGATCCTCCATACTGAGAAATGAATGTACATGCATGTACTAGCGGAACATGAGACTGACAAGGAGAGACTCTTCTGATGGGAAATATGGTGGGTCAGACTGGCTAGGATTAGGGTCAGGCCCCAGTCACACCGTGAACGGTGTGTGAGTGTGGCGGCCATGATTTTGTACTGTTCTTATTTTGGTGTTCATGTTAACAGGTTAGAGCTTACACACTGCCATGTTATGTATGGCTCACACAGCACCAGTATTGCCAGGTGCTCTTACACTTGAAAATCGAAAGGACAAATTTTTTTTTTTAATTATTATTACACAAGCACAGAACAATAGAAGCGATAGATGTGAAACAGGGGGGTGGCAGCAGCAGCAGCAGCAGCAGCTTGGAGCTGCTTTCTGGTGTGAAAATGCACAGCAACTGCTACACACTGCTTACACACCGCTTGCTGTGTGAATCGGGACTTAGGGCTCGGAAACTGGTGCTTGTGCTGGTTCTAGAACGTCATACTGCTATTCTGGAATGCAAAGTACAACTCACATGGAGACTGGGAGGAGTCATGACGAGTTCTTGTACCATTGGAATAAATTGCACAGACATTTTACCAAGATTTTTTTGTAAAACATGGGCTCTGTTTTGTAAATATTTACTATTTTCAAAAATTCTTTTAGCTTAAAAAAAAATCTAAACTAGAACAGCACAAGTCCCGCAGACTCTGTGCAAGTCATGTCCAGTAAACAGCACATCAGTATATCACCCACTGCGGAAACAGCACGGGTGTCATTCCTCCCAGCCTACCCATAATTCAATTGTTTATATGACAGACTCATTACCAGTGACCCATTCCATTTGCCTTTGACCTTTCGCAGGCATATTCTCTGGAGATAATCCCTACATCTAACCTTAAAGGATGGCCCTGAAGATTGCAGATAAGCTATATAAAGCCTCGAGACAGACTTCATCTCTGCAGGATTAGCAAGGAAAAAAAAACTTGTTTTACTTTTTTTTTTTCTGTGTGTGTGGCACAAAAGGCCAAGGACACCTTAAGTGTCGTGGAATCCTTCACGTGTTTGACGGATCAGATGGCCTGTCAGGCACTGCCTGGAGAGTAAAAACAACCCTGTGGCAACAGCACTGTACACAGAGGGCATCTTTGATATCAAGATCACTCACTGCAAATTTCACCAGACATGTGACTGCCATTGCCATTGCACTCAAGGTTCAGTGGTTCACCAAAGCAAACTTGCTTGATTCCAAACCTATAATTCCAACTGGAAACATATACTATATTTATGTGGGGAAAAAAAAAAACATTTGTTCTTGATAGAAGGCCTCCGTATCAAGTTATCCTACTACTGTCATGATTATTAAATGAATCAGTTGATGATTTCTATGCAACCTCCATCTCTCTTCTTCTCAAGTTGGACGTCTCTGCAGAAAAAAAAGACAAAAAAAAATGGCTAAAAGACTGTATTAAATATCTTTATTAAATGCAGTTCTATAAATGTCTACACTAGTGCTGTGCCAGCGTTTGCAGTCCATGATGGTATTTCAGTCATAATTTAGGCCAATTAGGGCATTTGACTGGATCTGGAGATGTGTTTAGAGGCTGTCGTTCTGCCAGCGGCCTCCAGACGCGGAGAGTCGTGCCTGGGCCGGACTGCAAGTCTCTCTGGACAAGTGCCTCGGCCAAAACCAGAGGAAACCGATGCGAACAAAAGGGAACGGCTAGCCCACAAGCAAGCAGCTGCCGCTGCATTAGTCAAACCACCTGTCAGTTCAGGCAACGTGAGTCACTCTCAGCCTCAGATGCCCTGCCTCTGATTCGGTAACCAACCACTAGCAAAAAAAAAGGAGGAAAACAAACAATAACAAAAGAGCAGAATGGTAGCAACACACACGACTCTGAGAAAACCCACACAACACTTTACACACACATTAGCATCCAGGAAAACCCAATAATTTCCACCATAATCCAGCAAGGCCAGTAAGCTTATTTACCTTCAGTGACCAGCCTGCTGGCAGTCTATAGATTAGGATTATTGACATACCATGTCTTTGACCGCCAGCCCCGATGTAATGGTCAGAGGTCAGATGATCATTTCAGAGGTAATCCAATGGGTTACCTGCCAGATGAACCATTACAGATTAGGATTGGTCCATAGATTAATCATCACCAGGAACCCATTATGAGTTACATGCATCATAATATGAATAAATGGGGGAAAGTGACCAATAGATTTTGTGTGTGTGTGTGTGTGTGTGTGTTGTTACGGGCTCAGGTTTCTACGAAGTGGCACGCCACTGTGTTTTCATAACTGTGGTCAGATGGTCACAGACGCAATGATGGAGGATGAAGGGCAGAGATGCCGGTGTCCCCTGAGGTTAATCCAACCCCTAGATCAGGGTTGTTTGCGGTCGCACACTACACAAGTTGGCTCAATCTGTTGTTTACACAGCATAGAGGAGGAGAAATGAGCAAAGCTGGCTCATTCAGACTGGCAAACACACCCACACACACACACACACACACACAAATTAAATGACACATACATACATAATATACATATAAATACATGCAGGCACACACACCTCATTGGCATACCTGTTTTATCAATACATACACACATTCTCACACACACATACACATTATCCATATACAGTACCTACTAGGCCCATAACTAGCTTTTAGGACAGTCAGGTTACCCCAATATATATATACTTTTTCACACACTATTTTTCTCATTAGCAAAAGCTTAAAAACAGCTATTGTATTCTTATCTGTTTTTACTCGGGCTGTGATTGGTTGCTGATGTGGCCTGTTTAACTTGTGTAAAAGTAAATACTAATGTGTAAGAGAAAACGAAGAGAAAAATCCTCTTAATATACTTTCGATATGAACTGTCAACACCGATATGACATCCGTCTTCCTTAGCTAACCCTTTGAGAACAAATTGATGCATGAGCAAGTTATATGCTGTAGGTAAGTGACCATTAGCTAATTCAGTCTCTGCAAACCTAGTGATGTGTCTTAATTTTAAAGTTTAGTTTAAAACAGATTAGTATTATGTGTGGAAACAGTGTGGCACTTCCTTGAAAAGTGACTTTTTTGCCACACCAGTAATGCCAATGAAATGCCACTTTTTTATGATGTGGCCTAGATGAGAATTTCCTGTTGAAAATATGTAAATACTGTGGTTGTTCATGTTCTGTTACATCCTTAAGACTAAGATTGCCCAGTGGATAAACTTTAGGCTTTTCAAATTAAATGTTTTGGATCCATCCTTTGGCACAAACAGTCCTTTCTGCTTTATCTTTCCACTGACAACAAGAACAAACAACCTCAGTACATTTGGCTGAGTTGAACAGCTTCGCAGTGATGCACAGTCATGGAGAACGAAGGCCCAGTGACCCTAGATGTCTGTCAGCTCTCTCTAGAGATTGGGCTCATTCGACTTTACCTGACTTTATCAAGCTGGCTGCAGCCAGCGATGCATTTTGGGTTGAAAGCCCTTTCATGTTCCCATCCCATTAGTTATTTTTGCCGTTTACAACCCAGAATGCATCGCTGGCTGCAGTCGTCTGGTGATGTTGAATCTGCCTATTTTTAAAGCTCTGCATGTTCGTGACCTACTGACGTTGGAAGGTAGTTAGCTTTTTATCCAAGGTCGTTTGCATCATAATACGTAATACATGGCAGTTTATTAGCGTTGTAAAAGTGATAAAGTTAACTTATTTGGATTACGCAATCATCTCATCTCATGAGGTGAGGTTTAGGAGGGGTGAGTGTGGCCTAGCTGCAAGTGTAGAATGTTAGTAAAACCCCTCTCTCAACATCTCAAGAGCCTCCTAGGACACTTGACCCCTGATCCGAGGTTGCAGTGAGGTTGCAGGTTTGAGCCCTTGGATGCACTGCGCAGGATGACCTCTGTTATATTCGCATGGGGGTCTGTTGGCACAAGGTTCTGTTTGGACCACAGAGTTCTGTATGGATACAAGGATACAAGGAAGGATACAAGGAAGGACACAAGGAAAATTTTACTGTCACATGCATATGGTTACTAAGTGTAAAAAATGCAGTGAAATTGTGTCTGTTTCTCAGCCTATTTGTGCATGGGGGGGGGGTGTAGGAAGGGACAGGATAAAGTGCATATAGTGCATAAAGTGCATGTGGGGAGGGTGGCTAAGGGCTGCATTAAGATGGGGGGGTGTGTTGTAATGGTGATGAATAGTGTTGACACAGGGCACGAGCTATGTGGCTTGCTTGTTCATGCATCCACAGGAACAGTAACCGCATCCTGCACCTCTGAAACTTTAAACAGGGAACAATGTTTTTCTTTTCTGTCCTCCCATGCAGACTGTTGTGGTCCAAATCTGTCGCTCATAGCAGCCTGATGAGCACAGACATAACACAATGCAAGAGATACCTACATACACCCTGGATTTCTATTTCGCATTTTGTGTGAGAGTGTGTGTGTGTGTGTGTGTGTGTGTGTGTGTGTGTGTGGTAAAAATGTCTGAGTATATGTTTATTTATTAAGTTTTCGTATGGCTGTGTATACATGAATGTGTGCACCTTCCACCTCCACCCTTCCATTCATTCCCCTAACCCAAGTGCAGGCCAGTAAATGGGATTCAGCAGACAATTCTGTCCAAAGTGTCTAATGACCCTGCCAAGGCCTCCTTTGGCCCCGCCCACCTTGTGTGATTGGATCGCTCTCTACCTCTCTTTTTGCAGCAGGTGCAATGTGCTCAGGTGTGCTCAGGTGTGCTCAGGTGTGAGTGGGTGACTTCTGATTGGCATCCGGATAAGAAACCTGTTCTCCCCAGAAACCTGCTCATTGTTCTCTTCTCTTCTTCACCTTGATGTCTGGCTTTTGTTCTCTGGCTTTGCCTAACATCCCCTAAACAGACTGGCAGTGCACTTATGCCCCCTCTTTCACCACACAGGCTTTGTTGACATTTTTTTTGTTATCTTTTTTTAATAACAAAGTTTTGCAACAACAGAGTTGCAAACATGTATGACAAACAATCATCTTCTTTTTCCAAACTATTATGATGGCCGGGGGGGGAAGTTAGGATGATTCCAAGGACCTGGCACTGATAGGGGGCCCTAGAGAACATTTTAATATTATAATCAATGTTTGGGAGGCCCAAAATAATTCTCTGTCATAGGGCCCAAAATTTCTAGCGGCGCTGCTGATCATGGCCTTCACCTTCCACTCAACCCATCCGACCACCATAAAATGTTGTTGACGTTCTTCAAAAAATTTGAATATGTTCTTCAATAAATTTTTTACAACTTATAATTCTGTGTGTGGCCACCCAATCGTGTCTTCATGCTTGAGCTGGCATGTGTTGCAGAAAGCAATAAAGACTCAGAATGGCAAGGCTGGCTGTTGAATCCAAGCCAACCATTTATCAGACGCTGACGATATCAAAGCTTCAGCACCACGCCTTCAACGTTGTACAATGACCTGGATGGGGTCATCTCGTGTGACTCACTGCTTACACAATAATTACAATGAATTCAGCAGGCTGGAAACATCAATGACTCCATTGTCTCAAAGGAAAAATACGGAGTCTGTATCTGTGATCCTTGAGGCTGCCGAATGCTGTCAGTAGGTATGACAAGAATGACAGCATTTGATGCAACGTAGGCCAAATAGCAAAGCGGTAGCCAGGACTAACTGATGGAGGCACAGGAACAAAAGGAACAAAACTTCCTTGCCCTCGTCAGTTAGCCCTGGCTACCGCTTTGCTATTTGGCCTACATTGCTAGTGTTGGCCTAGCGTTGGCTGCCATTTTGCTATTGGGTCTACATTGTACCAAATTCTGTCATTCTCATACCCACCGACAGCACTGCACACCAAATAACAGGGCTATGGGTTAATTCACTCTGGACAATCCCTTTAAACGTGTTAGTTAGTCATGAGGTCATATTTGTTTTTTGCTTGTTTGTTTGTTTGTTTGTTTGTGTTTAGGTTTTCTTAGCCAATGCTTCTATCCAACACAACTCCTGAACCTAGGACCAAACAAAACACCCCATAATAGTAGCTCACCATTCCCTTCAGGTAGGTATTCCAAGAAGTCGGTTAAGTGGGAAACCTGGGTAAGTTAACCTAGGGAAAGTGGTAAACCTCCTAATAGACCATTTAAAGGGAATTTGATTTGCTATTCCCACAGGGCTTCCGTTTTAACATTCCATATATTATCTTAACTCAGTGGAAGTAGCTTGGGAACAAAATGGAACAATCCAGCAATTCCCAATGATAGAAAAAAGTGCTAGATGGACATTGGTCCAAAGAAGCAATGTAGAACCACATACATCCATGATTTTATATTTTATAAAATATAATAATCCAAACACCAGAGACTCCAATATAATCTGATTTTTATTTTAGAGTGACATTTTGGTAATGATTTTTTGGATCAGTTCACAGTGCCTGGGCACTGTGCATTGACAGCACTGTCCTTGCAGAGTGAAGAGCTATCAAATCACGGGGATATATTGACTAAATGTAACAAGAACGTTTTTTTTGTGTTTGTGTGTACAAAGTGCTTAATTACTCACTTCACCTTGAAGACAGGTTTTCTGTCTGCATGGTCATCTCAGTTTCACATAATGGCAAAACTAACTCAAGGGCCACTGTACCAGTCAATCCTGTGATACAATCATTGCCACTGAGTGTTTTAGTTAAGTGCTTTGACTTCTTGGAGGAGCAGAGCAGTCCAAAGTAAATACTGTCCATTTCAGTTCAAGCACAATCAGATACCACCTGGTGCACAAGATGGGCAAATTAGACTGATACAGACACTTGTTGGTTGGGCTAACTGGAGATCTAGCTTTCCACAACTTCTCTACTGGACCCGACATCCGGACATATTGCACACATGCACCACACACTCTTGCATCCACACACATTACACACACACTTACACATGACAGAATTGCGAGCACAAACACACACACTCACACACTTTTTTCTACCAGCCCTGGCATCCACACACCCACACACACATATAATATAAGCACTTCCTCACACACACGTACACGTCATAAGCATACACACACACACACACACACATAATTTTAACAAACTAAAAGTGGTTTTCAACACACATTACACACTCACATACACATATGACATAGGCCTAAAGTGTGCACACACACTTACATGACTTAAGCATACAAACACACACACACACTATTTTGACGAACTAAAAGTGGATTTCTGCACTTTCTCTGGCTAGCTCTGGCATCTGCACACATTACACACCCACATACACATATGACATAAATGTGTGTGCACACACACACACACACACACACACACACACCCTGTTGCCTGCATGTTAGCACCATCTCTAATGGGCTTTAAATCCTCTGTGGTAAGAGCCAGTCAGTCAGATAGATGTCTTCCTCTGCTCCTGTCTTCTCTCTGTGCCCCTGCCAGACCCAGAGACAGCACGCAGGATTTAACAAGCTAGCCTAACAGCTGTCCTCACTTAGCCTGCACTGATGGATTGGGAACACTGTCACACACGTTGTTTGTGTGTGCCTGTTTCCAAGCATGTGTGTGTGTGTGTGTGTGGTGTGTGTCACTTACTGTTTGTGTGCGTTTTTCCAAGCTTGTGTGTACATATCTGTGTGAGAGTGCAAAATGTGTGTGTGTGTGTGTGTGTGTGTGTGTCTGTGTGTGTGGGAACACACAAGACTTGATTTGTTGGCAAAGTAGTTCTGAAAGCCTTTGTGTTTAGTAGCATCTAAACATCTGTGGGTGACAGCTAATGCAGATGCATCTCTGTGTGTGGGCGCATGTATCTGTGTGTGTGTTTGTGTGTGTGTGTGTGTGTGTGTGTGTGTGCGCGTGTGATATCTTGTTCAGATCACACACACAGAGACACACAGACAGACGAGCTGACAAACAGATAGGGACTTGTAACGTGTGTGTGTGTGTGTGTGTGTGTGTATGCAGGAGTGCATGTGCTTGTATGAGACGACAGCTATTGAACCAGGATTCCTAGCAAAGGCACTTATGTGGTTACATCAGTACCACTTTGGAAAAGCGGGATAGTGATTTGTGTGTGTGTGTGTGCATGTGTGTGACAGCATGATGAGAGCAAAGTGACGGAAGAGTGAAAGAGAGATGGGGTGAAATGGTTAGACGGAGGGAAAGAGTGAAAGAGCAACGGAAAACATGAAGATCGAGAGTGAAAGCAGTAGAGAGGTGGAACGACCAGAGAGGATGGACACAAGTCAAGTCAGGTCAAGTCAAGTCAAGTCGCATTTATATAATAATAATTTATAATATTATTATAATAATTAGAGTATATTAAATTGGTTTAAAAACAATGTTTCTGTATTGCGATGTAAGAAATGGAATTATCTGTAGGTGTATCACACATAAAATATAGACCTCAGTGAACATTTTAATATAAGTTTTGGTTATGTGAGCACAATTTTTTTTTTCCATGGTAAGGATGACTTTTGCGTGGAATTACCAATATAGCTTGATGTCATCAACAACAGCTGACCAAAGAGATGTACAAGCAAAATCAGATGCCTTAGCTACTGTGCCAACACACCGTTTCCTTCTACTTAGCCAAACGGACAAACAGCAACATGTAGTGAGAAGGGGAAAAGTAATAAAGAAAATGTCAAAACCAATAAATAAACAGATAAATAAACAGATAAATAAATAAAAACAAAATAAATAAAATAGAGAGGAAGTGAACAATGTAGAGATTTGTGTAATAGATGACAGGAGGAAAAGAGAGACTGAGAGATGGATGGAGAGAGGGATAAAGAGATTGAGAGAGGGACAGAGAGAGGGATAGAGAGATTGAGAGAGGGACAGAGAGAGGGATAGAGACATTTGAGAAAAAAGAGAGGCAAAGGCATTTTAGTTCCTTTAATAATGGGTTACTAGAGGACCTCAAATGGCCTGCCTGATGGGACTGCATATAATCTACGTATCCATGTTCATGTGTGGAAGATTGGATGCTCCTGTCTCAATGGATCTTTCCATGAAGACACTGTGGTGTGTGTGTGTGTGTGTGTGTGTGTGTGTGTGTGTGTGTGTGTGTGTGTGTGGTGTGTGTGTGTGTGTGTGTGTGTGTGTGTGTGTGTTTGCACATTGCATTTCATGTGTCAGGGTGAATTTTTGTATGTATGTATTTGTATGAGAATTCATGCATGTCTTGTTTTTCACATGGAATTTTGCTTGAGTGTGTGTGTGTGTGTGGTGTGTGTGTGTGTGTGTGTGTGTGTGTGTGTGTGTGTGTGTGTGTGTGTGCCAGTATGCCAGTGGGCATGTCTCTGCTGGATGTACCTGGCAGTTCGGCTGTTACACAATACACTCTGACCTAAAAGTAGGGGTTACTGGGAAAAGCACTCTCAATCACATCACACAGAGAGAGAGAGAGAGTAAACAAGGGGTTGAGGAGAGAGGGCAAAGAGGAATGGAAGAGGCTGCCAGCATTTTGAACTTATGAATGAAATATTGAATATTTTTACAAATATACACATGTCCAGATATATCAATACAACTGCATAATAACGAATGAACACACACACACACACACACACACACACACACACACACACACACTACAAACAAAGAAACAGAGCAGAACTAGGGCGCCAATAAATGAGGGCCTCATTCCCTGATTCAGCCAGCAAGAGCAAACACATTTCACCCTTCCTGCACACAATCACACACACTGAGGCTTTTATGCTCACACTCACATGCACACACACACACACAGGCACACACACAAGCACACACATTGAGGCTTTTATGCTCACAAACACACACACACACGCACGCACATACACAAACACACACTGAGGCTTTTATGCTCACTAACACACACGTGCACACACAAACAAACACACACACACACTGAGGCTTTCATGCTCTCACACACACACACACACACAAACAAGGGATTCACGATCTCACAGAAACACACACACGTTGCACAATCTCACAGAAACACACACACACACACACGTATACTCACTGAAGGTTTTGCTCTCACACACACACACACACACACACACACAAACACACACACACATGTGCTGAGACACACTGAGTTTAGCTGTCAAAGCCGAGGTTGAGTGCATGTGTGTGTGTTTTGTGAAGGTCAGGTCATGCCAAGCCTGGGGGAGCACTGACATTTCCAGAGACTCAGAGGCAGTAAGAGCAGCACAGCTAGGTGGAGGTGATGGAGGTAGTGCTGATGGTAGCACACACACACACACACATGCACACACATATGCACACACACATACACACACACACGCACACACACATACATACGCACACACACACACACACATGCACACACACATACACACACATATGCACACACACATATCACACACACCACACACACAACATACGCACACACACACACACACATGCACACACCACACACACACACACACACATGCACACACACATACACCACACACACACACACACACACCACGCACACACACATACATACGCACACACACATACACACACACACCACACACACATGCACACACATATGCACACACACATACACACACACACGCACACACACATACATACGCACACACACACACGCACACACATACACACGCACCACACACACATAAACACACACACACACATGCACACACATATGCACACACACATACACACACACAAGCACACACACATACATCGCACACACACACACACCACACACATACACACGCACACACACACACATAAACACACATACACACACACACACACACGCACACACACAACAACACACACACAACACATACACACACATATGCACACAACATACACACACACACATAATACACACACACACACGCACACACACATACACACACCAAATGCACATGTGGTGTTGATGGTAGCAGCATTAGCTTAGATTCTTCCCACCGCTAAAAACTCATAGACAGTAGTCTACAGCTAGTAACAGAGAATGTGTATCTCACACACACACGCACACACTTACACACACACTTACACACACACACACACACAATCACACACACACATACACACAAAGACACACTTACACACACACCCACACACATCACACACACACACACACACACCAAATGCACAGTGGTGTTGATGTAGAGCATTAGCTTAGATTCTTCCTACCGCTAAAAACTCATAGACAGTAGTCTACAGCTAGTAACAGAGAATGTGTATCTCACACACACACCACACACTTACACACACACACACACACACACACACACCACACACACACACACACACATACACACAAAGACACACTTACACACACACCCACACACACTCACACACACACACACATACACACAAAGACACACACACACACATACACAAAGACATACACACACACACACACACACACACACACATATACACAAAGACATACACACACACACACACACACACACACACATATCTCAGAAAGGTCCACTAGGATTACTATAGTATCTAACCCAGCTTTGCCCAGATGCACAGTGCTGTCAAACGTCCCACCACCAACACCCCCCACCCCCCACCCACGCCTGCCTCATGTTTTCCGAGGGATTAATATGAGGTCTGAGCTTAACACTAATGATTAAAGCGTACAGGATCCAGGTCAAAGGTTGATTGGTTGGATCCGGTTTTGAGAGAGAATCGCACTGCACACGAGACTCATATATCTGCATGTACCGCAAATAGGAGGCCATCGAATCAGATTACATATATAACAGTATTTTACAGTAGAAAGTGACAGAAGAGATGTTTAGTCTGGTGAGTCTATATATGGAGCTCTCTATACACACGCACACACACACACACACACACACACCACACACAGAGAGACACACATACACACACAACTATGAAGATTTGAGCAAAGTACTGTGGAATCCTTGGAGGAATCAGTACACACCACACACACACACACACTTATAGTGTCTTACAGTAGAACTGACAGAAGAGATATGTTTAGTCTGGTTAGTCTATACATGGAGCTCTCTATACACACTCACACATGCACACACACGCACACACACATACATACACACACAAACTATAAAGATGTGAGCAAAGTACTGTGGAACCTGCAAACACACACATGCACACACACTTATTGTGTCTTACAGTAGAAAGTGACAGAAGAGATATGTTTAGTCTGGTGAGTCTGTACGTGGAGCTCTCTATAGACACGCACACACACAGAGAGAGAGAGAGAGAGAGAGAGAGAGAGAGAGAGAGAAAAGTCAGCTACATGTAAATCAACTCTATTGAGGAATCAGTTGTGGAGCTACGAGACTCAATGCTCAGTCAGAGATTAGTGGTTTTGGGTGATTTGAAATGGTGAAGGACTAATGGGACGTCTGCTCAGCGAAAGCCATGACGGAGGAGCACCCAGCTGTTAATGACACCCTAATCCCTGAGCTGACTCATTGACAGATGTGTGGGAGAAATCAAAGATAGAGATGATCACTTTTTTTTCTTTTCGGAACCACCTCTCGACTGTAAATTTTGAATCAGCCTGGTAGATTCCAGGAGCAGAGAGTGAGAGAGAGAAAGGGTATGATTATTTGATGATGCTTAATGAATAATGAATTGTATTTACACAGCACAGTTCCATAACAGTGTTGGGCTTCGCAATCATCAAAAGACAATAGAGTCTGAGGGAAAGTTAAAAAAAAAAAAGAGCTCTCAGCCACCGTGCTGTGCCAACACACTGTTTCCTCTTACTTCCTGCTGTTTCCGTCATTGCGAGAATATTTGAAAACCAACAAAGTCACAGCCCACAGCCAGACACACAGCAAAAAACTGTGAACTGAAAGAGTGTAAACATTCAGGAATAGTTAGGTGGTAATTTACATGAAAACACAACACTATTCCTCATTGTTTAGTTTTCCCTAAAAAATAAAAGATAGCACTTAACTTGGGGGCGTCGACATAAGAGTGATATGACATGTGTCATGAAGACTAATGACGCTTCATTAGTGCTCATGAATGTTGTCATTAAGTGTCATTTGGTTTTTGTAATGTCCAAATAAAACTATAAAATAGAAATGGTTAATTCAGAACATAATATCCAGGACTTGTATAAACACAGCCTAAGCCTGTGCCTGTCAGTCTTTTCACTACAACACTTTCCATCTTTGTTTTTGTTTCTCCCTCTCACACACACACTCTCTCTCTGAACACCTGACATACTATTTATTCATGAATCATTTTTGAGGAGCAAAAACACAAGAGCTTTACTCTCATATACCAGTATAATGAGATGCAACAGACAATCTTGAATCTTGAAACTTGAATCCTAACAGACAACATGGTTGCTCTCCAAAATTACTCTTTTTTATCTCTTTTAATATATATATATATATTCTCATCAGCAGGGGTTTTGCTTTTAGTCTGTTAACATGTTTTCAAAACATTGAAAAGCAAAAAGTGATTTTGTGACCATCTTTGCTGTACTCTGAGTTAGGAATAGTTAGAGACCATTGAGTTAAATCTTAACTACCCTAAAAAGTAAAACATATCTTTTGTATT
>PYXC01002199.1:172500-182500 GCA_015244755.2 Tenualosa ilisha | reverse complement strand
TTAATGGCTACTCCCTCTCCCTTCCTCTCCCTTCCTCTCCCTTCCTCTCCCCCCTCTGATGGGTTCTTTTGTTCCGGCCCACTCAGATATACTGCATTCCCCTCTATAGAAACAGAAAGAGGGAACAGTGGGGTGTGTGTGTGTGTGTGTGTGTGGAGGAGGGGGGTGATGCCAGAGCAACAGTAGGCTAGTTTGGCCAGGCCCTGTGTCTGCTTTGCCTGGCTATTTTGGCTGTGCACTAGCTTGGGTCATCATGCCAGAGGATTTTGAAACACATTTTTTGAGAATTGCCAAAATAGAGAAGGGAGGAACCAGTGATGTGTGTAGTATATTATCCATCCATCTGTGCTTCTAGCGTTTTTCATCTGTTCTTTCTCTGTCTTTTTCTATCTCCCATCCTCTCTCTCTCTCTCTCTCTCTCTCTCTCTCTCTCTCTCTTCCCTTCTCTTCTTCTCCCCTGTCTCTCTTCTTTTCTGGCTATTCTTCTCTCTCGCCCTCTGTTCTGTCAGTACTCATTTGTCTTTCTCTCTTGATTTCTCTCTTTCTACCTCTCTCTCCCCTCTCTGTCTGTCTGTCATGTCTGCTGTGTCCTCTGACCACCCTGTAGCGTGAGCAGGATTATGCGCCCACAGCCTTGACACACACACACACACACACACACACACACACACACACACACAAAACACCAAACAAAACAACTTCCAAACATCCACCAAGTCTCAAAGAGAGAGGGACAGAGAATGAGAGAGAGAGAAGAGACAGAGAGTCCGTGGAGGATAGAGAAGGAACATCCACTGAGAAGAGAAAGAGAGAGAGAGATGGAGAGGGAATTAAGTCCACATTATCTACTTTAAGACACTGAGTTGGAAAACATGATTAACATCGTCTGTGAAAGTCCAGTCCAGCTTTAGGCTTAAAGTGCGTGTGTGTGTGTGTGTGTGTGTTTGGGGGGGGGAATTATTGGATTGCGAACATGCCCGTGTGTGTGTGATCAGCTTGAAGCAAATGAAAAGAAAAACATTCATTTGGAACATCATTGAGAGGGGAAAAAAGCATCCAGTTGCAGCCCCAGCAGTCTATTCATTCATGCCAGCTCCACAATGAACACCCACAGCGCAGGGGGCCGGTAGCAGGCGTTACAACACACTCGCCTGCCCTCTCTTTCTCTCTCTATCTCTCTCACACACACACACAATCACACACACACTCTCTATCTCTCTTTCTCTTTCTCTCTCACACACACACACTCTCTCTCTCTCACACACACACACAAACATACTCATACACACACTCTCGAACACATTCTGTCTCTCCGCCTTTCTCTTTCTGTCTTGCTTTCTCTCTATTTTCCCTCTCCATCTCTCCCTCTCTCACTCACTTTTGCATTTTCTCTCTCCACCTCTCCACCCAACCCCTCTCTCTTTCCACCAACGCCCCCCCCCCACACACACACACCGCCATTGGCCCATTCACAGAGAAGTGGATTTTAATGAGTGTCTTGGCTATGTTCCTTTCCTCTCCTATGCCGCCCTGGTCCGACCCGCTTGTCGACCCAAGTGAGACCAGGCAAGGCGAGGCGAATCGAGGCTGTCTGCTCCACAACGCCGCACCGCACGGGCCATCCGCACAGGCCTGGCATCCTCGTCGCCCGGCGACACATTGCTCGGTAGCCGCACACGTTATTTATTTATGCTGGGGTAACCATGCACCCAACCAAACCATGCTCCAAATATGGAAATGGAGAGAGAGAGAGAAAGAAAGAGAGAGAGAGAGAGACAGAGAGAGAAAGAGGGAGGGAAATGGACAGGATGCCAACAATGGGCTTAAAGGGACATGCTGGGACTGTTGAGTGAGTTGGCATGTGTATTTGGCATGTATACTCATGTATATTTGGTTGCTTTGGTCATGCACAGACGTAGCCAAACACTAGCACAGACATGCATATACACCCAGACACACACACACACACACAAAGAGCTGTGAGTCTGGAGTCATCCTCTGGAACATGTGCCCCTGTCTGGTGGAGCAGATTGGTAAGAACACATATGTACACACACACACACACACTCAGAGACAAACACAAACATACCCGTATACACACACACGTGCGCGCGCACACACACACACACACACACGCACACACACACACGAACCTACACATACTCATAAAGCCAGGTAAACACCCACACCCACAATGCTTGGAGTGACTAAAGACAATAGCATGAGGTCAGTGGGGTGGCATACAGACCTCCAGGTATGAATAAAACAAGAGAGGAGGAGAGAGAGGCAGCAGACTCCTGCGACTTCTTCTCTCCTCCTGCCAACCATCAGCATCACTACTGTCCGTCCATCTCTGAGGGTCAGCACAGGAATGTACACATCACATACACACACAAACACACACACACACACACACTTACAAACACACACATACACACATACACATACACCCACATACACATACTGATAGAACCATATAAACACACACGCACACATCAACAAAGTGACAGAGATATGGATGGTGAGAGAGAGGTACTGAACTCTCTGCATTATTGATTAGGCAGACGTGCAAAGCAGACAGGGGGAGGTCAAACTCTGAGCAAGAGAGGGAGAGGAACAGAGGGACAGAGAAAGAGACAGAAGGAGAGAAAATTGGAGAGAGAGACAGAGAGAGAGAGAGAGGAATAGAGAGGGAGAAAGTGACAGAGGGAGATGCAGGGAGAAAGAATGATCGGTAGTAAGAGCAACCAGTAGCCTCCAAGTTAATGACCTCCTCAGCTAGCACCATCTCAGACCCCCTCCTAGTTTGCAAGTATATTTCATTTTGCATGGAAGCACAGCTGCTGTAGAGACATCATTTTTTATCCTCACCCTCTGCTAGGGAGGATTGAGGGCATTACAATCATCTCTGCTCCTCCATCCACCTGTCTGTGGGTGTATCCACTCAAGAAACTTCTCTTCCAAGGACCGTAATGGAAATAAGCCCAAGAGCTTTATCATGTTAGTCTTTTTGACACTTTGTTCTGTACTGTTTTTTAATATATGCCTGTTTATTTATTTATTTATCTATTTATTTAGTGTGTTTGTTTATTTGAGAATTACTTTGGTGCAATATTGTCACTGGTTTTAATGGACTTAAAAAATACAGCATGCATAAGACAGAGGATCACCATATCACTTATATCACCACATTGTCTTTCTATATAATCATCTGCTGTTGATCTGACTTACAGGGTGGATACTGCAACTGATAGCCTTATTGTGCTTGTGCGCTATCATTTTGTTTTGCAGTCTGGACACATCTTTAGACATGTGGACATTTACTGCATGCATTAATCCTTGTCATCCAGTCCAGGAGGAGGCTACAACAGCAGTGCACAACTGGCGAGCCGGCCAGGATATATGCAGGATATATGACTGTACCGGGGGGATACTTAAAGGAGAAATCCGGTGTGAATCAATCAATGGCCCTGTTGCTCGAGGTCACCAAGAGCTGTCTGTGGGAAAAAGAACTAAGAAAAAGAACAATTTGGTTTATGTATTTAGTCTATGTTGTATCAGATTTTCTCAATGGATTGATTCACACCAGATTTTGACCTTAAGGCACTATGGGGTTGTTGTATATGAGTGATTATTATCCACTAGTTAGTCTAGATCTAGTATTAGTATTTTGTGAGCTTTCAAATAAGCTTTCAAATAAAAAAAAGCAACAGAGTTATTCTAGACTGAGTCGACTAGCTGCACAAAGAGTTTAGAGGAATGTTTGACAGCCTAAAAAAAAAAGAGAAAAAAAGATTATATCTTCATTTCAACATTTCCTAAACATAACGAGTGCTGGTTTGGCCCGCTGTTGTAACATGCAGATGTAGGTCTAGATCTTTTTCTATTTCATCATAATATTAACACTGCTGCTTTTTGGTCTTCATCATTCCTCATCCTCTATTCTCCTCTCTGCCACAACAGTGTGTTTGCCATCTGCATAGTTCCCACGAGACAAATAACTTTGTCTCATGACTCCTGCTGACATCCCTTTCACGTGCCCTGACTAACCCATATATCCTAGCAGTAACCTCTCTCTCTCTCTCTCTCACACACACACACACACACACAGAGAGAGAGAGAGAGAGAGAGAGAAACATAGGCAGGGAGAGAGAAAGAGAACAAAAGAAAAAAGACAATCACACCAATGTGAACACACGCACATACATAAACACACACAGTGAGAGAAACACACACACACGTGTGTGCGCGCGCACACACACACACGTGCACATACACACACACACACACACACACACACACTCACACAAGCCCCCAAAGCTGCCCTTGATACAGTTCAGCTGTAAGATTAGATCCCTGTGTTAATCTCCAAATACAGGGCTAACCTCCTGTTGAACTGTAAAACTGCAGTGGCACTTAGAGCGGTGGCGTGGTGGTGCAGCGTGGGCAAGGGGGTCAGTGGCAGGCCGCACAAACACTAGACCCACAACAACAGCCAGGCTCAGGGCCATTAACCTAATGGAAGCCCCCGCACATTACATCCTGCCAACGACCCTGCCACCGCTGAGCCCCTACAGACGTGGGGCCATTACTCACACACATATATGCGCGCGCACACACACACACAAACACACACACACACACTCACTCCGCCTCACACACACACACTCACTCTCCAGCACACACTGACCCGGCAACACCAGCCTACGCACACATACAGAAAGCACCAAGATAATCACGTACACACAGACACAAGCTCACACATAAACCAAAGATGATGTACATCCTTTATCTCTTCCTCTCATTCACACACACACACACACACACACACACACACACACACATACACACACACACACACACACACTCCAGCACACACTGATCCAGCAACACTTGCCTATGCACACACACAGACAACACACACATATTCACATACGCACTGACACAAGCTCACACATAAAGGATGATGCACATTCGATATCTCTTCCTCTCTCTCTCTTTCACACACACACACACACACACACACACACACACACACAAAACCTTCTTTTACACTCTGCATGCAATTCTCACATGTGCAGCCAGTATTGTATGCAACATTAGTACTTGAACTGGGGTTCACTGGCAGTAATTACAGGAGCCTGTGCTGATAGCACACTGGTTTGGCATGGCAAGTGCCTCTCTTGGACTTGGACCCTTTGTACTGGAAGCAGAAGCCTTATATGATCTGCACGGAATTCACAGATTCCACACAGACCATTTTGAAACATGTTATCTGGAACTTTGAAGAAATTTGCAACCCAAAGGGGACGAGCCATCAAGGGTTCTTTTTTTTTTTAATTTCTGAGAGTGTGTGTGCAGCCAGGGGTCATGCCAAAGCAGTGCATCACAGAGCCTTCCCAAAAACACATTCTCCTTCTCCTCCTCCTCCTCCTCCTCTTCCTCCCCATATAGAAACCCAGCACCGATTCAGCCGCAAATCCAGCTGATAAACAAACCCATCTGATCTCATCATTGACTGCATCGTTGGCCAAGTGCGCTGAACCCCAAGCATTCCTTCTGGATGTCTGTGGATAGAAGTACAGCAAGAGACTAATCAAATGCCAGAGCCGAGTCCTCTTTCAAAGGACAGTATTTAATCTGTCGCCCCAAGCTCTCTTGCACAGTCACCATGAAATCCTCTCCAATCCAGGAGGATTGTCCTGAGAACAATACTCCCTGTGGTCGATTTAAGGAGCCATTTGGTATTGAGCCTTGTAATGTTAATGGAATATCATGCACATTCGCTTTAGTAGTGAGAGGATATTTTGCCAGCAATGGTATTTATCATCGAAGTTCACCGTGGGTGACTGGTGCTGTTTGTTTGCCCATTCTGGGTCTCTTTACATAAAACTAGATATGCTATTATTAAGGGCCTTCATTGACAGCATGTGTCATGACAGGGCTTCATTTGTCTGTATAAGGATTACATGTAATGGCTAGCAAGTGAATGTTTTGCTTGATGTTAGTAAGTGTTGTTGAATCGTCATACTGAAAAAACAACAACGATTCAAACAAACAAATAACTGAATAAACAGGATAAAGGCTGACTTTTAGCTCAGTATTTGCGTGGTGTGTTTCTGGATAGCCGACCTACCTATGGTCTTGTTTTCCTTTTCGGCCATTGTTTACAAAAATTGTTTACTGACACATAAATATCATCTTACGTCAATATCTATACGGGGAAATGTCACAGCATCTCACATTCACACACACACACACAAACACACACACACACACACACACATACTTTCCTGCAGTCACCAAACAGTGTAACGTGACAGCGACGTACACACACACACGCATGCCATATATACTGACTCACACCAGGGTGCATCACACCTCTGAGACAATAATGGTGCCTATATAGAACATAGGGGCTGAGGAGGAGGCCTAAGTAGAGCATTGCCAGGGGAGGGTGGATCCAGGGGGCCTGCTGATGCTGATGCTGATGCTGATGCTGATGCTGTCGGGTTCTGTTCCTCATGTCAGGATGAAGCCTGAGAAATGAGAGACTGGGGAATAATAAGGGAAAAATAGCATGCATATGCATATGCACACACACGCAGGCACACACACACACACACACACACACGAATGAGTATGCACACACACACACACACACACACACACACACACACACACACACAAATGTATACAGACACACACACATAAACACACACACACACACACACAGACTCACCTTCTCTCTAAAACATACTCTTCAACACTATGTAATCTGGGCACACATACATATATTACATGGCCATATATACTTGTACACATGCATAAACAACGGTGTTCACATTAGTATGGCTATACACTGTGATGGTAAAGATCAACCACCTTACGATCACTTTTACCTTATTACAACCGTGTGCAGTACCTGTGCATATGCAACTACACTTACTTTTACTCATAAGCATAGTAGATGCTTGTACAGGACAGGCACAGTAAATCGTGAAAAAACACAAACAACACAAACACACAACTGGGCTGTCAGTCAGTCACACACACACACACACACACACACACACACACGTGGTTAGCCCCTTATTTGTGAATGGAGAGGCCAGTTCAATCCATACATTAGTATAGTAATTACAGGAGCCAAGGGAGAGAGGAAGAGAAGGAAAAGAGAGAGAGAGAGAGAAGGAGGGAGTGAGAGAGTGAATGAAAAAAGCAAGAGCAGAAAGCCACAAGGAGGACAAAGCACTCAGTGGAGACAGGAAACACTAACTAACTAGGGGCAGAGAAAAAAAGAGGGAGGGAGGCATAGAGAGATGGAGGGAGGGAGAGAAACAGGGGGATGGGGGTGTGGGTTGAAAAAAAGCAAGTAAGAACAAGTGTACATACAAGGAGAAGAGGGAGTCAGGGAGCGAGTGATAGGATGTTTCTCAGGGAAAAAAAGGAAGAGATATCAGTTTGTTTCTGAACATGATGGACTTCATAGTAAAGCTGTGATCATGTTGGGCATGTCACAGCAGACAGGCCATCTGGCCCAATCTCCACTGGGACTGAGAAATACAGGAGAATACAGAGAATCTGCAGAGTAAGTGAGAGAGATCAAAAGAAAGGTGGAGAGAGAGAGAGATAAAAGGAAAGAGAGAAAGAGATGAAAGAGATGAGGAGAAAGAGAATGAGAGCAGGGGGGAAAAACAGAAAAATGGGTACGGACAGAAAAGGGGATAAAAAGGAGAAAAAAAGAGAGAGAGACATAGGAAGAGACAGGGAGAGAGGGGGGGGGAGAGAGGACGTAGGAAGAGAGAGAGAGAGAGAGAGAGAGAAGATAAGAGAAGCACAAGGGGTAAAGAGAGATATAGAAGAAGAGGGAAAGAGAGAGAGGTGCAAAGAGAGAGAGAGGAGAAGATATGGGACAAAATAAGAGGTAGAGAGAGATAGATAGAGGAAGAGAGAGAGAGAGAGAGAAGGAGAGAGAGAGGAGAAGAGAGGGGAGTGGACAGGACGCAGGAGGGAGGGCAGAGCAGAGTTAGGGAACCATGAGTCCCAACCACACACTGAAAGACTGTAATTTGGATTTTCCCAGAATAGCGAGTTAAAGAGGGGGGAGGAGGCAGTGCAGAACATCAGCTCCTCAACAGCACGCAACATACACACACACACACACACACATACACACTCACACACACACACACACACACACACACATACATACACACTCACACACACATGCACACATACATACAAACACTCACACACACACACACGTGCGTACACACACACTCCACCAAACACACACACACATACACACACACACACACACACACACGTGCGTAAACACACACAACAACAGCCACACACATCCACCATGCAACACACTGCAACCGCCATAAACGTCCACATACACAACAACAATAACACTCGTCCACATACGCATGCACACACAACAACCAACACACACATCATGTACCACACACGGAGCACACAACTAAGACTACTCACAGAGCGCGCCAAACTCCAGCGACACAAGCAAACGGCATGCAATACTCACAATAGCTGCACACACACAAACACACACTTGCATGCACGCGAGCACACACACACACACACCACACACAGGCACGCACTCACACACACTCACAAATTACACAATAACTACCCCATGCATCTAGAGGATGCACAGAGAGAACACAGGATAACAAAGACCTAAAGACCTCTTCCTTACACACACACACACACACACACACACACACACGTTTAGCAAGAGAAACACGTCCATGTGTCAATTTTGAATTTTAACACCTAAAGGTTTTTTTATTTGTCCACTTTTTGTTAGTCCGCCCCGTTGGTTGCCACAGCAACTCTTGGTGGGGGGAAAAAAAAGAATGACAAAAAAAGACTGGATATTGCAAACTGCAGCGAGGAACTGGCAAAGAGCGGCTATTTATACCGCCGTTTGTTTATATATTCAAACTCTCTGAACGTGCTAAATTGCCAAGCAAAGCGTAAGGCTTTCCAGAAGGTTCTTTTTTTTAAAGTGCGCCCGCCGCCCCGGGCCGACGAAAGGCCCCGTGCACTCTGATCTCCGCTCTGCGACCAGGTCAGGCAGAAGTAAACAGGCTGGCTGCGGGACCCTGAACTGGGTCACAGAGTGTTGCGCTGGGACTGAGAGGGTGTGTGGTGTCTCCTCCTAACGGGGGCATGTCGGCTCAGCAAAGCGTCGTTACTGCTGCTGAAGGCCGTCTCAGGTGTGTGCAGATTAAGTTCACCTGAGGAGGCATGTTGTATGGTTAGTGGGGCTGGGTTTGATGTGTGGATGTGTGTGTGTGTGTGTGTGTGTGTGTGTTTGGGTGGGGGGGTGCATGATGTAATCCACAATCCACTTGTATTTTGAACAAATGAAGATGAAATATTGATAATATTATATATAAATATATATATATATATAGAGAGAGAGAGAGAGAGAGAGTCAGAGTACACTATGCATGGAAAACTTGTCAAGTCCATCTATCCTATTGTAACCATATTTACAGATTCCTCTTTCTCTGGGCTGTACACACATTCATTCACACAAACACATATTTTACATACACATACATACACACATACAGAAAGCTACAAACACACACACACACACACACACACACACACAAACACTCCCACCTACATAGCAGATTTCACACACATTCATACCTGCATGACAATCCTGTACATACATGCATATACATATCAATGTCATTTGATACTGTGCTTTGACAATCCACATCATCATCTGTATTAAGAGTATTCAGCCAATCAAAAGTGCCACTGATGACCTCGTTTAGGCGTACAGTGCAAGCCCAGAGGAAGATGGGAAACGTGCAGCGCCGGAGGGATTGGAGTGGTGGGAGTGAGGCAGGTTATGGGATTAGCATAGAGGCCACATGCAGATGTCCACACACTGGCGGAGGTTAATGAAGACGAATGAGGAGACGCTCATAGGGATAAAGGGAGACTAGCA
>PYXC01002199.1:160000-162500 GCA_015244755.2 Tenualosa ilisha | reverse complement strand
CGTGTGTGTGTGTTTGTGTGTGTGTGTGCGTGTGTGTGTGTGTGTGTGTGCGTGTGTGTGTGTGTGTGTGTGTGTGTGCTGTACCCTCCTCCTCCTCCTCCTCCACGGCTGGTAGCCATTAGCACACTGGGGCTGTAATTAGGCCTAAATGCTGTAAGGTGTGAGTGCAGGACCTCCAGCCCTCCGTGCTCCCACAATCCTCGGCAGACCGCAGCAGGGGTGGGGGTGGGCGTGGGGTGTGGGAGGCCATGTGTGTGTGTGTTTGTGTCTGTGTGTGTGTGTCTGTATCTGTGTGTTTGTATGTGTACAGTGTGTGTGTGTGTGTGTGTGTGTGTGTGTGTGTGTGTGTGTGTGTGTGTGTGTGTGCTGAGGAGGTTACATCTGCTGAACAGGCCCCCTGAGTCCTCTAGAGAGAAATCTCATTCTAAAACTAGAGAGTAGCTCGCCGCCTTGGGTTTAGAAACACACAGACATACTGTATACTCAAACACATTCTTTCACATGTGCACAGTTTGTCTTACACACACACGTGTGACACTCTGACACTCACTTATTCACTCTTTCACTCACACACACACACACATATACACACACACACACGCACACACACACACACACATTTAAATACAGATCAGATACAGAAACACTCACATACACACTCACACTCACTACTCACTCACAAACACACGCAAACATACACACACACATTTAGATACAGACCAGATGCAGAAATATTCACATACATACTCACACTTACTCACAACACACACACACACACACGCGCACACACACACACACACACACAAGCACATGCTCTCCTCTCCTTTCTCTGTCTCTCATAAATTTCATTTATCACTTCATCTAAGCACTTCATCCATCTCCATCTCCCTGGCAGAGAGAATGTAGCAGAAAAAGTAGCCACTCTATCAGTACGACGTGTCCATCAGAGCAAGCACTGTTCTGGACAAGTACTGTTGAAATGTACCCTCTCGATGAAACATTTGCATCTTTCACTGTAAGTCTCACTGACAAATGCTTTCAAGGAAACCTCTGGCTATTTTCAACCTGTAGTCCTGCTGTTTCAGGTCACTGAATAATCTCAGTAGGGAGAAGAAGGAGAAAGTTCCGTACATAGACCGAATAATAATAAGAAGAACCTATACTCTTTTGATCCCATGAGGGACATTTAGTGTATGTATTTATTCCAGTCATGAATTGGTGAAACAGCACACAGTACACACTACCCCAAAGTACACACTACCCCAAAGTACACACTACCCCGGAGCAGTTGGCTGCCTGCTACAGCGGCGCCCGGGGAGCAGTGAGGGTGCCTTGCTCAAGGGCACTTGAGCCATGTACTAGCAACTCTTCAGTTCCAAGCCTGAAGCCCTACGGCTGCCCTTCAGCGAAGAGTAGAGCAACGGCTAAAGCTAATCTATGGGGGCCAGTTAAGCTAAAACTGAAACTAAGCAACTTGACCAGAGTTGGTTAGCTTTAGCTAACGGTTTGCTATTCGGTCTGTGTTGTATCAAATGTAACTGTTCGGGGTTTTTTCCTATCGAACAAACTCAGTGACCTCCAACAACAGAGCTAAGGGTTGAAAATGGCCAGAGTTCTCCATTAATCGAGGACTAGAGCCTAGAGAGGCAGGACTGTGCATTACGGGTGCAATAGAGACTTATATACACATATATATATATATATATATATATATATATATATATATATATATAAATGTCAACTAGAAACCCCTGTTAGGCTTTTTTGTCTTTAACTTGCTATTAACATTCCTTCCCCGTGCAAGAAAAACTCATGCGGCTTCATTTCTGAGAATGAAAGTGGCCTAATAAACAAACTCGGGTCAATGTTGTGGTCAATTTTATTTTGGCACCACTGTGCATTTCGTTACATGTCGATATCACTCCTCTGCCTGCCAGCCCTCATAATAAACAAATGTATTGGATGTGATGATCTGACCCACACGTGACTCCCAACCGACCTCACTTTCTCCTACACTCTCTCTCTCTCTCTCTCTCTCTCTCTCGGTCCCTCTCTCTTTCTCTTCAGTCTTGCCAAGGTCACAGGCTTAAGTCCTGGTGACCACAAGCCCTAATGTAACACAGGGGCTTCACAGTGGCCCGTCACAGTGTATCACAGCACCCGCTGACTAACTGGGAGTTGGCGTGCGCTGAAGCACGATCTGGCTGCTGCAGTGGCCCCAGTGACCAGAGTGGTCCTGGAGGAGTAAAGTGCCCACCAAACACCCCCCTCCTCCACATACACACACACATACACACATACACACACGCACACACACACCCTCGAGTCTCTGACCCTGGAGTAGTCCCTCCGGGATCTCCTGCTGTGAGAAGTCTCTGGTAGTTTACTCTGCATCTGCTTGTGTGTATGCTGGAGAACATTTTGTGTGTGTGTGTGTGGGTGGGTGGTTGTGTGTTTGCATTTCTGTGTTTGACTTTTTGTTTGTGTTGGTGTTCTGTGT
>PYXC01002199.1:147500-157500 GCA_015244755.2 Tenualosa ilisha | reverse complement strand
AAACAATTTTATACTCCAGTACTGTTTGGATTATGTGAAAAAGCATGAAATTAATTTTAAAATGTCAAATGTAGATAGATAGATAGATAGATAGATAGATAGATAGATAGATAGATAGATAGATAGATAGATAGATAGATTATTTATCCCATAGGAATTTTCCGCATCCCATAGCATCCATAACAGGACACACACACACACACACACATTTTCGCGTACTAGGTATCCCTTTCCTTTACAGTCCCTCAATCACTAAGGATTAACCTAGTAAATACATAAAACATTTAACCATTCATGACAGTGTGATCATTCTTGGCCAATCCCATGACAAGTCACATCCATCTATTTGCCACGCCCATAAGGAAAATAAAATGCCATTTTTTGATGGAAATGATGACATGCAATTTAGCTGTAGTTAGCTGTAAAAGTTACAAGAAAATTGTAAAAATTTGTAAAAGTACTGTGCTTGCTGTGTTCTGTCACATCCGTAAGGCTGCAATTTCCCTGTCTGTGATTTCACAGAGACCCAGGTTCACTCCTCTCCTTGGCCGATGCTGTTGAGTCTCATTCTGTCATATTACGTTCATGGTTCATGGTTAATTATACTGTGCACTGTTTAACATACTCTGCCCATGTCCCCCATGCAATGGCTTATGGGTAATGCCTCTACAGCTCTGTCTGCCTTTGTTTCAGAATGACACATTTGATGACCTACATCTCTAAACTCCAAAGCCAAGTTTGACCCACATACCATGAGTCAACATTAAAAGTTATTCGTCCTATTAGGCTATATATAATGTACATTTATTTACATTTACATTTATGCATTTAGCGGATGCTTTTATCCAAAGCGACTTACAAAAAGACGATAAACATTTAGGCTACAGCGCAATGGAAACTAACTAAGAGTGCATATTGCTAACATGAAATTTGCAGTGTTTTGAGAAGAAAGTGCTTTAGTGTAATAAAAAAGTGCAGCATGGAGAGTGAGAGTGGGAGGTGCATTGTAAGTGCATTCCTGGTATTCAGAAATTTTAAGCCAGGAGATATTTTTGGAAGGCAGGGTCTTCAAGAATTTCTTGAAGGTGGAGGGGATCTGTTGCTCTGGTAGCACTTGGAAGGTCATTCCACCAGCGTGCAACAACAGATCAGAAGAGTCTGGATTGACCTGTGCAATGTATTTGCTGTGCTAGATAACATTCCTTGGAAGAGCGAAGTGACTGGAAGGAAACATAGAGCTTTAAAAGAGTATTAAGGTAGATGGGAGCAGATCCATGAATCATGAGTTCAATGAACAGAGGTGTGACATGCTCATTTCGACTGGTTGAAAACCAGATGTGCAGCTGCATTCTGGATCATCTGTAACAGTCTCACAGCACAGGCTGGAAGACCTGATAGGAGGGCACTGCAATAGTCAAGGCAAGAGATAACCAGGGTCTGTACCAGGGTCTGCGTGGGGTGGTAGCGTAGTGGTTAAGGAACCTGGCTAGTGTGTAAGTAGCCTGAAAAGTTGTGGGTTCGAATCCCGGCTACTACCGTTGTGCCCTTGAGCAAGGCACTTAACCCTAAGTTGCTCTAGGGGAGACTGGCCCTGAACAATTGATAGTTGATGAGTTGTAAGTCGCTTTGGATAAAAGCGTCTGCTAAATGCATAAATATAAATATACCAGGAGCTGGGTTGCATGTTGGGTTAGGTTCAGCCTGATCTGCCTAATGTTGAATAGAGAAAAACGGCACGACTGAGCTACAGAGGCAATGTGATATGCAAAGGTCAGCTGGTCATCAATCATGACACCTAGGTTTCTTGCAACCTTGGTGGGAGCAACTGATAGGGAATCTTAATGTTGATACTGTGATGTATGGTTTGCTTGGCTGGGAGGACCAGTAGTTCAGTTTTGGAGAGGTTTAGTTGGAGGTGATGTTCTTTCATCCATGCAGAAATGTTAGAAAGACAGTCAGAGATCCACATTATGGAGAGGAAAGGACAGATAGAGCTGGGTATCATCTACATAGAAGTGATAGGAGAAGCCATGAGAGTGGATGATGACCCAGTGATGTGGTATACATGGCAAAGAAGGGGTCCAGCACAGGCCTTGGGCACCTTGGTGAGGTGGTGCAGCGCAGATATTTGCCCTAACCATGACACATTGAACAACCGCCCAACGAGATAGGATTCAAACCAGGAGTGTGCTTTGCCATGATGCCCATGTTTGTCAGTTTGTCCAGTAGGATACGGTGGTTGACCATATCAAATACTACAGAGGTCAACCAGGATGAGTACTAAGGACTGACCTACCAGTCTGGCCTCTTTTAAGGCTTCTGTCACAGTGTAGTGGCCACATTTGAAGCCAGATTGGTTGGAGTCAAGAAGGTTGTGCTGAGAGAGATTCTGTGACCTGTTTGAAGACGGTTCATTCAATAGTTTTAGAAAGGAAAGGAAGAAGAGAAACAGGCCGGTAGTTCTCCACTTGAGAGGGAGCGAGGGAGCGTATTTTGAGCAGCAAAGTTACCGGGGCTTGTTTACAGGTGGTGGGAAATGTATCCATAATTAGTGAAGCGCTGACCACATGTGTGGCTGTTGTCACAATGGTAGGGACTATGGCCTGTAGAAGGGTGGTTGGAATAGGGTCCAGAGGACAAGAAGAAGGACGGCTGCCTGTAAGAAGCTTAGACACCTCGTCCTCTGAGAGAGGAGTGAATGAGGGGAAAAAGCAGTTGGTCTGGAACCTGTGAAGCAGGGTGAGACAGGGTCTGTATAGATGGGTCAGAGAACTGACTACTAATTGCTTTAACTGTTTTTAGTAAAAAAAAAATGCAGCAAAAGTGTCAGCTGTCAGGTTGGTTGCTGGAGGTGGAGGTGGTGGTGGTGGGTTTAGTAGAGATTTGAAGGTGGAAAAGAGCTTGCGGGTGTCAGTGGCACTGTGAATCTTGTCATGGTAAAAAGCCTTTTTTGCAATAGTGACACTGGATAAGAAGGGCGATAGCAGTGCCTGGAAATGTGTAAGATCGGATGAATTATTAGTTTTGTGCCATTTCCTCTCAGCAGCTCTGAGGTTCGTGCACTTTGACCTCTTTTTCTCAGCAACCCTGAGGTTGATGTACTGTACTTTTTCTCTACATATTTCTATTTATTCATTCTTATATAATATAAAGATCAGAACCGTGTCTAACATGTTTATGGGTGTTCAGAATGATGTTAAATTGTATGAATTCCATAGCATCAGTTTGAAATCACAAGAGGCTATTTGTCGCATTGCAACAACAATTCCCATGCTCTCTGAGACAAAATGAGATGCACATACACACACACACACACACACACACACACACACACATGCACTGTCTCTGTCATATGGTCAGAAAATAACATACTAAAGTGATGGCTCTCACCCTCTCAGTCAGTAAATACAGTTCATATGTTTGGCAAGCTAGTGCATTCATCCAGACACCCACATCCACATTCTCGTTCACGTTCACACACACACACATACACACACACACACACACATACTACATATATACATTCACAGACATGCTCACCCCCCCCCCCCCTCCACACACACACATGCACTCTCACACAGAGCTTGTAGGACACTCCCTGACATACAGAAAATATATATCTATGGTGTTCTGGTTTATGGTGTTCTTCTGACACACACACATCACACACATAAGGATTCATTCGGATAAGATTTGCACACACACACACAGATCTGTGTGGTTGTCCACATGGGGACTTCCCATCCTAACTTCTGACATCTTCATCCTGCAGGGCTTGGGGTTAGAAACACACACACACACACACACACACACACACACACTCGATAATTCCACATTCTAACACAAAGCACACAACACTATAAAATATATTCCTATAACACATATTCATATTAAACAAACATATATTTCAAACAAACAATAAATCTGAATACATATGCACACACACACACACACACACACACACACACACACACACACACACACACCCAGGGGAGAGTGAGTGGGATGGGATAAGTGGTAGAGACAGGCTGAGGCCTGGCAGTGGACACAAAAAGCCCAGTTGGGAAAAAACAGAGAGAGAATATGTGAGAGGAGGGGACAGAGGGAGAGAGGTTGTGTGTGTGTGTGTGTGTGTGTGTGTGTGTGTGTGTGTGTGTGTGTGTGTGTGTGTGTGTGTGTGTGTGTGTGTGTTTCCTTAATCACTGTACTCTGCACTCCAGTCTCTAGGAATGGCAGACAGAGGGGAAGCTGAAGGCTGGGACCCAGAACACTCTCCAACACATACATGCAATTACATACCCAAAACACACACACACACACATACACACACACACACACACACACACACACAAACACACACACACACACACACACACACACACACACACACACACACACATTTGCCCTCTCTTTCACAGACACACACACATACAAACACACACACATTTGCTCTCTCTTCCACAGACACACACACATACAAACACACACACATTTGCTGTCTCTTTCACAGACACACACACACATAACATACATACACACATAGACATATTTGCCTCTCTCTCTCATCTCTTTCACACACACACGCATGCTCACACACGCACACACACACACACACAAATACACTCACATGTGCATGAACATACATACACTTGCATAGATGCAGACTCACACAGAAACTCAAACACATACAGTACACACACACAGACATTCAAAAAAAATGTCTGGTGGCCACAATCACATGCATATGGACAGACATACAATTGTAAACTGTTTTGTCCCTCCATGCCTCATCAACATGTGGAAACACACAGAGCAGTTATACACACACACACACACACACACACACACATAGTGTACAATTGTCACTAATATGTACATACCCAATATGCAGGGCTCACTTTATTAGCATGCTAAGTGTGTGTGCTGAATCACACAGTCACACACACACATATAACAAATTCATCTGAAGCAATGTGATGAAAGAATTGCTCCTCCTTTCCGAGGAAAGGAGAGACATAAAGTCTGAGGATTTAATCCTTAAATCCTTTATTTTAATGGATATACCAAAACAATTTTTTTGATTGCTATTTATACTCTTTGGCATCAGTATTCAATATCATTTAGCATCACGTTACATGTTTAGTTTAAAATACAGTTAATAGAGTCATTACTCTACCTGATCAAAAGTGTTAATATGGTACAATATCCAACATTCCTGCCACACAATGAAAATGTCAAAGATTTCATTCTCTGCTATGAATGAGTGTAGCATCCAAATGAGTTTGATTCAAGATTCAAGATTCACAATAGTCTTCATCACATCTCATTATACTAGTATAAGAGAGTCAAATTCTTGTGTTTCTTGCTCCTCAAAACTAAATAATAATGCGAGATGGTGACAGCTGAAACAGTCCATGACTAGGATGGCTGGAGTCTTTACTGATTCTTTTGGCCATCCTGATGAATCGCCTCTTATACAAGTCATGAATGGAGGACAGATCACATCCACAGATGCTTTGTGCTGCGCGCACGACTCTTTGCAGTGCCTTTCATTTGGTAGAAGAGTGATGCTCTTTGAGCAACTCCATTGTGTTACTTTAAATATATCATCATTTCATTTCATTTCATTCTGTGTGTGTGTGTGTGTGTGTGTGTGTGTGTGTGTGCGCGTATACTGTGCTTTACAATATACAACACTGACATACATTTATACATGTCTATAGTTATAACATCCATATATGATCCATTTATATGGTCCTCTTTGCCTGCCACCAACCCCCCCCCCCCCCCCCACCCACCCACCCCTCTGTCTGTGCTTTGCTGTTGTGTTGGAATAAGCTGGAGTGTTAAAATATACAGACTCTTCCCCAGAGGAGTGCACTAATGCCCAAGTGATTATCAGTGTATTAAGCACTGTGGGCACTTTGGCATATATTCACTCACAAACACACACACATAGACTTGGAAAAAAAAAACACACACACACACTTTGTATTTGACACATTCTGACACCTACAGACACACACACACGTGCTGGAACGCACAGATGTACGGTATAAACATAAACACGACCTACAGACATACACACAAATACACATATTTACACGCTACATCCACATCCTATTACACACACACACACACACACATACACACACACACACACACACACACACAAATGGTCCAACCTCACAATCACAGGCACACTTTGGCACAATGAAGCCCTGCCAGCCCATCTGGGCTCTCTCTGTGAGAGGCTGTTAATGAATAGACTTACGGCCACAAGTACAGAAGGAAGGGGAAAAGCAGGAAGGAGAGGAAGAGGAGGAGAGGGTAGAAAGGAGAGAGAGAGAGAAAAAGAGGGAGAAATGAGAGGGGGAGGAGGAGAAGAGAAGAAGAGGATAGAAGAGAGAGAGAGGAGGGGTTAGAGAGAAAGGAACTGAGAGAGAAAGGAGAGGGAGAGAGCGAGAAGGACAGGGGGAGTTGAGAAGAGGAGAACAGAAGGGTGCCAAGCATCTGGAGCACAGAAATGCTAAGGAGCGTGTGCTAATGATAACACAACCCCCCTCTCTGACCAGAGCACAGCAGTGCACAGCACGGCACAGCACAGCACAGCACAACACAACACAGCGCAGCACAGCACAGCACAGCACAGCACAGCACAGCCCAGCACAGCCCAGCACAACACAACACAGCACAGCACAGCACAGCTCAGCAGTGCACAGCACAGCACAACAGTTCACAGCACAACAGTTCACAGCACGGCACAGCACAGCCCAGCACAGCACAGCTCAGCAGTGCACAGCACAGCACAGCACAGCTCAGCAGTGCACAGCACAGCACAGCACAGCACAGCATAACACAGCACAGCACAGCACAGCATAACACAGCACAACACAACACAGCACGGCACGGCACGGCAGTTCATAGCACAGCACGGCACGGCACAGCACAGCACAGCAGTTCACAGCACAACACAGCACGGCACAGCACAGCAGTTCACAGCACGGCACAGCACGACACGGCAGCCTTCCCTCTGCTCTGTTGTGTCTCTGCTCTTCTCTCTTCCCTCTCTTCTCTTCCATTTGTTCTCTTCTCTTCTCTTCCATCTCTTCTCTTGTCCCTTCCTCTTTTCTCTTCTCTTCTCTCTCTTCTCTGCAGACGTGTCCAGGCTGATTTATGTTTGCCAGTCAGACTGTTCGGCCTCACCCTCCTGCTGTGTAGTGGCGCAGACCTTTGGGAAGAGAATGTGTGTGTTTGTGTCTGTGTGTGTGTTTGTGTTTGTGTGACATGATGATGACAGGTGAGGCACGTAAAGCACCAGTTCCTTTCATATCTAAACAGCTCTCACCATTTGTAACTTCCACTGATTTATGGAGAAGAGGAAAATCAGTGTGTGTCTATGTCTGTGTGTGTGTGTGTGTGTGTGTGTGTGTGTGTCAATGTCCATGGGTGTGTGTCAATGTCTGAGTGAGTGAGTGTGTATGTGTGTGTGTGTTTGTGTGTGTATGTGTGTGTGTGTGTGTGCGTGTGTATGTGTGTGTGTGTCAATGTATGTGTGTGTGTGTGTGTGTGTGTATGCATCAGGGGTTAAATGGAATAGAACTCTCCCATCTGGTGAACTGGACTCGAACTGTACTGAGAAGAGGGGCCAATAACTAGACTTGCTTTATAAGACCCTGGGCTGGAATAGTGTCAGGTCTAGAGGAGGATTGTGTGTGTGTGTGTGTGTGTGTGTGTGTGTGTGTGTGTGTGTGTGTGTGTGTGTGTGTGTGCGTGCGTCTGTGTGTGTGTGTGTATTAGAGAGAGTTTAAGTCTTAAAGTTCTTGGAGAAATGCTCTACTTGACAGTTTTGATGCGTGGGACATGTGCCAGTGTTTACACATAGACGTGGCCCAATACTTGAGTGTGTTGACTTTGGATAAGCTCAGAAAACACCCCTGTACGACCACACACCGACCAACAACATACAAAATCACAAACACAAACAGTCATGCGCAAACACACACAAAAATCTGGTCAACTTTTTTTTTTTTTTTTGCAAATTGCCTGGCAGATGCGAAACCAGCAGAGGAAAAGAGACAGAGAAAAATAGAAAGAGAGAACAAATAAACAGAACAGAACAGAAAGTGGGAGAAAGAAAAGAGAGAGTATGCAAAACAGTGAATCGACATGAAAGAGAGATTTCGTATCTGATTAGCAAAGAAATGATTGAGGAGGAGGGGAGAAACGATAGGTCAGTCCTGCGTTTGACCTCTGGATGCCTCATTGCTTTTTAACCACACACACACACACACAGGCTGAGTTGAGCAGAAGTGTGCCGTATAATGGGACAAAGAGGGCCACCTGTATGCTAATAGACTCACTCACTAAGGAGCAGATTGCTAGGCCGTGTGTGTGTGTGTGTGTGTGTGTCTGTAGAAGGGGTGGGGAAAATTGATTTCTTATTCTCTGCTCTTTCAAAGACCAAGGGGACAGAATGCTGGCATGTGCCGCATGGTAGGGTGGGGTGATGTTTGACTGAGTGTGTTTGAGGGTGTGGGAGTATGTGTGTGAGTGTGTGTGTGTGTGTGGCAGGGGGCTTTGAAACAGATTTTCCACTTTCTTAAGAGTGTACTGAGGAGGTGAAAGCACACCATAGGGTCAGAAAAGGCAATAAAATTGATCTCTGATTTCACTTGTGCGTGGAGCATTACAGAGATTGAGAAAGGCAACTGTAATTTCCTGTGCAGAAATAACCAATACCCATAAAAACATCTGACCTTGTGGTGAATCAGTTTTTCACCCATAACCAATGATGTCACCCATTTCACCACGCCAAAAAACTCCTGACTCCAGACCAGCTTAAGCTACTCAGAGGGCCAAAGGCACAAAAAACTAAATGGTCATTAGAAGTCTCTTCTTTGAAAGATACAGAATAGAAGAGTGGGTAAATTTACAAGTACTGTCACACAATAATTTTTTATCAACGGTTGAAAACTGATTCCAGACCAGCTTTAAGATTTGAGAGGCTCAAACAGTGAGAGCAATTAATTGTTCGAGGGTTTTGGCAGGGGAGGATAGAGGGGACAGAGTAGGGAGAGATTTGATCTCCAGGGGAAAGAAGTTGAGGAGTGTTCCGAGATGAGAACACAAAGTGCAGATCCAGGGTGTGGAAAGAGAACTCCCTATTTCTGAATCTGGTGTGAGTGTGTGTGTGTGTGTGTGTGTATGTGTGTGTGTGTAAAAGAGAAAAAAATCCTATTACAAAAACTGGTGTGTGTGTGTGCGTGTGTGCGTTTGTGTGTGTAAGAGACAGAGAGAGAAGGAAGGAGTGGACCAACAGGAGGGACAGAGGGAGGATTTTTTGAAAAAAAAAGAAGAAAGAAAGAAAGAAAGAAAGAAAGAGGGAAAGAACTGACTAACGATCTGAATGGGATGAATGAATGGATGACCTGGGGACTCAGAGACTGAGAAGAGAGAAACTCTCATAGGCATCTGGCAGTGAGTGATTCTAAGAGAGAGACAAAAAGCCCACATGAAAATGTTTGCTGTGATTACATTACATCATACAGGGAGATTTACATTATTCTATAGAATAGAATAGAATAGAATAGAATAAATTAGAATAGAATAGAATATCCATACATTATTTATACATATTTGCTACTTCCACCATTTGGGCTGAAGTTAATAACACTATTGGTTAAAACAAGACTTTTCTTCCCTTAGTAACCGTTGGCATCAGAAAACAAAAGAAGTTAATGCAATATTGATGATCTAGCTCATATTTGGCTGATAAAAACAGCAATTTAATTGCATAATAACGTTCACAAAACCATTGTCAATCTAAATCGCATGAAGACGAAGGCATTGTTATGCCTTAAAATAGCGCTAAATTGTGTTATTTTGCTATGTTTTCATGGTAACACTGTGAATGGAGTTATCAGAATGTTAGTCGCATTCAATAACCTGCATCTGATGTCCGGTGGGCGTCGGCCTAAATATGGATCATGTTAAGGAG
>PYXC01002199.1:127500-142500 GCA_015244755.2 Tenualosa ilisha | reverse complement strand
AAACATCTCATAAAGTGTTTATCTGTTGCCAGAACAAACACAAAAGAAATGCAAGTCTTCGCATGGTTGGACAGAGAGCCAGAAATCAGAACTAGACCTTGGCTGCCCACCTCCAAAATGCCCCATCAAGCATAATTCAGAGGTTACCCAATCACTGAGGGGGCCAGGAGTTGCATATCTGGACATGAGATGCTAAATATGACAATAAAGCAGAGATATTGGAGGTCCACAGAGTTATCACAAGAGTGACAACAAACATTTAAATATCAATTTCTTACTTTCGTCCTGTATTTTTTTTTTCATTCATTCTTTCTTTCCGTTCTTTTTTTTAACAAAATGTTGTTTTGATGTTAGTCTGAAAAATGAGTCTGCTGATAACTATTACTTGAATTGACAAGATAGGCCATCTTCAGTGCTAATGTTGATCCACTATAATAAGAAATACCATCTCCATCAAAGTTACAGCAGAGGTAACAGAGGCCTAATCTGCTGTGTCTCAGTAAGACTAGGGGTCCTTGGCCGATCCAGCTCTGAAGATGCCTGTGATAAGGGATATGGAGTGACAGGGCCACATGCTGTCGCATTACAACAGCATTCCAGGAAGTCCAATGATGTGATGTTCTGGCAAGCACTGCCAGCTCGTTGACACGTCAGGGTAATGACTATTATGCAAAACGTCAACCATTGTGCGACGGACGGCCGCCTCGTTGTGATGTTCGGCCCGCAGTGAACGGTTAACGTTGCACATGTCACCACCCCCTGGCATCAGAGTGGTGGAGTGGATTGGTGAGGAGCCGATTTAGCAGTGCTTAAGGAGGTTAGACTCGCCTGACTCCGCACAAAACCTCTCAAGGTGGGTTAAGTTTAACCCCTTTGGCCTCTGAATAAGGTTCACTTGAATGCTTTAGCATCTACTGTCTCACCCTAATCGAGATCTACTTACACGTTTAATGTTTGTGTCACTCACTGTGTCTCATAACATGCAAGTTAATAGCACCTAGGGCATGGCCTCCTGCTCTGTTTCCTGTAATTGTCTGTGATATAAGTGTTAGTGAGTGTAGATGTGAGTGTCTGTGAGGTAAGTGTATGTGGCTTCCTGGTCCCATGATTATGCAAGTGGTGGGTAACAATGTCTAATGATTACAATGCTGGATTAACAAAAAAAAAATGCTGAATTCAACCGGAAAAGGGCCTGCTACAAGAAGGGTCAAGAAGCGGAGACACTTGCAATACCAAAGCCCAAGTGACAGCTTCCCTACATATCTCATACTACCAACTACCTGATACATTCTCATGCAACAACTTGAAACAGAGTTTCTTGAAGTTCGGGGTCAGGGTTTTGATACAATTATTAGTCATGTTACTAAAACCATAAGACACAATGTCACATTAAAAGGTGACATAGTTCTGCATGTTTTGGTTTGGTAATGACTAGGGTGATGGGTACCAAACAAATGGAATATGAACTGTAACTTCCTTTGAGAACAATAAAGTATCGGGAACACTTGTATCTACATAAGAGTGACATGAGCCTGCCCGACATGACACTGTTTGGGGTTCAGACATTCCAAAAACCGAATGACATTTAATGACAACAGTCATAAACATGAATTAAGTGTCATCAATGTTCATGATATGTGTCATGCATGCTAATGACAGGCTCATCTCAATTTTATGTAGACACCTTCAAATAAAGTGTTACCAAAGTATCTACGTTTCTGTTTATGGGTTCTCTGCAGACGCTTTTATCCAAAGAGACATACGATATCAACAATACCTTAAAATTATATTCATTTATAAATTAAGTTGTAAATAAAAAATACGATAGATGATGTAACTTTATATCTTTCCCATGCCTTTGAGGACATTTTCAGGGTTCTCAAAGGGTAGAATAAGAGCTTCATGTCTAACCCACTGAACTGCATGGACAAGCATGCGGAAACCCTGTGAAAAGTAAACTGCTCTGATACATAATTCATCATGGTTGCAGAGCACAAAATCTCTAAAATAAACCTTTGTGTTCCTCACCATGGATGATGCCATGATGCACTGCAGTTGTGTTCTAATTTGGTTTAACCAACTAGAGCGCTCTGCTCTGACTGGGTGAATCTTTTAGAACAAGTTGAGTCTGATCAACTGTAGATGGCATACTCGTGATCATAATGTGTTCAAACTCCATTTGTTTCTAAGATTTCACTAAGTCAAGTGAAATAAATTAAATACAGCACACTTCATAAGTATTGGTGCCCCTGGTAAAGACAAGTATAAAGTGGAAAAAATAATAAATAATAATAATAAATAATAATAATTTAAAAATCTTTTTGGTATCGATGTCTCCCAGTGAAAGTGACAGGGGATAATCCCTCCTTAAAGAGAAACATTTTCATCTGGAAAAAACACAATGCATCAAAACGAAATAAATACTTTTACCAAAAACACATGTGCCACAATTAATGGCACCCCTAAAAAATAGGATCACTAATAACGTAACTGAATCATTTTCCAATCAGTATTGAACTTCTTAAAGTTAACCAATGTGTCTGTGGACTTGCAGTCAAATGCCCTAGTCATGTTTCAACATCTGCTATTAGTAGAGTAGTAGAGTTGCTTTTTTTTAGAGTAGAGTTACTTAAACTCAATTAATTAGTTAAAACAATAACTAAGAAATTCCAGTCAACTTGAATTATTGCAAACACATTTGCCTGTATAACAACTCAATATTTATCCTGCCCAATGCATAGTGAGAAAGGTGGTAAGAGAGACTAAAAATTCCCCTAATGACCACTGTTGGAAACTTCCAGAAAAAAAGGAGCATTTTGGGATCACAGAGTCTTTAAAAAAATCACAGGTGACCCCTTTTGTTAGTAGATCTATTCAAAATGCATACCAGGAAAAAGGCTTTCTTGTCATTTAATCACGGATTTAGATGACTGGGTGCTACTGGGACTTTACCAAGAATCTAGCCTGACCTTGCCTTCCTAGCACTTGATTCATCTCTCTACCGTGCTAGTCTGAATTTGATCCTATTGAGCTTGTTGCCTCAGGAAGCACTTTAACCTGTCCAATCAGCAGACACGAAAATCACGTCCAGAAATCCAAATTAACAGGTTTCAAACAGAGAAGACAAACTTTGGTCAAAGAAACTTGAAAACAGAACGTGGGAGAGAGAGATCACCTCGACTGACTACAATCTTTACTTCGCCGTATGCCTGGAGGAGTTCTGATGGGTCTGATTCTGGTGGTAAGCCTATGCACCCCCAGCTCCCCATGCCGTGATCAGAAGAGGGGAGTGTTGGTCGCAATTTAGCCCCTTTGCTGGTCGACTACAACTTTCTCTTGTTTCAAAGTCAATAAGCTTTCACAGACAGAGGACTTTTTGTGTGTTGGCTTTGCGCGTGTGAAAGCTTGAATTCAAAGCTTGAAATCAAATCAAACTAACTTTACTTCCCTGGCCAATTTAACAGCTTTCTGTTATCAACTTTGTTTCACATGGGTACTTTGCATATGAAACGTGACCAATGGCTGGTTCTGATCATGTTATCTGATAGGTGTTGGTGCTTTGTGTACCACGGGAATCCTGCTGTGAAGTGCAATCAATTAACTTAAGCAAACTTAACTAAGTCTCGCCTAATTTGACAATTTTCCATTAAGATTTGACGTGCCAAGACTGGCAACCGTGACTTATAATGCCTTGTCATATCTAGGTTTACTGATTGAGAGCAGGGAAGGATGACAGAGTTGCCATGATAGATCGGATGACTGGGCAATTCTGATTAAACCGCCTCAACGACGCTTGAGCCTTTCATAGCATTTGGACTTTTCAAGAGGACACGTTGCCCGTTATATCATGAGCACTTTATCAAAGTCAATATTAAACGAGTGTCGGTAAAGTACTGTCGATCGACTTTGATTGCGTTGGCGGATGAAAATGGTTTCGAGGAATTAACCACTGCCTCCAGTGAGCATGACGTTTGCATCTTAAATGGACTACACGGAAATACTATCAACTCAGGGTTTTCGATGGAGCTCATCAATACATCTGCATTCAGCGCTAACTCTAGAGGGCGTAAGATTCATATCGCACACATAAGGCATACAGGTTACTCCTCAACCATTGGTTTGTAAAGCATCGGAGAGGCGTGGTTAAGCGATCTGGTCATCCCACAAAACCAAAAAGCGCTCCTAGTCCTTTTCATTCAGCACCCTCGAACTCGACACGAAAAAAATACACCTTACTTATATCACTGAATGTGATATAGTTCTATTGATCTGTTATTTGCCTGAGTGCAAATCTAAAATCTGTTGCATCACTAAGGACCCTTACACAGACATTTAGGTTTTGATTTTATTTTCTGCTGTATCTCGCTTGGATCTCGCAGAATGGATTTGCTTTGGCTTCTGTGCGTCGGGATGAGTTTATGCGCGTGGGTCTCCACTGCCGAGAGACACAGTGTATTTTGGAACGGCACCAACCCAAAGTAAGCCAACGCAGTTATTTTTTCTCTTGTGATGTTCAATTTTGATTGTGTTTTCCCTTGTGTTGTTGTTGGCTATATTTCTTCTGTTTCCATTAGCTGTGCAGTTTCCTCATTCAACTTTTCTCATTATTATCCTTTCCTTGTTGTCAACAAGAATACCGCATATCCACACTAAAATTAAGGAAGGATTTGGGTGTTTAATGGCCCATCTGCACCCATCATTACGCATATGGTGTATTTGATGGTAAATGTGTGCACTTAGCTGGCACAGAGCGATCAAATTTGCAAATCTCTCGGGGAATGCAGTGCTTTGCATCTTTAACTTGCAGTTGCAGAGTGAAACGACCTGATTGGAAATCAGATCTGGGCACCGCTGCGCTGCGTTCTCATGTTAATGCCCCTCGATCACAGACAGAGATAGAATCGTTAATGTAGTCCATCTCTGTCTTTCTTCCCTGGCGGTTACCTGTAGTGGAGGTATAAGCATATGCATTACATAATCCGGTCAGTCAAATCCGTGTCACAGACTGTTTACTCGTATTTAGGTAAGTCATCCCTTTACCTCTAGTTATTCAATGGCCTTCGCTAAAGAGATAAGAGGTGTTTCTAAGCATTCTGGAAGCATCTGACAGACTTATCTGTGGAGAGCGGCAAAGGTTATTAATTCCCTCGGCAACTTTCTGATTGGATTGTGTCTGAGAACAAGATTATTTTAAATACCTTTTAATAGTGTTTTATGTCGTTCTAACGTTAGTCTACTACTCACTTCTGCGATGCCCTACTGAGTTTGTATCAATGTAAGTGCTTCGTTATAGCCAATGAACCAGCCTAGATTTGTTGTTGAAGGCAGTGTAATATTTCAGTGTTTTGTTAACGCCGTGAGTCAAGCAGCGTGTTGAAATAATTTGTCAGGTGTTGAGCAAGTTTCCTGGATGTGTCGTCTTCGCTGGACCATCACCATTGTTTCATTAAATGACAGATTGTGTTAGAAATGTGTAACCGTCACATTGACCCGCGATATTTCAGGTGATAAACTGAGAGATTGAGTACGCAACCTAAACTTTGGCTGAGAGGTCAGGGGAAGGCGGTGAGATGGATCGCCTGGACAGGTCTACAGAAATTCGAGCCGAGTCCGCGGGTCAGAAGGCCAAGCTAGATGAATTGCAGTTCAGAGTTAAAATTGGAGACGACGACGGTTGTGAATGAATATGAGTGAAAAAATGTAGACGAACACACCACGGTGTGTATGTTGTTCGCTCAATCAGTCACTTACAGAAGGGCTCACTTAATCATGCAAACTATTCCATCATTTCTACTGACGTGAACACATACCAATCAATCACTATGTGTACTGTCACATCTCTCTCTCTCTCTGTCTCAAACAAAAGTACACACTGCACAAGCAGTAATAGGTTATGAATCAATGAATCTTATACACACACACACACACACACACCACACACACACACACACACACAAGGAGTACACACTGCAAACACAGCCAATCACTTAAGCTATGAACCAAACAGCTATGCACATATGTAACTCTTGTCTTTGCCACACATCCATACTCACACATTCTGCCAACCCAAGTGCTGAGCTCACCATGACTCCCACCACACCAGATTGCCAGTCATGCAGAGTTACATAAAACAGCAAAATTTTAGCACACGGAATCATATCATAACCCTGTGCTGTTGTTTACTATTTTTTACTGCTGTTTGTGGTTAAGACTCTTCACAGTGACTCAGGACAGTAATCCTGGCCTTTACAGAAAGAGGAAATAATTTCTTCCTATTAATTCCCTTCCTTTCCTGTTGTTTATCCATCTGTTTAGTCTTGTATGAATCCTAACAACAGTGCTTCAGTTGACAGATTGTTCCGGACCGAGATAGATCCTAGCCTTGAGTGGTGTCAGGACCAGTGCTATCATATCCCTTTCCTCTGTGGTCATCTCTCTCTCTCTCGCTCTCTCTCTCTCCCTGTATCTGTGTGCCATGATTGCAGTCTATCAATCAGTGCTTGTAATTGCAAGTCTGTAAGTAATTGGTGTCAGACTGTTCCATGCAGTTGATAAAGCAGAAACTAATTACCTAGGCTGGTGGCCCCTTTTTAAACGACATGATTTGTGTGTGTGTGCTTAGAAGTACAAGAATGAGAAAGTAAGGCAGACGTATCAAACCGAGAGAAACAGTCTGTGTGTGTGTAAGTGGAAGGAGCTTTGCGCAGGATGGTACTGGACTCGTGGGTGGGTTTGAGCACATGGAAGTGGGAGTGAGTGGGAATGAGAAGGGAGTGTGTGTGTGTGTGTGTGTGTGTGAGAGAGAGAGAGAGCGAGAGAAGAATACATGAACGAGAAAAGGACTGAGGGAGAGAGAGAGAGAAGAGGGGGAGAGAGAGAGAAACAGAAGAGAAAAACGGCCTCAGGGCTGTTTGACTTCAGGGTCAGGAGCTCCTTTAACACACTGCCACTGTGTTCCTGCCTTAAGTAACACTCTGTTTTTGACAGCTCTGTTTGTGTGTGTGTGTGTGTACGCGCATGCATGTATCAGCGCGTTCCCTCAGCCTGTGAGTACACTCACCACCCCCAACCACCACCTCCACCTCCACACACACATAAACACCTCCACACACACATTTGTTTATGTGGCTCTTACTTGTCTGAGCCTGTCAGGAGAAGCCATGCGTATCAGCATGTACTGTGGGCTTGCACCCCAGGTTAGGGATGACTTTATATATTAACCAGTCCAGGAAGTTGTTAAACTGGATGGGCACAGGTGCCTGCATGTGTGAGTTTGTGTGTGTGTGAGTACGTGCGCGTAAGTCAGGGAGTGCCAGTCAGGCAGGAGGAGGTCAGATCATGGTGCAGATTGAGATCCAAATATCTGACTCATTTTCACACACACACACTCACACACACACACACAGAGCGGATATACTCATTCACTCTATGCTTTGCACCCTCTGACTGCGCATACCTCAATTTGTCTTACTCATGTTCTTCCTCTCCATGTGAGTGAGTAAGCTTCCCGAATTCTCTCTCTCTCTCTCTATCTCTCTCTCTTCCTCTTTCTCTCTCGTTTGTACCTGACTCTCCCTTTCTCCTCTCTTCACTTTTTTTTTTCGAAGTACCTGTCTCCCCTTTCCCCACTGCTGCTTTTTTTCTTCCCTCCTTTGGCAGGCTGCCCTACACAAGCTGGTTTAGTTTAGTGGAACAAAGTTCACCTCTCTTTTCTCTTCTCTCTCTCTCTCTCTCTCTCTTTCTTCTTACCTCCCTCTCCTCCCCACCCCTCTCTCTCTCTCTCTCTCTTTTCTCTCATCCTCTCATTACACTTTCTCACCCGTCTGTCACCTTGTTTAGTCTCCATGTCTCTCAAAAGAGCAGGGAGAAGGAAGGAGGGGTTTTTCATGCTAAGGTTCTCACCCTATAACCACCCCCCCCCCCGCTCCTCTCTGAGAAAATGTGCCATTTTCAATAGCATATTTCTCTCGAAAGGCTCCCTTTCTCTGGCCAGCTTGTTGTTCCGTCCATCCGGATAAATGCTCGTTTTGTTATGCGGTCCCCTCCGAAATTAGTGCCCTCCTCTCCTCCGGTCCGTCAGGCCCCCCGGCACACAAAAGGCCCCGGGCTGGTGTGACCGATCGGAGAGGTCGGAGTTCACCGTTGATGAAGTGCCTTTCACTCTGTCTGTCTGTCACTCATGCAGGGGCACTTTGCGCAGCTCCTGAATGGGGGGCCAGTGCTCAGGCCCCCCCCCCCCCCTTACCCTCAACCACCACCACCACTGTCCCACCCAGCTCTTCACACACACTCCCTTCTCTCACACACTCTCTAAATTCCCCCAGCTGCAGCACTCTTCCGCCACTCTCGCTCTCTGTCTCACTCGCTTTTTTTCTCTTCTCTCCGCCGCCTGCCCTTCCACCTCTCTCTGTCTTTAGCTGTTTCCCAGCTACCTTTTATCTCAACCTTACATGCTACCTCTTTTCAAAGCACTCGCCCCCTACTTATTTCCTCAAGCCCTTTTGCAGCCACCCCTCTTCTATGAAAGAGGATAAGTGAAAAAGAAAGGGAGAGAGAAAAAGAGGAATGCTTTCTCTCCTCCTCAGCACAATCTTTTTATCGGTTTTGGCAGCCGTAACCATTAGTCAGTGTGCGCTCGTTCTTTCGAGTTCTTTCCTCGCTTTCTCTCTCTCTCTCTTTCATTCTCTTTCTCCGTCTCTATTCTCCGTTCTGTATAGCTCTCTTCTTTCCCTTCGCCCTCTCTCTAGCTCCCTTTCCTACTCACTGCAGCATTTGCAGAGTGTTCTTTCCTCTCTTCTCTCTTCTCTTTATCCCTCGTTCGCTTAGTTGCTCACTCTTGCTTTGCCCACACTGTTCTCTCCGTGTGACCCCGAAAAGAGAAAGAACGAGTCTGAAAAGCTACCCCTGGCCTTAGAATCGCAAAATAGAGAATAAACACTCTATGTGTGTGTGTGTGTGTCTGTGTGTGTGTGTGTCTGTGTGTGTAGGAGGGACGGATAGAGAGATCGACAAACGCAGAGAGCGCTAGAGAAAGAGTGGTTGCGAGACAGAAGTAAAGAGGTTTGCAAAAGAGAGACAGAGAGATTAGAAGGAGAGGGGGATAAGAGATTTGTGTGGAAAGGGATGAGCCTGTGCCTGTGTCTTCAGGTGTAAAAGCCCAGATGAGGAGTAGTGATAGTGTTCTTGCCTCTCTCTCTCTCTCTCTCTCTCTCTCTTGCCTTATCTCCCCCATCTTTCTCGCCCCCCAGAGCCCTTTTCCACGAAACGGAGCGCTGTTATCCCCCGCCGGCTAAGCTACTCCATTCCTCCCCCTCCTTTGGTGTAACCCCCCCCCCCCCCTTTCTAGTACCCCCACCCCAGCCCTCCCCCAACTAGCACTGTCATCCACTGCGACCCACTCATCCCCTCCCCCAGGCTTCTCTCTCCTGTAATCTGCACTCCTAATCTCACAGAGTCTGACACACACACACACACACACACACACACACACACACACACACACACTGGTGTGGTAGTAAAGCTAAAATCTGTTACTATAAATTCAGACCTGTGCATGGATATATTTGTGTGTGTGTGTGTGTGTGTGTGTGTGTGTGCGTGTGTACATGTGGATCTATTTATTGGAAATAACAACATGTTGTCAATTAGGATTTTTTGTGGAAGACTTCAAGGACTAGTGGGCTCGGGGAAGCTGTGTAGATTCTTTAGGTCTGGTAATCTTTGCCGATCTCCTCTGCACTGGAGCTGAGGGGTACGTGGCTGGGTGCATAAGATGCTGAATCGGGCCAAAGGTTCTCACAGAGCTACTGTTAGCACACTGTGTGTGTGTGTGTGTGTGTGCATGTGTGTGTGCGTGTGTCCCATGTTGAGTCCGAGTTTCCTGGCTGGAGTCTTTTCCCGGGAAAACGGCACATCCTGTCCACACAATAAACAATACCTTTCTCACACACTCGGCTCACGCAAGCGCCTGGTCCCTTACACAAATTTATTGCATACCTTGCAAGCATTTGCGCACACCTACGTAGATCTTGTCATGAAAAAAAAAATAGTAAAATGCCGCAATGCCTCTCATTCGAGACAAGTGGGCCACAGGGTTTACGGTGGTATAAAGTTCAGCGTCGGGCCTCGATAGCTTTGACGTGAGGCCTCCCGCCTGGCTGGTTGGGTAATATAGGGCAGATCTTCACCCTTGTCTCTGTCGAAATGCTTTACCTTAACTCAACCCCCTGCTGGCTACGTTTCTCAGTCTGTTCGCTCTACTTTCTATTCTTCCTCTACGCCTCCTTATCTACACTCCAGACTTCCTTCTTCTCCACCTCCTCTCTCTCTCTCTCTCTCTCTTTCTCTCACGCCGTTCCTGTCTTTTCCGTGACTGGGCGGCCGTTCTCCGTGTTTTATAAACTTCGCTGAGAGGAATAGAAAGAGAGGAGTCGCGTCTCTGCATACGATGTCGCCATTAGCCACGGCGTGTTTACTTAGGCTTGGCCAACAATGCTGCCAAGCCCATAATAGTCTGTCTGTGTGTGTGTGTGTGTGTGTGTGTGTGTGTGTGTGTGTGTGTGTGTGTGTGTGTCCAGTTATTGTATGCTAATAATATATTGAAGTGGGGGGGATGCCAGCATATTGTGTGTGTGTGTGTGTGTGTGAAGTGTGTCTGATTGCGTGATGCGGCTGGTGTTGTTGTTTAGGTTGTCAGTACCGCGTGGTTTTGTGTGCGTGCATGAGTGTGTGTGTGTGTGTGTGTGTGTGTGTGCGTGTGTGTGTGTACGATCAGTGCGATTCCACGCTGTTTGTTCTGCTTGTCAGAAGGGGCCCCCGGCGCGTTCCCACGACGGCTGCACGCACATGCCTTTCTGTGGCGTCGACTGCACCGGCGTCTGGCAGCGTTGAGGGACAGCGCGCGCAGGAGGGCCCCCTAGAGGCGTGTGTGTGTCGATGCCGGCGGGCAGTGCGCAGAGAGCAAGAGCTCTCAAGCAGACAAACAATGATTCCTCTGCAAGGAAGACCTGCAGTGCATCTCAATCGGGCTAGCCGGACGCATTTTGCTTTCCTCACACACAGACACACACACACACACACACACACACACACACACAAATAAGCACACACAGAGAGAGAGACTCATAAATACACAAGCACATATAATGGATTGTCTCCATTCCACCTTAATCTAAATGGGTGTAAACAAAGGCCTGGAAATGAGATTCAGTGGCGAGAGAAGAGACACATTGATTCAGTAGATTGATTTTGTGTTTGTGCAGTGCGGCTGGTGATTTGGCGAAGAATGCTTGACCTTTTCGGGGGGTCCCAACCCAGGTGGAGACGGCTTATAGATGAGGGGCCAGATTTAAGGAGACATCTGGAAACAGCTGACTGCATGTGTTTGCCTGTGTGTTTGTTTCTTCAAGAGTATGTGTTTGTGTGTGCGAGTGAGTTTGTGTGTTAGGGTGTGAGTGTGTGAGTGTGTGTGTGTGTGTGTGTGTGTTTGTGTGTGTGTGAGTGAGTGAGAAAGAGTTGAGTTGAAGCCTGTCGCTCAGTGAGAAGACGTTTGCCTGATTTCCTGTTAATCAGTTGTGTGTGTGAGTCTAAGAGTGTGTGTGTGTGCGTGCACAAGTTTTGGGGACCCCTACCCCACCCTAAAGAAGGCTCAAATGTTTGCAAGGGAATCTGACAGAATGAGCAATGGGTTTGAGGAACAAAGGATGGACTGACAGAACATGGGGGATGGGAGGAAGCCAAAGAGATTGATGAGAAAATGCAAACACAGACACATTATACATGCCACTCACACACACACACACACACACACACACACCAACTAAGAAAGCAGAGACAAATAATGCACACAGGTCGGTATATTAACTTTAAAGAAAAGGGTGTGTTTATGTTGTAAGAGTGTTTGAGCTTGGGGGATGGGAGTGGGGGGGAACAAAAAAAAAGTTGGACCACCCCACGAAATCACCACGGCAGCGAGAGGTGTGACTGGAAACGGCAGCATCGCTAAAGCGCATATCTGACATTCCAACCATACGGGGCCTACTCAGCACAGAATGAGAGAGAGAGAGAGAGAGAGAAAGAAAGAAGAAGGGAGAACGAGGGATCAAGCAGGGCTTATTGGGTGTTGAAAGACAGAACGGGGGGAGGGGGGCAGGCATCGACAGAGATGGATGGATGAATGGAAAGATGAAAGAAAAAGGGAAGAGTATGTGTGTGTGTGTGTGTGTGTGTGTGTGTGATGGGGGGGGTGTTAGGGCCGAGTCAGAGGAGAAAGTGAGCTTGCACTGGACTATCAAAGCCTCTCTTTCTGTCTCTCTTTCTCTCAATCACTCTTTCTTTCTTTCTCTCTCTCCCTCTCTCCGTCTGTCTGCTAGTCTCTCACGGGCGATAGGCGAGACTCGTTTACTTTGGGCTGAGTGTTTTCTTTTCCAGATGAGGAGTTCCGAAAGAGAGGCAGACGAGGAGATAGGAGGCCCCCTTTGGTTTCTTGCCTTTTCTCAGGACTCAACTGCAGCACTTCTAATCTCTCGCACTTAAACACCCTCGCCAAACCATCACACACACACACACACACACACACACATACTCACAGGCACACACACACACACACACAGACACACACACACACATACTCACAGGCACACACACACACACACAGACACACTCATACACAACCACACATTACACACGCATCGACACAAAGACTCACACATAGACATATGCTCACACTTACACAAACACACACACTCTTACAATCACACACACACACACACAGGCACACACACACAAACCCATTCACCCCACTCATTTACAACCCCACCACTCCCCACACCCTCTCCTCTACACACCTCTCTTCTATCCGTGTGTCCAGCTCCTCGTGTTCACACCTCTTTCTCTCTCTCTAACTAATAGGAGGGATTTGCCTGATCCCTTGTTTCATACTCACAGCTTGCTCTCTACATTCTACATTCTACAACTACATTCACCTTTCATTTTCTCTCTTCATTCTTTCCCCATTCTTTTAGGCCCCACGCACACCCCACTGCTCTCTCTCTCTCTCTCTCTCTCTCTGTATATATATCGCCCTTTTACACCCCATTGCTCTCTCTCTCTCTATTTCCCTTGCACACTCCATTGCTCTCTCTCTCTATCTCTCTCCCTCTCTCTCTATTGCACACCCCATTACACTCCCATTTTCTGTTTCTTTCTTTCTCTCTCTCTTTCTTTCTCTCTCTCTTTCTCTCTCTCACTGTTTCTCTCTTGCATACCCAGTTGCAGTTTCTCATTCCCCCTCTCTCTCTCCCTCTCTCTCTGGGTGGGGACTCTAAGCTGCAGTATTAGGCAGGGTCTACTGCTGTTGAATAGGCTATGGCCCCTGCGCTGGGCCGATTGGTAATCCGCCGCTCGGACAGACGGCACGATTAGCCGGCCCCGTGGCATTCCGATCCAGCCATCCGGAACGCCGGGGCCCCGCGGCCCCTGAGCCGACTTTAGCCCTGCATCAAAGATCCCGCATGGAAAACACTCCCAGTACACACGGAGGGGGCAGCTAATGAGCGATGGACAAGCAGTCATGGCATGTGTGTGTGTGTGCACACACACACACACACACACACACACACTCACACTTGCATTCAGCAAGCATCAGCCATACACATGATGTTTCAAAATATCTACCAGACACACACAGTCTGGACTCAGACACACACACACACACACACTTATTTTAACTGTTATAGGCAACCATTATTCAGATAGGGTCGTGGGGTCGGTTGTGCATCAGAGGCATGTTGTCTTGCTTTAAGGATGAAAGTGGCCATCGGTTCGTTAGGGGATCAGTTTTTCAGCCAGACAATCCATCAGTGTGCATTAGGGGACTGAAGCCCCACTGACCCCAGATCAGGTGATCGAAGCAGCTTCTGTGCTAATGACTCTTTAAAGGGCAGTGGGAGAAGAAGCAGAGTGCCTAGCTCAGGTGAAAGCACCTCTGTGTGTGTGTGTGTGATTTGTAGCTGCTGACTCACTGGATTTTCTGACCTCTGACCTCAAGCATGCCCCCCTTCTATAGCATTCCAAAGAGCGATAAAGAAGAGGATAAAGTGTGTGTGTGTGTGTGTGTGTTAAGAGAGAGTACGGAGAAAGAATTCAGGATTTTAGGATTCAAAATTTAAGGGAATGTGACTGTACCAAAAGACTGGAGGGGTGCAGTCAATGCTTCAAAAGCACAATGCTCTTTGTTGATTGCACACACATAAAACACCCCTTCACACACACACACACACACACACACACACACACACTCATGCACACACTCATGCACAGAGGCAGACACAACATTCCATGACTGCCTATGCGGAATGTGATGATGGCAGATGCATGGTTGCACACTTGCGCACACACACACACACACACACACACACACACACATTCACGTACATAAACACACTCTACATATCTTTCATAGCTTCACAAATCAGCCCTAAGTAGAGGTGCTGACTGCCCCTCCCTGATGTTATCCCCCATCTCTCTCTCTCTCCTCCTCCTTTCTCTCACTCTCTCTATCCCTCTCTTCCTCTCTATCCCTCCCTCCCTCTCTCCACCTCTCCCACTGAAATTGAATTTATAGCAAGGGAAGACATACAGTCTGATCTGTCGTGCCACACTTATCATAGAGACGACACACAGTCAGAAGAAAAACAGCAAAACGCACACACAAACACACACACACACACACACACACACACACATACACACATATAATGCTGCACACTAGGGACCGAGAGAGTGGTGAGGCTTTTGAGGCACAGTGAAAGACACTCCCCCATTATCCCAGCAGCAGTAGAAGAAGAGGAAGAAGATGAAGAGAAGGAAAGGGATAGAGGAAAAAGCGAGGGGGGGTGGGGAGGGTAGAGAAGGAAGAAGGGAGGGAGGGAGGGAGGGATGGCTCTTTTCATGTCCAGGTGTCTTTTAGAAAGAGAAAACAGGGACAAGAAACTGCCTCAT
>PYXC01002199.1:50000-122500 GCA_015244755.2 Tenualosa ilisha | reverse complement strand
CCTGGGAAAACACTCTTCTTCACATGGTTCATGTCAGGGTGTCTTTAATCGAGGACCATTAAGTCACACACACACACAAAAAAAACATTAAAGTCTAACCATTCCTGTGGTGTGTGTTTTCACAGGTTCTCAGGAAGCCCATGTCGGAACCGGAGGTGGGGGTGGTGGTGTGCACAACTCATCCAACAGACTCCCAGCAGGTACAAAACACTCTCTGCTCTTATCCCAGCACCACCCATAGTCCCTTTTAGACTGAATCCCAATGCCCCTACTCACACCCAACTCTAAGCCCTAAGCCCTCAAAGACTTAACTGGCATGAATGAACGATGATTAAGGCCTAGTCCCCTTTTGGAGGGACATTGGGCAGCCTTAGCCTCTTAATCTGGTGTTCCAGTGCCTATATCTATATATACAGTCATTGGGGTGAACCATTTAAGACTTTCAACGGATTCATTCATTTGCTGAGCTACAGTGATGTTATCCTCTGCATTGAATTGGCCTTACACCAGTCTTTATCTAACTAACCCCATAAATCCTCTCTTTTTCTCTGCAGATGACCCAGTAGTTAGCCTGCCCGAGGTTCAAAAGAGTGTGAAAACCAACTCAGCGGTGGCATCTTCCAGCATCTCCTTCTCCACGCTACTGCTGACGGTTTTAGTACTGCTTTCACTGCAATGACTCCAATAGATGTGTGTCTTCTTCTGAGGACTACAGTAACGGTGGCCTGTGGTGGCCAAACTATACACAGAGACAGTTCTTCATAGCCTGGTGCAGGCCACTGGGAAAGTGGGACATGTATAGAAGGAATGATCCGGATCAAAAGGTTGGTATCGGGAATAAGTTCCCGAAACCGTAGTCAACCTTTTTTCTCTCCTTTTTGAGAACCAAGACGTCAGTATTTTTCTGGAAGGATTTCCTGTTGTCAAGGAAAAGGTTTTTTTTTCTTTTGGTAGTTTCCCTCTCCCCTTATCTGTATTTTGACAAAAGCTGAACTTTTGGAGAAGTGCTTAAACTATGAAGAACAGTGACCTTAACACTTAAAGAACAAAAAAAAAAAATCACAGTGCACTCAAAACAAACGCAGAGCAAGAGCAAGCATGGAGCATTCTGAACAGACAATGACTCTGAACCACATCTGGTTCAGTTCTGGCTCAGGTCTAGCTCTCCTCTGGTCCGGGTTTGACCCAGTGTCACTCATTCACTCATCTAGGACTCGTTGATGACCACATGAGCCAAAGACAGCAGTGTCATGTTCTCATATGTACAGAAACCAACCCTAAGCGTTGTTGTCTTGTCCTACATAGGATGGAGATGGAGATGGAGGATTTTGCATTCGTTTTTTTTTCTCAATGTAGCATCAGAGGAACAGGGTTGAAGCTGTCCACTGCTATCCACTGACTGTACTGGACCATGTGCTCACATAGCACTGAACATGAGATCGTACCACTACACACACACACACACACACACACACACACACACACACACACACACACACACACACACAGAGCTACAGTCCATTACAGGTTTTCACACACGCACACACACACACACACACACACACACATTAACATTAGCACCTCATAGCACACGTAAATAAATTGTAAGACAAAAGTGTAAATGTTCTGTTAGAATAATTTATAAAGTTTGCTGTGAGCAAATGACTGTACATAACGTGAACAAATTATGTGAAATGTTTACTGCATGGAATGAGAGTGTGAAAGTTAGAGAGAATGAGAAAAAGAAAGAAAGATGGGGGAAGTTTGTAAAAAAGTTAGGGCTAAAGAGTACAAAATCTGTGTGCGTGAGAGAGAGAGAAAGAAAGAGAGAGAGAGAATGACAGCAAAAGGAACAAAAGATGTTAATTTGCCAAAAAACGACAAAAAACAGAACAGTAAGGCGGAACAGAGGGAGGCCGGCCTCTCAAAGTTGTACCGCAGAACCTGAAGCATTTAAAACTGCCAAGGACAATCACTCTAGTCTCAATTCACCGACAGACACCCCCCACCCCTCACCCCCACCCCACATTCTCCCCTGGGTTGGGTTCGCTCTGCACAGCAGAGCCTTCGAAATGGAATACGTGAAAAGATTCAGACCCCAAAGATTTGGGTATCCCAAAATACTCCCCAGAGAAGAAATTTGTAATATGAATCAGACAGTGCTTTACCTCCAACAGTGGAGCAGTTTTTTTTTTCTTTCTACAAAAAATACTCTGTGAGCGCACACAGCAAATTGAAAAAGAAAAAAAAAGATCGGACTCTAAAATGAACACTGTGTGTGAAGTTTTTTTTTTTTAATACTATGTGAAGTTGAAAAAAAAGTGACACTGACAAGCACAATTAGAAATGCATCAGGTGATGTTGATACTACAACAGAAACAGCACACATGTACATACTCAGCATGGAGGGGTGGGATGTATTGTGCGGCCGACACACAACTCAGTAACTAACACTGATTCAGCCACTTCAGTATGATTCCTTCAGACAACTTCTTTTGTACAAGTGTATGTAAAAGTGTATTATAAGTGTACATATAGAGGATTATATAAAGAAGAGAGACTCCTTTGATATTGATTAATGTGAAAATTCTTATGTGAAATAAACAATATTTTTGCGAAAACCACACCCTTGACTACACTTTTCTTTTCTGTGTGTTTTTTCAAAGACTGTTTCCCATGTGTGAAAAAGAGAATCGGGATGGGCTCCGTGGAATAATCCCACGCTAAAATGGAAACACAAGATGGTTGTAGTGTCGGAATAGCCACACACAAAAATAGGAAAATGCCAGATAATGTGACTGTGGGGGTGAATCCCAAACATGGTTGAGATGGGGGGGTCGTCAGTGCATCGTTTCCCGAGGTCAAGCCTCGGTCCTGTGACAGGAAAGACGCAACAATAGTCGGGAAAGACAGTGGCGTCCTCTCCAAATGCGCAGCGTCCACGTGTATTGGCAGGGGGTTAAACACACAGGTGTGACTCTTCCTCTCCTCTCTCTCTCCCTGTCTCTTTATCTCTCTGTCTCTCTCCCCCATCTATATAAACTTCTCTCTTTTCTTTCTCTGTTTATTCTCCCCTCCACTCCATCTGCACCCTCTCTTTCTTTCTTTCTTTCTTTCTCTCAATGACTGGGTGTGTTGTTCTTGCCGGTGTTCCCCCAAAGGCTTTTATGGCCGTGACAGTTAAAGCAGCTGTCGCACTGGAAACCCTCTCTGTGTGTGTGTGTGTGTGTGTGTGCGTGTGCGCATTTCCACGAGGCGTAGGCCGTAAATCAGTCCTGAGCGGAGCGAAGCAGACACACACACTCTTAACCGTCTGACCTCCTGAAGGACTTTGCCTCCCTTTCGGCACAGCCGCTGCCCCCCTTTTCGGTAGTCGATCGACGGGCAGGCAGTCAGGCGGCCGCATGTAGCACCCTTTAATGTCGGGCACTACAGACGCAGATGTAGACGGCACAGACGTTCACACGCCGGGCGTCGGGCATGACCGCAGACAAAAAAGAGGCCGTAAGCACCCGAGTGTGTGTGAGCTGGGCGGACGTACTAAAGCAGTCTGAAAGGAGAGAGACGATTGATGGCTCAAAGTGCAGTGCCATGTGTGTGTGTTGTTTTTACGAGTGTGTGTGTTTGTGTATGTGCTTGTACATGTGTGTTTGTGTTTTTTGTATGTGTGTGTGTGTGTGTGTACAGACGCTGCAGAGCCAATGTTCTAGGAATGAAAACTTGCTGGATTCAAAGAAATAAAATGCCTTAACCCTCTTGAGAAAATCTGGATTATGGCCAGGATTTAATCAGGCAATATAGCAGAAAAGAGAAGAAAGAGAGATGAAGATGGAGAGAGAGAGGGAGAGTGAGAGAGGAAGAGAGAAGGGAAGGGAGTGGTAGAGAATTCCATTACAACTCAGTGACATTTGGTGGCAGAGGTGTGTGTAATTGCGGTCTAGGCCTGATGATGTTGTTTGTGCTAGACCAGCAGGGTTCTGCTAAGCTCTTCTGACCAAGGCCAGGGCAGCTAGGGGCTCAATAATACAGCCCCCCATCCCATGCATCTCTCCTATAGTTATATCACTTGGTTTTGTGTGTGTGTGTGTGTGTGTGTGTGTGTGTGGGAGAGAGAGAGAGAGCTAGAGAGAGTGTGTGTGTATGTTGGGATGGGGTGGGTATTGGGGTTGTTTCAGCATTCCAATCTGTTTCAGCTCCCTGCACGGCTGTCATGGGTGCTTACCGGCACACCATACTGATCTCCTCTCTGGGAGAGAGGGGGGGGGGGGGGGGGATCGATGACCATAATGATGATGGTAGAGGGAGGAGGCGAGGTTATACGGTTTCACCCCCCCAAACTAACAGACATTAGGTATGGTCTCCGATGACTTGAAATCCGGATGGAGGGAACATTCTACCATGTGCAACGGCAACCTCTCTTCCTCGAGGGCTTTGAAGGAGAATAAATAAGGAGAGATAAATAATCAAGCAGGCAAATAAGACCTCATACTGTCACCGCAGTGGAGCCACACGGCAGATGGACCATTGCTCAAAGGCTTGAAAGCACTGCAGGGTGACCTAGTTTGCTAAATCCAGCCTAGTACATTATACAGACCGTCATATTGAACCGTACTGTACTTTTTGAATTGTATTTTGACATGGAGGCACACACACACAGACACACACACGCACACAAACAAAAACAGAGAAATGGAAAAAGAGAACGATAGAGAGAGGAGAGAGACAGACATAAAAGCAAAATAAAAAAAAAATAATAATTTGACCTCTATCTAGTCCATCTGTATCTGTATCATTTTAAAGGTGTGTGTATTTTTGCAAAAGCATTTTTAAAATCTCAAGTGACACACAAGGAACTAAAGGGAAGGAGGAGGAGGTAAAAAAAAACTGAAATAAAATAAACTGAAATATTCTTAAGATCTCAGAGGAAAACTTTGCAGGGCCTTTTCCGTGCGAAGGTCACGGTGGCTCGACGAGCCCAGAGGCGATTGCTCGGGCTTCCCGGAGGCTGTTTACACAACCTCTCTGTCCGCCTCGCGCAGATTGTCTACGTGTCACCATTGGGGGAGATTTATCAGGCTGCAGGGTGGTGTGTGTGTGTGTATGGGTGTGCATGAGTGTGTGTATGTATGAAGGGAGGCTGTTATTCTAACACATGTGCAATTACTCATGAGAAATTAGTGTGTCCCTGTTCATCCCTGCAGCCCCGTTCGGAAACTGGGAGGATTTGGGTTTCAGTGAGGATAATAACAGCTATTAAGAGAAAATGTGTCTCTGTCTGTGTGAGTGAGAGGAAGAAAGAAAGTGCTGCAGGAACAGAGAGAAGAGTGAGAGAAAGAAGATAAGAGAGAGAAAGAAATTTCAAAAAGAAAGAAAGAAGAAAGAAAAAGAACTGAAACAATTAAAGCAATGAAGCCCAATCGACACAAAAACGTTTTTTAAAAAGATTTAAATAGATTTACTAGACTAGAGAGCGAGATTGGACTAGAGAGAGAAAGCGCTCTCTTTTATAAGCCTAGTACAACTTCTTATAATTTCTTTCAGGCACATTTCTGATAAACAACAGATTTCTCGGAGAAGAACCTCAAAGCTGAACAACAAAAGAACACAGTTCTCTAGCCTTTTACGCTCTCTTGTATTTACGAGTAGTAAAAGCAGGGAGGCTGGCAGGTAGACGCGACCTCAAAAGGCCCGTAGGCTTCAAACTAACCACAATGAGAAGGAGAAAAAAGAACCATGCAGACTACGGCTATTGTTCCGTCATAATTACAGTAAACGTGTCATGAAGAACAGCATCCAGATATGGATTCAATCAACTGTTCCAGAAACACAAAAGCATCACAGACATTGCCAAATAAATTCCTGTTTAATAAAAAAAACTGTGTTTTGCTTGTAATGCTTAACTTCATTGTGTTCTTAAATTAGTAAATAAGTTTTCCATTTTAGCTTTTTTTCCGACAACAAAATGACAGATGATCTCAAGCTCAGTGCTGCTTGTAATGATGCATTTAGATGTCATCAGCTCTCTGCAATGCTAGCATCTTCAGCCTCAAAGAAAGACAAAATCTGAAAACAAGTTTTAGCAATGAGGTGGGAGGATTCAGTTGTAATTATAGTTGAATATAGAAACTAATGCTCCCAGTGGTGAAGTTGTCAACCAACAGGGGGTTTGTGGGCATCAGATGACATACGGGCATCAGATGCCACCACGGGGAGCTTCACTGGCAATGCCCATTCATACGCAAGACTGCTGCAATGCATCGCCACGGGCTGTTCTCCACATGGGGGAGGATTTCATGCGTGTGTGTGTGTGTGTGTGTGTGTGTGTGTGTGTGTGTGGACTGAAGGACATAAGAGAGTGCAACCCTACTCAGAGATCAGGCAATTGGGGGGTGTCGGGTGGGGAAGGGGTGTGGGCTCTTTGCTGAAGGGTCCTCAGAAACAGACCCACTCCCTCCATGTGAGTTGTAACCTGCAGGGCAATGAGCAAAAGAGATGTCACACAGGGCTTCACAGCTCAAAGGCAACAAACAAAGATTTACACACACACACACACAAGGACACAAAAACATGGGTTTCCAGGATGGAATGCCATTGCACACACTTTATCCTGACAGGGGATATGGGCCAAAGTGGAGCCACGTGGGAGAGAGAGAATACGTGTGTGTGTGTGTGTATTGGGGGGGTAATAATGGCACAAGAGCAGTTCAGGCTCCAGTACAGGGCGCTGACAGAGAAAAAAAAATCTAGCCTGCAGTTAGGCATGTGAGCGCATGTCAGTGTCTGAAAAAAATTGCATTGAACGACAGCATATACATACTACATGTGGCTCTCTGGCAAGTGAGAAGAAACATTTTTAAATGTGTGAAACCCCATCGTTCCAAGGGAGAAAAGAAAAATGCTCATGGTCACTAACTCCGGGGGATGTTATTGGGGCCCCTTCCGCTTTCTTCTTGTTGCACTTATTGCGAGATGTCAGCATGCACTTGAGATCTTCTTAAGCTGGACTGAAAGGCAAATAGCAGCAATCTGGGAGATTTAAAGAGTTGAAAGAAACACCCAGGAGAGAGAGAGAGAAAGAGAGAGAGACAGGGAGAGACACACATAGTCACTGCAATACTGCACGATTCATTATGTTCAGTCATTTGTTTTCTTTCCTTTCCGTACTAAAAAAATTCTAATGTTTTGTAATACAACACACATTGTTTTGTCGTACCAATAGAGCTCCCTCAAAGTGCAATTGAAAATTGAGAATAAGGGGGAGAGTGCAGAAAAAAGAAATAGAGAGAGAGAGAGAGAGAAAGAGAGAGTCCTCTTAATTAAGTCCAGGGAGGTATCTCACAGATGAACTTTGGCATTCCTGATCCTTAACATATCCATCAACACCTCTACATAGGGAGCGCCAGGAACCATATCCCGGCAGGACATTTAATTAGCTCATTAAAAGCTTTAATGACAAACGGCTTGGGGTGAAACCCTGTCTCATCTAGACATCCTTAAGATTACTGTCTGTTTTACACAATATCAGTTTACTGCTAATGTCTGTTAATCCACTTTTGGTATTTTGTTATCTAGGTCTGTAATCGTTATCATTATGAGGCCATTTATCAACCAAAGTGTTTTTTTTTTTTTCCACATAGTTAGCAATCTTTCCTTGTATCATTTAGTAGAGATAAAAGCTTATATGAAAAAACGCAATGATACAGATGTCTGGACACAATGGAATTTGTTTTGTTTTTTTAAGGAAAGGTATTTATGAATTGAGTTTTTTAAAATTATTATTAAATCAAGTTCTTCCCCAGGTGTTTATCTTATCTCTCTGAGAACTTGTGTTAAATATTTGTCTGACTGACCAAATATTTTCTTTGAATGTTAGCAATTTTCTGTAAACGAACAGGGTCTCGACTTTTGTGAAACGTAAACAGCAATTTTTTCACTTGTTAATCTGACGTGACTTTGCTCTGTGAAGTTACTTTGTAAGAAAATACAGTTGTTCTCACTGAACTTCACTGTAAATGCTTTGTTCATATTACACAGTGTTGAAAGTCCTATGGCTTCAATCCATTATATCCCAATTGCATTTGACAGAACATGTATGTGAATTAATAAAAAATATCTCTGCTATGGCACAAGTTCACCTCTCATAGGTGGTATTCCAAGTAAAGTGGACATGGTGGTAACCCTGAATATTAGAGTCTGGAGTTCTTAACTAAACAAAGCAAGTAGGCTAATTTATAAGGAGGTTTTCCACTTCTTCAAGCTTAACTTAACCAGGTTTATCACTTCACCACCTGCTGGGAATACCCCCCTGGTTTGGAAATATAGCTCTATTATGATCAAGAGTTCTTCTTGTTACTTCACGACACGGCTTTATTTTAACCATTCCATCATAGCAACCATTTGCTGCTAGAAGAAATTTAATGATCTGTGTTAATGAGCTCATAAATACAGGAGGCAATGGCGTTGATGTCCTATAAATCATTTTCGTCAAAGGCTGCTTTCCTTAGTAATATGTCATTCTCTCCGCTGCAAGAGATATGAACAGACCGTAGGCCTACTCACTCTTCGGCTTGACGTCCTTGACATTTTGTTAGGATAACTGGAGACATAGCTGTCAGATGATAATAAATGTCTAATTCTTTTGGAAGGTAAGAGGTGTTATTCAAGCTGGAAATATCACTGGGTAATTTTAGATTTGGAGGCCTGCAGTCGTAGATAGCTATCGATGTTTTCATTGGACAAAGTCATTCCATCAGAGAAACGTTTGCCTTGTGCTGAAAAGAGAAAATGCAAGCAGAGGGGGTTGTGGAACTGTACATACCTAGGGTGATATGAAGGTTTTTCATAGAAAAACGAAGAAGAAAATTTCAATTTTCAGAGAACCCAGCACATTGAAAATCATCCTCTAGGCAACTAAGCTACTACTTCCACTTAACTTTTCAACATCCATCCCTCGCCCCTTTGCACTGAAATATTTTAATACTAAAACCTCCCGCTCAACTGTTACACCACACGGCTCCAATGAATATAAATGAGAGAATCTTCTAGAAAAATCCCCTCAACACATATCCAAATCAGATACAATTAATATTTATGATCGAGCGCATGTTGAAATGAATGGGAACGTTGTAATGTGGTTTTTCAGCGAACTCTAAATTGTGCAGCACAGAGCGATAGAGAGGTTTAAAGTCAAATAAACATTGACATAAAAACGCGCAAGCAAGCGAGGTTAGGACCTACATTACAGTCAGGCCCCGTGATGCCAGGCTTATGTTCAACACAGCAGAAAAATGACAACCTATATATACATCTGTTTGTGTATGTGTGTGTGCGTGTGTATATATATATATAATGTGGTGAAATGATTACTCCCCTACCAGCATAAACATAGAGTAGTGATTTTTAATCCCATACGCAAATAGTGCAGGGGTCCCACGTGGAGCTTGTGCTTGTGCGTGCAGACAGAGAGAGTGTCGGCTTGGACAGCCACCGCTCTGGTCGTATGTTTACTCTCTCTGGAGAATTTTAATCACATCCCATCTTTTGCCGAAACAAGCAGAGATTTGCCGCGTAAATCATTAACTCTAAAGCGCTTTTTCAGGGGATAAATTGACGGGGAAGGGGGTGGATGAGTGGGATTTGGCTATGGATGTAAATGCAAAAAAGGGGGAATTCTGGGCTGAAGTGTGTGGACGGTACGGTAGGCGGCGAGGTTTAAAAATAACTGTTTTCTCTGGACGGTGTTAAGGCCGCGGCCCTGTCCAGCAGCCACAGAGACAGGCCAGAGTCAAAGGTTAGTGGGGCGAGGATGAGACGCCAGCTGCGCCCAGGGGGGTGACCACAGGCCAGGGAAAAACAGATCATGGAAAGACAGAGGGAAAGAGAGAGAGAAAGAGAGAGTGACAGAGTAAGAAAGAAAGAAAGATGTCACAGGACAGGAGAACAGCTCATGAAGAGAGAGAGACAGAGAGAAAGAGAGAGAGAGAAGTTGCTAAACTGGCATAAATGTACAGACTTTTAGCAACAGAAAATCTGAGCCCCTCAGTGGCATCTCAAATGTGGCAACAGATTCATGTTTCCCCATGCAGACGGACACAGATTGACACCCTCCTCTTTCCTTACAGTAAAGGGCTGTAAATCTCGCAGTAATTAGAGCGAGATTGTTTCATCCGAGCCTCACTAGTAAATGGGTTTTAAATGGTTTTCTGTTTTTAGGAACAGGACATGCTTCTCTGTCGACTTACTCTGTCACTGCCCACTTCAGTGACATTTCTCTCTCTCTCTCCAAACGGCTTCTGCAGACTATCATGGTAGCGTGATTACATGTAGGACACACTTATTAACACTGTATATACTAAGCCTATTTGATAAAAGACAAACTTGGCACTTATGAGAAGGCCAGTCTAATTGGTCACACCTTCACTGACACAGTACTGCAGGCCTTCTTGTCGCTTAGATTTGTAAGACACTATTCATACGTTGCGTTTACACAGTGAGATCTCTAAAAAGCCCAGGATAGTGAAAAAAAGAAGTTTGGAGTTTGGAGACAGACTTTAAAATCTGCTCCTCAATCTACAAAAGCAGGCCAACAAAGCTTCTGAAATTACAACGTTAATACCTCGTTGGGCGATTTTAAGTCTTTTTTTTAACCAACATTATCTTTTTTTTTGTAACTACCTCTGTTGGCAAACAACAGTGTTTCTGTGTATTTTAATGTGTAAACTGTATTTCTGTGGTTAGATTCTGGCATATGGGTTTCATTTTTCCCCTGAAACGTATTTATTTAATCTCACATAGTTCCCCTTTGTTCCCCCTGCTTTTTATTCAGGTTTTGTGTTATGTTTATGTTGCTTGTCCACATGGTGACTGGCTTTGTTCTTACATGCCACCATTTTGGGCTAGATCTTGCTCCAAAAATTTGGTTCATCAATCTCTTGGGGGACAAAACCTCATAAAAAAAATAATAAATAGGTTAAATGTATAAATAAAATAAAGGTTAAATATATCCGTTGACTTATGCAGTTTTGTTTCACAGCCTAATAATCATTTAGTGCTGACTGACTGACAGCATTAATCAGGTCCCTGAGAGAGTATCTGCAAGCTCGACCGACATCTGCGAGGCAGAATTTAGCGCAACATTCAATACAAAGCTATGCCGTATAAAAACGAAGGCTGGCTTCCAGCTGGAGCTTCGGGATCTAACAAAACTCCAAACAATTCCCAAGCTGGCGTGGCGTAGCGTGTATGTGGTGTGGTCTGGAGAGAGAGGCAGGTGGGGGTGCGGGTGCAGTAACTTCAGAGGAGCGTTTCTGCAGTTTGAAAGGATCTCTGCTCTGCTCGAAGGCCCTGTTAACTTCATGGGGAGACACGTCCCAACCCGCGAGCCCCTCGCTCGTAGCAGCCTGCCTGAGATGGGTGTGATATCATTAAATGGCAGCTATTCAACTCCTGAGGTGGAGCTCAAGCTAAGAGACTTGTCAAGTACCACCCCACCACCACCACCACCACCCATCCTATTACTACCACCCCACCCCAGCCACCGCCTGAGGACTGGTAGGTCCTCTCCAGTCCATAATGGGCTGTTCTTAAAACAAACTTAGTTTGCTCTCGGCAGGAGACCACATAACAGCGGGCCTGGGCGGCCATCTTGAGAACGTAAAGAGACAAACAGCTTCGTCAGCCAACAATATCAGATTAAAATCCGGGTAACGGTCCAACTTTAGCCAGCGCGATTCGCAGTCAGTGACTGTGGGATTAGTTCTGGAAGCGAACGCGCCGCCCCCTGCGAAATGGAATCATCATTAATGTATTCCTCTCCTCGAGACTCACGCCTTGAGTATCATGGGACAAACTGTACTTTTCCATCCTGGAAAACAGACGCAGTAGTGGCCAACTTAACACCGGTCAAAACAGGGAGAGGGGAAAGGAGAAAGGAGGTGGGTGGGTGGGGGGACTGCGGGTAAATCACTCATTGAACACACATCATTTCAGCAGAGAGGTTTTTAATCACATAGCGACAGCTCCCTGCTATGCTTGGGCAGAAACAGAGAGAGAGAGAGCGAGCGAGCACAAACCCTAGGACACATGTGGATGCGTCCTCTACTCCGGCCCAACGACCACCACTGAAGCCACAGGAGGACAACAGTACCGGCAGGCCACATCAGAAAGTCTAATTCGAGAGTAACCTTACACCACTCCTCATTAGCATTACCACACATCCATTTGACTTAATAAGATGGGTAATCTCCCCAGAGAGGCCTTCTCACCCCACCCACACACACACACAAACTCAGTTTCAAGTTAATATTCATGCCCTGGGCTGGGGTGTGTGTGTGTGTGTGTGTGTGTGTGTGTGTGTGTGTGTGGATTGGCTGGTCAGACCGGTGGTAGAGCAGGAAACTTCCTGACAGAAAAAAGTCCATCACAACAGTGGGAGTCTCTCCAACTGCCCCATAACAGCACTCATAGAACAGGGTAGTCATGAACAACTGAGATGGGTAGGCCTACATATCTGGGGTGCGATTTCTAAAACCATAATTGCTAATCATTTAGCAACAAAGTTGGCTAGCAGTTGAAGTGCGATCAACAAAGTAGCTAACTTAGTTAGCAACTATGGTTCTGTGAAGCGCGCCCCTGGTCTCCATTGAAAAGTCTTACCACGCATGACAGCAACAACAGTCTCTCTAAACTCAGTAGCAATAGCTCATGATTTGCTTGTACTGCTGTACCAGGACGTATAAAAAGTCTATGAAAATGATGCTGGCAAACACACAAATGTCTTTTCAGAGACGTCCATGTGGTGACTGTGTGCTGTGCCTGCAATCATGAGACTGAAATTCTGTGTGTGTGTGTGTCGTAAGTGCATGCCTGAGTCAGTGTGTGTGTGTGTGTGTGTGTGTGTGAACAGTAAGTGCATGCCTGAGCGAGCCAGTCAGTCTGTCCGTGTGTGTATGCATCATAGTCTCAGAGTCTGTCATCTCACAGTTTTAATCCTTTCTTCCTCAGGTCCTCCTTGGCCTCCTGGATTTGTGCCTGGAGCTCTTTGGCAGCGTCTTCACAGTCGTTGAAAGTAGCCACCCGGTAGCCTACCGTGGCCAGAGAGTAGCAGCCAAAGGCTACAAGCAGGTACACTGGCATCGGCCACACCACCTCCCGGTACACCGGGGGCAATCTCAGGTCCAGTAGGTCAAAGGTCACCAGCCCCCAGGCAACACCGATCAGGGACACCCCCAGCAGCCACTCCAGAAGCTTGGTCATGATGAGACTTTATGGGACAACACAACAGTGAAACTGGGCAGTATGAGAGACAGACAAAAACAGGGGAAGAGCACATTATGTGAAAGCTCTACGTGAACACTGAAAGAACGACGTGGAACAACTGAAAATACAAACACTTCAATTGCAGCTATGATTTAATAACGTTACATAAATGTACGGTATCTCCATCCCGAACCAACAGGTGAATGGAGAATGACGTTAACTTAGACCTGTCCCGCGCACTGACGCATTTTAAAGCGGGTTAAAAAATTGCTAAACTGACAAAACAAGGGCATGGCAGTTTGTAATGAATTACAGGTCTGCCGTTGTTAGCGCACTCTCAGTAAATCCTGTGGTAAGATTTTATTCAGAGTTGGGCATTTCAGCTAACGTTAATTAACGTTAATGTTGTTGCTGGCTAGCCGTGACACAGATCAGCTTCATTCAAGTTCACAATTTAGCGGTTCCCCAGTGAAACCACACTTATTGCTCCTTGAAATGCCATACCATAACTACACGGATAAATATATTATAGCGTATCTTATTTCTACATAAAAGCAAATTAATCCGATTTCTTACCAGATAGACTCGGGTAAACTAAGCCAGCTCACCACTTCTGGTAATGTGTGTCGCAATTGAATGACGTCATGGGAAAAGATTTATGGGAAATGAAGTTCAGGTGTATTACGCAGCTTCCAGCAATGTTTTCGGTCTGGACTGAACAGGACGTTGACTGGTCGGTTGAATTTATAATATGCTTAAGGCTCTTTCTTTTATTTGTCTGTTTAAAAAGCTTACCAGAGAACATTCCCAGAAGGTTTGGTGACACAGTGTAGCCTAATTCATTGCACTTTTTATGTTGGAACAAATTGCTTGGTAATCTGAATGATCAAAAGACATATAGGCCTACACATTATTGTATATTACTAATGGACATTTCTGTGTCCTGCTGCCGTCAGGAAATGAAACTCTGCAAAAAGCAGTTCTTATGTTTGTTCAGAGCACCATGTCCCTATGGTTCAGTGTCTCTGAAGGTGCCGCGGGTCATATCCGCTCATTCAAGGGGATGAACTCCCCGTGCCCAGCAGGCTGTGGGGGCCGTGACCCGCCTAGCGTGTACTTAAGTGCCAGGGAGACGTAAACATTCCCCGATAAGAGAGGGTAGGACGATTCTTAAGAGGCTCTGAGACGTAAACATCAGCCACTCAGAAAATGAATGAGTTATTCTTAGTGACCCACTGTTTATGCTCGTGCGCGCTGGTGTGTTATGAGTGTGCCAAAGAGAACAGGTTGTACAGTTGCCCCCTCCTGTCTTTGTGTGTGTGTGTGTGGTTGGAGGGGAATATAGGATTTTTTTACCTATATGAACCTAATCTAAGCTCAGCTAATCAATAGGTTTGATTATCTACATGTACCATGAGTTTGCCTATGCATTTGCCTCTTACATAACGTGATATGTGGAATGTTGAGTTAGACATGCAACAGCAGAACACTGATTATTATGCAGGCAACAGAGAGTGTTTGCATGGCATTGCACATTGGAAAGATTTTTGAACAGGTTAGTCTATTCATCGTTTCTTTGGGTGTGTCAATTCTGCCAATGGGCCTATGTATGGGTGTGTTGTGTATTTGTGCATGTTTTGATCCTGATCCTGTGTTATGAGATCAGCCTGTGTGTACACGCAAGAGAGAGGATAGATGGAGAAAGACAGGAATAATGGAAGAAAGAGAGAAAACAGGCAGCAGGGAACATGGAGAGAAAGACGGGGAGGGAGGGAAGAAGTGATGGCATGAGCGCTTGTATGTAAGCAAGTGTGTTGGTGTGGCCCTACTGGGAATGGCAGCATTGGCTGTTGGCAGTGTGATTCCCTGCCAGATTGTGTTCCTCCCCCTGTAAACACACACATACACTTACACGTATACACACACATGTACGCATACACACACATGCATGCATGTGTACACACACACACACACACACTTGGGAAAGCTGCACCCCTGTCGAGAGAACCTGGCAGCCTCGACACACCAGCCTGCAGCAAGACAGGGGGCGACGGAGTGTGTGTGTGTGTGTGTGTGTGTGAGGCGGGTGTGTACATCGCAGAAGAGAGAGACACGGAAGAGAGGGAGGGAGAGAACGAATAAGGAAGAGGAGTGAGAAGATAGAGAGAACGAGGGCGATAGAGAGATGAAACGGAGCGTGCACCGTAGACGACAGAGACACAATGAGGCAAAGGCAAAGAAAGCAAAGCAGGCAGATGGAGACAAGTGATTTTATAGAGCGCCAACAAAATGAGGCAGAGGAGGGTGGAGAAGAAACTGCAGAGAAATGGAAAGGAACCTTAGGGAGGTAGAGAATAGAATACAGAGAGACACGGGGGAGAGAGTTTGTGACTGAAAGAAAATCAGAGACAATTGAGGGAGAGAGAGAGAGAGAAAGAGGAAGGGAGAGAGAGGGAGGGAGGGTTGGCAGAGGTATAAAGAGGGAAGAGTAGAAAAATGAGAGAGAGGAATGGGGAGTCGCGATGATTCAAGAGTGTGAGTGTGTGTGTGTGTGTGTGTGTGTGTGTGTGTGTTTGGGTGGGGGGAGGGAGTGAAAAAGAAACACTGCTGTGACAGAACTGAAGGATTGGGGCATGGAGTTAGGACTGTAACGGGTCAGATGAAAAGATAGAGAAAGAGAGAGAGGGAGAGTGAGAGGGAGACAGAGATATGAAGGGATGGGTAGGAAGCCCAGAGGAGAGGAATTTGGGGCCGAGGCCGTGACTGGGTGAGGAAGGGCCACGGGGGAGAGTCCAGAGAGGGATGGTGAAACATGAAAAAGTCCAAAAAGAGGGAGGGATGGAGTGTGGTGAGGGGTTGGTGAGGAGAAGGAGAGAGAGTACAGGTGCAGCCTGAACAACTGATGACCTCAGAGCAACATTAAAACCAGATGCTTGGTCAGACTCTGGCATCGCACCTCCCCAGAGATATTACGTTGAGGGTCAGTGGAGACCTGTATGTGTGTGTGTGTGCGCGTGTGTGTGTGTGCATGCGCGCTCGTGCATACATGTGTGTGTGTCTGTGGTTGTGTTTGTCTGTATGTGATTGTTCTCTCTGTGTGTGTGTGTATGTGGTTGTTCTGTGTGTGTGTGTGTGTGTAAGTGAGAGTGTGTGTCTGTGTGTAGTCACTGTAACAATAGAGCTTGGCTCACAAACAGGAACCCTCTGTTTCCTGAGCCAAGGACACTTACCCTTTCTCTCTCTCTCTCTCTCTCTCTCTCTCTCTCTCTCTCTAATGACTCCCCCCGTCTGTTTGTGTCTCACACGTTGACTAGTAAGGGTGTGCGCTGAATGGGGTGTAAGACTATCATATGATTATCTGCTTTCTGTGTTTGCCGTTGTCTCTCTCACACAGACTGAAATATGGTTGTGCAAAACGTGCCACAACCTCCACTGGAGTGTGTGTGTGTGTGTGTTGCATTGTTATACTGTATGTCTGTGAGTGAATACACATACGTGTGTTTGTGTTGTGTTTTTGTGTGTGCGTGTGTGTGTGTGTGTGTGTGTGTGTGTTGCATTGTTATACTGTATGTCTGTAAGTGAATACACACTTTTGTCTGCATATGTGTGCAAGCATATTTATGCATGTGTTTGTGAGAGATTGTCTGTCTCAGGGCATGTTTTTATGTGTGCGTGTGTGTGTGTGTGTGTGTGTGTGTGTGTGTGTGTCTACAACAACACAGGTCTACAGGTGCTCACACTCCTCCAAGCTCACACTCCTCCAAGCAATAGCACACCTGTTCCCACTGCTCCAGAGAGGAGAGAGAGAGAAAGAAAGAGTGAAAGAACAAAAGAAGGAATGACAGGAAGAGCATGACGGTATGTAGAAGCATGTGTCTCTCACTTCATCATATCCTCCTGTGAATCCCTTTGGAATGATCTAGAATAATCTACAATCTTTTGACCACTTGAGGGAAATTTGGTTTCTGCATTTATCCCAATCATAAATGAGTGCAATACTCTCAGCACACACTGCGAGGTGAAGCACAAACTAACCCAGTGGGCTGCCTGCTACATAGGGAAGTGATTAGGTGTCTTGTTCAAGAGCACTTCAGCCATTGTCTACTGGTTGGAGATCGAACCGCCAACCCTTTGGTTTCAAGCCTGAAACCCTAACCAGTAGCCACGGCTGGTGTTGCTTGTTTCTGCAAAGAGGCCTGCTGCTTGCCTCTTTCCGTCCCCCTACCACTGTATCACCACATATAAAATCCTCTTTCAAACTATTAGTCCCCTTGTATTCTGCTGGGCCGCCAATCAGTCCAATCTGTGTTTTGCTTTTCCTCCAATCCATCAGTGTGTTATGACAGCACCCCACGCACCCATGCGGAACCGAACTTTAGGTTCAGTGCTCATGCGGACGTGAGGTCAGGGTAGAGATATGGTAGGGGGTGACTGCTGTTATTGGCATTAAAGCTGATTGGCCAGTCCGGGCGAGGCCCGCGGCGGCCTTTAATTGGACTGCGCTCTTTCCATCGTCAGCGTGCACGGGACCGAGAGATGGGGTCGATATTTAATGAGCTAATGTGGGTCAGCCCATCCCCTCCCAACCCCCTACCCCCTCTCCCCTCTTGCCCCCCTGCTGCAGGCTGGATGGAACGAGAGGGAGTGGCTGGCATCTGATGCCGGAATGGCATTCGTCTAGACTGGGTTAGACTGCCGGCCCTGTGCTTCACACTATGTGTCTGGCACATCGATATTGCCTGGCAGGAGGTAGAAAGGGGTCGTAGTCATTGGGGATTGTGATTGGAGGGGGGTCTTGTGCCCCCGATTGATTGGACGTGGCCGCATGGGCTAATGAGTCAGTAGCCAATGATAATCCCCGTTCCACTTCTCGCTCTCTTTCTCTCACACACACACATACACACACACACACACACACTCAGGCTCTAATCTGATAGATAACAAGCACTTAGCAAGCTATTCAGATGCGATGATTAAAGTGTAGATAAGGACTCAGGCTCAGAAACATATGCAGCTTCAGACTTAAAGGATGAAGCAGCTTTTTAAGTATACAAGTGTAGTCTGGGTCTGGGTCTTCACCTTACGCCGACAGGCATCAGGAAGACCGTTATGACTTCACACTGGGAGCCTGCCACTGTTTCTAGGACAAAGGGCATGGCATCGATGTCTCTGAAACATGATTAGATTGAGCTTAATGCCCTTCGTGCAGACATAGCAGAAGCTATGGCCTCATATGGGGACAGGCTTTCGCAAAACCAGACATTTCTGAAAACTAGATAAGCACGCGCGGATTGCTTTGCTACCCCTCGCGGCAGAAAAGCTTCAGATGGAAACATCTGGTTGGTGACTGCATTAATGCGAGTGCTCAGAAATGAATCGCCAGCTCGTACATGTGACACTGATATGGTAGGACAAAGAGGGAGTCTGTGTGGTGCAGAAACTCGCGAGTGACAAGCATGACAAGTTATGATATATTAATGTGTCACTGATGTTAATGGAGCATGTAACACAGCTTAAATACGGCGAGAGCTGAAACATATCCATATGAAGGTGTGTTTCTCTGTCCCATTATGTTACGCCAGCTGCCTTTTTGCAAGATTAAGATTAATATACACGCACTCATAAAATGCATGACAGTGTCCTATATATTTTACTATACAATATGCACAGTATATAGTAATATAAAACAAAGGGGATGTCAAACAGAGGAAATACAAAAGTCACTGAGGATAATAGCATAGGGTATCATAATGAAGGATAAGAGAAGTGTAATAGCGTTGTACAACAAGGTTGTACATTTACGAGCACAAAAGCAAGCTTCAGAAATAACCAGCAGGAAATGATAAAGGCACGATAAAGAACAAAGAACCGTGGCAACTGTTTGCTTACAGTGACCATTTTAGGTCAGGTAACACATTACAAGTTGTACCTGTCCCTCTCTGTCTGTCTCTCCTCTTGTATCTCTGTCTGTTTCTTCTTAGTCTACTGTCAGTCTGTCTATTCTCTCTCTTGCCATCTCTGGTGCCGTTTCATGTCTCACTCTTCCCTGCATCTGCGACTCGTCAGCAGGCTTTGACAGCTGCGGCCTGTTGGCTGTACGGTCAGGGCTGACTGACGCCTGTGTCCTCTCTTCTCTTCTACTGACACTGATTGGTCAGGAAAATGGTGTGTGTGTTTGTGTGTGCTTGTGTGTTTGAGAGTGACATAGTGTGTGTGTGTGTGTATTTGTTTTTATGTGTATTTTTGTGTTTGTGTGTGTGTGTGTATTTGTGCATGTTTTGGGGACAAGGAGCACTGCTGCTGGACCCAGAAAGCTCAAGGGAGCCTCTGGGTCTCCGCTGCCCGGCTGCCCCACTCACCCCTGGGATAGCTGAGCTCCTCCGGCCCCCTCCTCCTCCTCACTTCTCCAGCACCTGCCAACATTTGACCTCTGCCCTGGGGGAGCGTCTGTAGGAGGGAGTAGGTAAAGGGGCAGTGTGTGTGTCCGTGTGTGTGTGTGTTTGGTGGTGGTGGTGGTGGTGGGGGTCAGTGTTGACACAGTAATCGATCTCGGGTTGGGATGGAGACGCTGGAGGGAGACGCCAGCAGGGAGGAGCTGTGCAGTCCCGTCCTCCCCTCTGTCACAGTGTCCAGACGAGCTGACCTCGTCTCCTCTAATTACCTAGTGTCTCCTGTCACCTCCCTGCGTCTCCCTAAATTCGTCTAGACCCGTGAACTCTCTCCCTCTCTCCTCATTCCTCTCTAACTCTCTCTCTCTCTAACCCAAGCTCCTTTTAACTCGGGTAATCTTGTTGTCTTAATTATCTTTGGTCTAGCTTCTCTTGATCTTTTAACTCTCAGACAAAGTGGAAATTGATCAAAACTGACTGACTCGAACTCTCGCTCTCTCTATCTCTCTGTAAATCTCTCTCTCATTCTCTCTCTCCCTCACTCTCTGCCTCTAAAGAGTGAGGGAGTGCAAATACATCTCTGTATTTGCACTTTTTGACTCTCTGTTGTTCTGGCTCTGTCTTTCTTTCTCACTCTTTTTCCAGTTTCTGTCTCCAGTCTCTCTCTCTCTTTCTCTCTGACACTCACTCTGTCATTCTCTCTGTCTTTTGCTGCCCCCTCAGCACACACATACACACCACACCACACCACACACACACCGCTTCACACTCCTTCTATCTCCTTGTGGGAGTGCATTGACTGTGTTCTGATGTGTGCACAGCTGGTTCTGACAGAGGGCTCCTGGAAACATGTGCGGTCAACCCCCTTGCCCTCTACCACTGCCCCCCCCCACAACCCCCCAGATCCCCAGCCACCCCTTCCATTCACAACCTGGAATTTTTACTGCTCCAGGGGGTTGGTAGGCGGAGGGGGGGGGGCAGGGGGGTTCGGGGAGTTCTGTCACGATTCGGCTCTGTGAGTTTGACACTAGCGCAAAGAGAAAGGCCCTCGTCGCAAAGTAATGCAAAAAAAAGAAAGAAAGAAATCCACAGGAAATGTCTCACGACCGGACCGAAAAAAGGTGTCCCCCCCACACCCGACGATTTTTAACACAGACACTCCATCATTCCAGTTCCCACCCGGGCCGTTTCGGGCCCCCTCGACGGGAGCCTTAATGACCCCCCTCCATGACTTATAGGTACCGGCTGGCTGTCCCCATCTGAAGTTACAAGTCTGTCTCGGCCTGTGGGCCCTCCACACACATGTAGGCAACAGCTTCAACGCAGACCGTGTTTGATAAAGCCATTACGGCAGAAGGTGCGACTCTCCCTCCAGACACCTGAGGCTCCCCGCAAAGCGCCCTCGCTGGGATGATAAACATTACGGTCGCCATTCATCCTGAAAGACTTCAGGTGGTGTTAAGCCATATTTCAGACAGACCCCTGGTGAAAGTCAATAGCGGTGTAGGAAAAAGGAACTCCCTGGGAAGGTGTCTGGGGTTGCCGCCCGGCCCAGACCAGCAGCGGTGCAGTGCAGTGATGTTTTTGCTTTACGGTGCAGTAACAGAGCACCAATGTAATCTGTGCTTTTATGGGCAAATGATAAACACAGGGCTCAGATTCAGGGTGAACCGCGACACTGAGAGAGACACAAAGGCCAAGCGGCCCCGGCAGTGAGAATCAGTGTCTACTTTTATCACATGTTTAGAATCAGATAGCGAGCAAGAATTTAAACAATGTATGGAGCTGGTTAAAAGTTAAAAGGCACCTTTAAATGTAAGCAGTTTTGACACAGTTCAATTATTTCCTGCAAAACATAGAAATGACACAAATGTTCTAAAAAGCAATTAAGCTTCAGAGTATGTCTGAAAGGAAAAGGCAAGCGTCTATTATCCCTATCCCATACCATCCCCATCCTCTGTCTCTCTTGCTCAAACTTGCCCAGTGGTGTCAGTAAGAAGAGGAACAAGCAAAGTTTAGAGTTTAGAAAAGGTTTAAAGCATTAAAGACCGAAACTACCAACCCCTAGCTAACGGTAACTGAAAGGGGCACAGCAAAATGAAACTGAAACTGAGTTGTCTCATTGCCTCATTAGTTAACATAAACTGCTGTTTTGCTCTACCAATTTTTTTCATTCCTTTTTCCTACCAGTAGCACTTAGCAAGCTCAAGCAATAGGGATTTGGGTCGATAGAATAATTCATAGCATAATTATTTTATTCAATATTACAGTGAATATATATGAGTATAAAAATATGATTGCATCTTTTACTTTGACATAAACAGAATCAATAGAATACATTTTGCAAGGACCATTGTGTCCCACCGTGGCTTTGGCTTCGGCAGAGCGAGGGTTAAATATAACATCCCACTGCCCATGACACCAGTTCTTCCTGTGTATAGTCTGGAGCCATATGGACACACTACAGTATTACTGTCTCTCCTCATTTACTGCACAGGGGGAGACCACCCCTTAACTTGATTCCCCGCCTCAATCCGCTTAGCAAACATTTAGCTGATTGATTTTTTTTTTTTTTTTTTTTTTTTTATGTCCTCCTCACCTTTTAGTCACATTCTCTATTCACCTCATCAATTTAATAACAGAAACAGTAGGCTCCGAAGCAACAAATATGGGGTGAAGTAGAGGGGAATCTGTGTGTTTGTGTGTGTTCGTGTGTGTGTGTGTGTGTGTGAGAGAGAGAAAGAGAGGGAGGGAGGGAAAGAACAAGAGAATGCATGTTTGTGAGTGAGTCTGTGTGTGTGTGTGTGTGTGTGTGTGTGTGTGTGTTTGTGTGTGTGTCCTTGGAACAATAAGCACATTTGTTTTTATGTATTCACCCACCCAGTCCATAGTTTCAACAGTTTATTGGCACATCAGTGAGTTTATACTGAAAGGACTTTGCCTTTGTGCAGTTCAGAAGAGCAAGACTAAAGCCTAAAAGCTCACAGGAGAATATTTAATCGCAAAATCATATAAAGTCTAATGATGCTACTGCCCTGTTGGTTAAGATAAGTTAAAATGAAGGGCATTCAGCCCCAGTGTGCCAAATTTCTTCTTTGCTAACTTATATGAGTTGGTTCTCTCTGTTTAACCAGAAGTATCTTTCAAAGATTCTCACAGATTTCTTGGTCTAGGCTACTCCAGATGATGTATTGACCATCTCCACTGAACACCAATATGGCGGTTTGCCATCAGCTTTCTGCACAAGCTGAAATGAGACTATTGTGCTGCTTATTTTCCCTTTAGTTGATTTTTTTGTTGGTTTTCTGTCGACTTCAAGACTATGCGCAGTTTTATTGTCATTTGAAATGATGCCCACAAATGTTCTGTTATCTAGCAGCTTAGCAACAGGTATGCTTCGTAGCTGCAGGTGCAGGCTGAATGAATTGAATGGAGTGTTGTTTTAGGATGTGTCCTTGGGAAACTCTCAGTGCCCAGAGCCCAAGGTTCAGAAAAGCAGATTTCGTTTTGTCCTCTATGGCCATTTTCACAATGTGTTTCCTGTTTGATAGGAAAGCTCCAGACTCCAGGAGCAGTGTGACTAAAGCTATTTACCGAAAACCTACTGGGTGGCAAAGAGTTAATCCTAGACAGGGAACCCCAAACAACCAGAGTCCTTCCTCTCTCTCTCTCCCTCTCACACACACACAGCACACACACAAACAGAGAGAGAGGAGCTGACTGTTTAGCTTACTTTGTCTCTTACACACACACACACACACACACACATACACACATAAACAAATAGATACACACACACAGGAACACACTCTTCGGCTACAGTTGTTCACACAGCCCAGGACGACAGGTACTATACACAACACTCATGCAATGGCGCTCCTGATTACATAAACTCAATTTAAAGTAGTGGTTCAGAAGCAAAATCTTACGTAAGCTTTTTTTAAATACATGTCTGCGTGTGTATCCCACGTAGGTCCATAACCTACCAGATCATGACTGAATCGAAAAAGCTGGTGGACCTGATTGGAGTGATTTCCATAGCGAAAGAGGTAAATTCATCGCACTTCTGCAAACAATTCAGCCATGCCTCAGAGGAGAGAACTGGCCAAGTGGTTTGAAATGAAAGATAGTTTACGTTCTTATTTTTATATTTACTGTAAAGGAGCTGTTTAGGTAAAAACTAGACTGTGGGGAGAAGTCCATATCAGAGCTACAACCAACCGAGATGGAAGAGTCTCTCAACACCTCTTATTAACACTTTCAAACTCACTCAAACCCCAGAAATGAAAATCTGGCAGATGAAGTGTGAGAAAAATATTCTGGCCATATCCTGTCTAATTTACAGTTCTTTTTGTTGGCAGTGGGAGAGCCTTTCAGACACCCATATTTTCCATGGGTTCCGCTCCGAGCCAGTGGCCCGCACAGCATTAAAAAGCCACAAAGTTGGTCAGCTTAGAGGCCCGAGACTTGTCCGTCAAACGACCTAGCCAGCCTGGTAACCCGCCACTACTCTATTAGTGAGGGTGAAGCATGGAAGGGTTTTAAAGCCTATACACGCACATGGCATGTCACTGGGCTGTACAGACCAACAGCAGATGGCCAGGGTGGTCTGTGGACTTATAACACATTGTAGGGTGTAAGGGCGCGGGACTTCACTAAATCATCCCTCATGTCGTCTGTAGATACGCGGCCCTACTTCCTTAAGCCAGTGCCAGAGTGCCCCCCACACACACATATACACTCACACACATAAACTTACACTTAATACACAGAAACACACACACACACATACACTTAGTACACAGACATACACACACGTACACTAAACACAGAGATGGACACACAGACACACACCCACACAGACATACACACACACACATACACATCTACACGTAGACTTTACACACACACACACACACACACACACGCACATACACTTAACACAGAGATGGACAGACATACACACACTCACATGCACTCAGACAGCCACAAAGTCATCCCCGGCCGATTATATGACAGTCATATGTGTTAAATACCCATAAATCTTTGGATGTATTTAAATTGTGCCCTGCCTGCGTTTGTAAGACTTCCTGGGAGGATTACGCCCGGCACCCTCTTAACCCCCTGCTCCCTATGAGTTGCTGTGGTGGCTGCATACCTCCAGCCAGCCTAAACCCAATCTGTTACGGATTTGGACCTGGAAAGAGAGGTGGGATAGGCAGGGAGAGAGAGAGACAGAGGGGGGGAGGGAGGGAAGAAAGGAAGGATATGAAGAGCGAGGGACGGAGAGAGAGAGGGAGAAGGACAGAAGGGTGAAGGAGAGAAGGAATGTGGGAGGGAGAGAAAGAGAGAGGGAGGAAAGGAGAGAGAAGAAAGAAAGAGAGAGGGAGGCAAGGTGGTAGAGAAATGAAGGAAGGAGGGAGGGAATGAGAGAGAAAGGAGGAAATAAATATAAGTGAAAAAGTGAGAAACAGAGGAAGTGATAAATGGAGGCAAGGAGAGAAAGAGAGATGGAGAGAGAGAGAGGGAAAAACAGAGGAAAAGAGAGAAAGGCATGGCATAAAGAGTATGGGGACTGCTTGTTTGCTTTGCTGTGCTGTTGACATGAGCGATCGGCTGTAATGGAAGCCCACAGAGCAGATTTACACCCCTTTCTAGGCGAGTAAACCTTTCACTGCGCTGTGTGACACGACAAAACCACACGTTTGCTTTTTTTTCTCCCTCTTACCTTCTGCCCAACCTTCTCTCTCTCTCTCTCTCTCTCTCTTTTCCTCCCTCTATGTACCATGCCCCTTTTAGTTTCTATTTTCTCAAAGGAGCGTGGTGGTGGTAGCAGTGGTAGGAACATACCTACCTTGCAACTTCTTGGGTTCTTGCAGCAATATGGGAGTCATTACCAGCACATGTTGATATTCATATCTGAACTTCAAAGACAGGAAAACGTGCCAGTGCTAGCATGGGTTTTGTCTCCATGGAGAGCCATCAACATTCTTTTTGAAAACAAAATAAAGTCCACCACAGTCCAATCATAATTGACCAGGTAACCTCAAGTATTTCATCTTTCCTTTCTGTTCACCACATATCTAGAATATTCCATATTTCACATCAGGAACTCTGTGAGGTCTTGCACCCCAATGCACAGAAATGAGTGCAGGGCAAGTCAAGTTCCAAAGGCACTTTGCTGAGCATGTTAAATAATCTCTAAAGCGTGTATTGCAGTTGTTATAAAACTGGAGGAAACCATTATGAAATGGATTAATGATAATACTTAATTGAGCGAGCGCAGTCATTTTCTGATATTATTATGGGCTGTTATGAAATAGGTAGGCTGCAGCAACCAGCACCAACTAAAAAAAGATTCATTTGGAGCATTTTAAGATCTAGTGATATTCGTCTCCACTCTGGAATGTTTGCTAAATCCATTTGTCCTTTCATGTGTGTTACTACAGTGGGCGAAATCTCCTGGCCAAGTCTGTGATCTAAAGGCATTATGATCACCTGATCATAACCTGCTCTTTACATAGGAGTTAATCAGTGGCAGAAAAACCTTCTTGCTTTGTTGACGGTGTGCAATGTTAACTCAGTGCAGGCTTCCTCTGTCTTTTCAGCCCAAGACTGTTTTTCTTTCTCTCTCTGTGTGCACATGCATGCAGTAAGATAAGACAGCAAGAGAGGAAAAAAAACACTTTGGGGCATTTGGCAGATGGGATGTGAGCTCTACTGCCTTCTACTGGTGGAGGTGTGCTACTGCAACCAGTGGACCTGAGTTGGGGGAGGGGGGGGGGGCTGGCTTGTTAAGTCTGAGTGTCTAAAAAAAATTTCAAGGTGATTTCTTCCTCCTTAGTGAAAAGATAATTCGTATGATTCTTTTGATTTTCTTCCACACCGCTGGCACATCTCAAGGATTTAAGTGGTTGTTTATAACGGCATACCTCGACAAGGCGAGTTGTTTAGAGATTTTAAGACAGTGGCATAGAGAGGTCAGCTCTAACAACTTATCTGGGGAGCGAGAAAAAAAAAAAGACATGGCTTGGAATCTTGTTTACCTTGACAGCATGATTCATACACAACCATTGACGGCAGCAGAGAGAGTTGTTTCACTCACACGAAAGGAATCTAAGACACTGTCCAGATTTTTTTTTCTTCCCTTGTAACAAACACCACTGTTGAAAGTTAAAGAGCACATGACACGACACCACACAACAAAACGACATCAATAATGCCACACATTCTTCCATTTCCAGGGTTGTTTTCGTTTTTTTTTTTTTAATATTTATGTTAGTCAACTTTTCATTTCAGTTTTAATTTCACAAACGTTCTGCCTGCAGGTGCGGTACACTCGAAACTCAGAAGTGCTACAGCCTAAAGCCATTCAGTGGAAGCACAGCTTGCCAAATCAAAGTTCAGTCAGGAGCACTCTTCCTGACCGAGCCACTCGCTTTATAAACAAAACACAGGAGAAGAAGCAATCGCAGCTTCAGCCAATGAGAAGCACAACAATTTTAAGAAAGCAAAAAAGAGTAAGCCATGTTCTCTCTCATACACATGCTTTCTTTCTTTCTTTTCTTCCTTCCCTCTCTCTCTCTCTCTCTCTCACTCACACACATACACGTTAGTACGTAAGTATTGCATTCCTTTTTCCATTTCATTGTCCAACATTTAATCAAATACATGTTTTGGGTCTTTAGAAAATGAAGCTCACAGTTGATGCATTCATGATCCTGATGGTTTGTTCCTCATTTCCTCCACATATTTCATACATTATATTTCCATAGCCAAACACACACACACCCTCAGTCACCCCCAAACACACAATCATACATACACTTAGTCACACACACACACACACAAGTGTACATGCTACAGTGACATTATAGCATATGTGAACAACATAATTGCCTTTTGGCATATGTAGCTTTGTGTGTGTGTGTATGTGTCAGTGAGTGTGTGCACGTGCGGGCCTATGGAACTACGCCTCCATTACACCCCTATAGACACATAACTTTTTCATTCTGCAGATGTGCTCTGTGATGTGGCAGCTGCAGCCAAGGAGGATGTACTAAGAATAATACAAACCTGTTAAACGCACCATTAAAAAAAACAATGTCCATCCGGCACGCCGTGCCTGGGCCGTGAAACGGGAATATGGCTTCAATTCAAAGATGAGTTCATGTCTCTTTAACACCTGAACTGAGGAAGGTGAGAAACACGGTAGAGACATAAAGTAGGGAATTTAGTGGTGGCTTTGCCACTAAAATGAATAGACAGGTGAATGTTTTCACTAAAAAATCCTTTATGTGATGACACTGACCTCTGAGAAACGGCACTGACTGCCTCTAAGAAAAATTTCATTCCAAAAAGTAAAAGGAGGCTTTTAAGCCCTCTTAGGCTAACATTTCTCAGTATTGCTAATAACATTTTTATAAACCACAACTCCCTTCATTAGGCTTTCATTCGTCACAAAAGATTTATTTATTTAACCAAAAGAGTAAGATTATATCTGTGGTATTGCCATCCGTTTTCTGCATCTAAACCAGAGCACATTTGCATGCCCTAAGATTCTATTTGTATTCATCGTACCTACAGACCTCTCCGCTTTCTTTCTAAGGGTAGACAGGAGCTGAAAGGCCAAAATGGAGGAGAAGAATTGGATCAAAGGGGCCACTCTCGAGGACTGGGGAAGCGGATTAGCGCGAGGCTAATGTTTCTTTCACGAGCTGAAGCATGTAGCAGGTAAGTAGTAGCACACATCTGATTTCTCCACAGCCCAAAGGGGGAAAAAAAAAAACTTGATCTGTTGATTCAGTTAGCTCTGATAATGCTGGCTAAATACATTAGCGAGGGTTAGCAAATTCCCTCTGGCCAGGCTGGGCTAATGAAGGACAGATGCCCCTCATTCAATCCCGTTATCTGATCTCCCACCAGCCTGATACCGGACCCCACTGAGAGACTCAAAGGGGCTGAGAAAGGCAGATAGTCTCTTAAGGGACTCACACGGACGTCAATAAATAACCCCTGCATCTCATTGTCTTTAAATGCTTCAGTGGTCTTTATACAGACTACATCAGCACTTAGCCGCAAAGAGAATCACCCTTGGAGGATTTCAAAGACGTCATCTGGAAGGCATCCACGTCAGCCAAACTCTGCTTTCTCCGGCAACATCGCCAAAGCCTCAGTTCAGACAAGAAAACCTTATAAGGCCTAGTTCAGCACTAATTCACAAAAGAGTTTTCAAGGGCAGCATCTCAAACATAACGTAACTTGCATCTACATGAGCCAAGCTATCACTTATTTTGTGAACTTTCATAAACTTGCATGAGCATTTCTTACTGCTCACGATGATCACCTGAAACCCAAAGCACAACTGGTTTAAACAGTTCAGTGGGTCCACAAAAAACTCTGGAAAGCTCTATGCTAGCATTGTGTTTCTCCTAGTGGGGGGGGGGGGCTTAGCATGGGTCTTAGCAAGCCCCCAACATCACCATCATCCCCCACCCACCCCCCCACACGCCCTGCCAAACTCTATCAAAGAAGCCGTCACTAAATACCCACTGTGTTTGTGAGCTCCCCGCTGACTTGGAATACCCACTTCCACTGACATCTGCGTACCAGATCTCTGGCCAAGCCCTATGCCTAACCTCTTTGGTTGTCATGACAATGGGGGCTGGGGAGATGGAAGGGTGGTTGCGTGTGTGTGTGTGTGTGTGTGTGTGTAGAGGATGTGATGGGGTGGGGATTGGGGGGGGTTGATTGCATGGCAACAAGTTGAAGGGTAACAGTCAGGAGTTGTTACGTCCTGTTTCCGAAAGGCAGTAATAACAGACCAGGACAAAAAGACAAATAGACACAGATAGACTGGAGACGGAGAGCGACCGCAGGCTTAGGCACGGCCACAGCTACAATAGAGAGGACCAATGAGGGACTGTGATTAATTGCAGGGAAATGAATGTTCTTGCATATATCTACAAACACACACAGTAGTTCTATTAGTCATTCTAGAGCCAATGACACCATATAGGTAAGGACACTATATATATATGTATATGAGTCATTGTTTTCAGCAACACAGCTTGAAAGGGGTTAGTACTAATCAAAATAGCCAACTTAAAAATGACAACAGAGTAAGAAAGTTAGTTACATACTGTATGCATATTTGTTAGGATAGAAACAGAATCCTACAAAGGAACTATAAAACCAAAAGCACTAAGGCTAGGAAGATTCTCCTGTCGTAATGAAGAATTAGGTAGATAAGTACAGCAAGTTTCGCAGAACAAAAAAATTATCACTTATTCATCTTGGTAACGCGGGATTGGATGGTGACCCTTCTGACAGGGGTCTGATCCGCGTTGCGATTGGCTACCAGCTCCTGAAGCTGCAGAGCTCCGCCCCCTATGAAGCAGAAGGCAGGGCAGACAGGGGCGGAGCAGTCTACTAGCCCCTCCCACAGAGGACGAAGGGAATGGGCGTCGTAGAAGGTGACACGTCCCTTCTCGAAGTCCAGACACACGCCAAGTCGGGGCGGGAGCGGGTAGGTGGCGCCCGTGGGCGATGACGGGCCGTTGCTACTGGAGAGGCCGGAGTCGCGGCCATTGCTGGGGCAACCGTGGTGGGCGCTGGTGTTGGGCGGCAGGTAGATCTTGCCCATGCCCATGGTGAGGAAAGTGAAGGGAGGCGGGGAGTCTAGAGTGTCCTCACCCCCGCTGTCATGCCCGCTGTCTGGGTCATAGCTGCAGGGAGGTGAGAGAAGGGGGAGGTTAGACACAGAGACATGCACTCACAGACACACTGACACTTATTCTGATACAAACACACACACATCAGACACACAGTGACAGACATTAACACTTATGCAGACACATGCACACACATCCATGCACAAGCACATTCACATTTAAACACACTCACACAGAACTTACACATACACTCACAGAGAAACTCACACACACAAGCACACCAACACTTACACACTAACACACACAGACACATACACAGTCTTTCCAGACCAACACACATTCTTTCTCTCATATACACATACATGCAAGCACACACATGCTCTCTTTCTCTCACTAAAATCATTTTTTTTTCTTCTGCATTGCAAAAAAACAACAATTAAAGACACACAGAATACGCAGCTAAGACAAACAAAGATCTCTCTCACTCTCTCTCAGACGCACACAAACACACATAAAATGTCTTACAGATTGTCTGTAAATGCAATAAACCAGCATTGCATAAACAGTACAAGGAGATCTTAAACCCCTCTGGGGGGCAGGATTTTACGCACATGGGTGTTATTTATGATTCCAACAGGGTGTAACTGCATTTTAGCATGTTGTAATCCTGAGATAGTTTACGAGTGAAAAATGCGTTATCTGCCATTGTTTCATGGCTGTTTCTTCCCACCCTCGTCCCAATCTGTCCTTATCCCGCGAATCCAAATGGCTTTGGAATGCACTCTATCCAACTCTCCCTCCATCTCTTCAGCACTCTCTCTCTCTCCATCTATCCCTCCCTCCCACCGTCTCCTTCATTTTAACCTGCTGTCCTTCCATCATTCCTGTCTCTCCTTCCTTTCAACTCTCACTCTCTTTCTCTCCAGCTCTCTCTCTATCCCTCCCTCCTTCCACCTACGTCATTCTACTCTGCTCTCTACTTCCATAATTCCTCTCCCCCTCTTTTCATTGCTCTCTTTCTCTTTTTTTCTCTTCCTCTCTCTCTCTCTCTTTTTTCTCCTCACCGTGGACTAGCCATCTCCTGGGGTAGGTGGAACCATTCCTGCAGTTTTGACTCCAATCCCACTCCAACCTGCAGAGAGAGAGAGAGAGAGCGAGAGAGACAGAGAGAGAGGGAGAGCGCGGATGTGTAAACGGTAGAAAGAAACAGAGTGAGCAAAAGGATAAATGAGAGAGATGGAAAGGGACACACCGACGGTGCTTTTAAACAGTCCAAACCAAATATTTTTCCTTTCCATTTTTGGTGCTGTATCAATGTAAACTGCATACCAGCATTACTGACTATTAAGTCTCGACTGCAGGGGTTCCTTCACCTAACATTGAAATTAGAACCATATGCCAGTATGTGAAACATATCTCTATTTGGAACCGCAGCATGAGGTAGAACCAGGACCAAGAATGCATGCCAAGACTCTCACATTTCCACATATCTGCAAAAACTGTCAAATGTGCGATGTATGTATTCAGCCATACAAGCCTGCCTGCCTGCATTCTGTTAATGATTTCCCCATAACACTCTCATAACCCACTTACAACCAAAACCCACAAGTAAGGCATGCCACAGCTGACCCCCCCCCCAACCCCCAACTCTGAGGTCCCCATCCCTTGTGATGGTGGTCTTCTCACCTTGACCAGGTATGAGCCGGGCTCCACTGAGCATGCCCAGTAGTGTCGCCCCTGCGTGATGGCCACGTCGCCCACCAGCAGGTCGGCGGTCAGGTGACAGGAAGTGAGAGCGCGGTCAGCCGCCTGCAGCAGCGAGAGGCCCGGAATGCTCCGAGCGCAGCGCTGCTCCTTGCTCACCACAAGACGGTCGGCATGGAGACCCCAGCGAGAGTCCAAGTAGAAGTTCAAGACTGGGGGTGGTGTGGGGGGTTGGAGGCCGTGGGGGGGGGGGTGTTGAAGGAAGGGTTTTTTTTTGGAGGGAGAGCAGGTAGGAGAGGAGGAGAGGGAGGGGAGTCGGGGGCAATGGCAGAGGGCAGGTCCATTGGGGCAGGAACGTTAGTGCCAAAGAAGAGAGGGAAAAAAGGAAGGGAGGATTAGACAGAGGAGAGACAAGAGAGGAGGAGGAGAAAGAGGAGGGCTACATGGTAGAAAAGAAAAAAACACACACACACACACACACACTCTCTCTCTCTCTCTCAGGAACAGCAGGGGGCAACAACAACAGGCCTCTTGGAAACAACATGAGAGCGCAGGAAGAGGATTGTTCCCACCGTTTTGTGGCGGCAGGTAAACCACAGGAGGAAACGTCCCTCGGCGGGAAGAAGCAGGGAGGAAGAAGAGGAGGTGGAGGGGGAGGAGGAGCAATCGGACGGACGAGATGCTCAGAGAGGCCTGGGAGCACCCAAACACACATGTCTGAGTTTAGCACTCATCTCCCAACACTACTCCTCGACCGCCGCCAAACTGAGAACTCAGCCATCACTACTGAGCCGACATGTGTGTGTTTGCAAATGCATACACACTTCAGGTAGTGTTATGCATTACGACGTTCCATACATTTCACTCTCCAGTACCACCTACTACTTTCTACCCTGCAAGCCACCAAACGCCCTTCATGTTGTTTACACAGACCAACTCTAGCCCTGAGGAAGGGGAGAAGGGAGTGTGTTCAACATTAACACAGTATGCTAAAAGTGCGTAATTTAACAATGTTTGCTTAAACCAATTTGAGATTTAGGCTCAGTCAGGACTCAAGGCAGCAGATTAGAAGAAGCCTTAACAGTAGGCTGCTGAACTGTCAACAAACTGAAGAGTGAGTAAGCGTGTGTCCAGTAGCAGAGAGAGAGGGAGAGAAAGAGAGGGATAGAGAGAGAGGGAGCACTTAGCTGAGAGAGGTGCAGGGAGATGTACTGAGACCCCAGATGAGATGGGGGAGGGGGGGGGGGCAATTAAGAGCAACTCTCCCTCCCTCTCTTCCAAACACTTTTCATTCCTTTCTCTCTCTCCGCTTTTCTCCTCACTGTGGGCTAGCCATCGGCTGGGGTGGGTAAGCAAGTGTCCAGCAGGAGTAGATGGAGAGAAAGGGAAAGATGGAGCACTTAGCTGTGATGGGTGGGGGGGGGTGTATTGAGACCCCAGAGGCCACAAGAGAGAGGGGGGGAGCAGCAGCCTCGTCCTCTGAAGAGGTGGAGGCAAAGAAGAGAGAGAGAGAGAAAGAGAGAGAGAGAGAGCAGGATGGATGAGGGAGGTGAATGAGGATCCACAGACTGCTGGATGGAGGAGAGAGAGAATGGGAGGAATAAAGAAAACAGCGAACAAGAGTAGGAGAAGGAGGTGTGGGTGAGAGAGAGGGAGAAAACCAGGAGAGGAGAACAACAGGAGGGGAGGGAAAGGTGAGCGTGGATGGAAAGGTCCTTGAGCTGAGGATGAGTGGAGAAAATAAAAAAATGAGAGAAAGAGAGAGAATAAAGGGATGGGGATGGGCAGAAAGAGAGAGAGAGAGAGCGAGATGAATTAGTGATCATGGGTGATTGGCAACATGAGTAACAGAATGTTCACTGATGACTTTGGAGAGAAAAGAACTTCAGATATGGATGTGTCTGCTGGTGATGAGTTTAGACAAAGAGAAAAGAGAGGTTGTATGTTCCAGGGTGTTTATGTGTGACCAGTGTGTGTGTGTGAGTTCACGTATACATAATGTGTCCGTGTGTGTGCTTTTACCTATATGTGTGTGTGTGCATGTACAGTATGGGTATGTGTTCTCACCTAGAGCTGGTGGTGTGCTGGTACACCTCTTCACTGTACGTGTGATGTGTGTGTGTGCGTGCGTATGTATGTTCTCACCTGGAGCTGCTGGTGTATACGGGTCCACCTCCTCGCTGTAAGTGTGTGTGTGTGTGCGCATGTGTGTGTGTGAGTGTTCTCACTTTAGCTGGTGGTGTGTGCAGGTATACCTCTTCACTGTACGTGTGTTGTGTGTGCGCGTGCGTGTGTGTGTGTGTGTATGTATGTATGTGTTCTCACCTGGAGCTGGTGGTGTGTGCAGGTACACCTCCTCACTGTGTGTGTGTGTGTGTGGAGCATGAGTGTGTCTATGTATGTGTTCTCACCTTTAGCTGGTGGTGTGTGCAGGTACGCCTCTTCGCTGTACGTGTGTGCGTGTGTGTGTGTGTGTGTGTGTGTGTGTTCTAACCTTGAACTGGTGGTGTGTGCAGGTGCATCTCCTCGCTGTGTGTGTGTGTGTGCGTGTATGCATGTGTGTGTATGTATGCTTTCTCACCTGGAGCTGGTGGTGTGTGCAGGTACACCTCCTCGCGGTGTGTGTGTGTGTGTGTGTGTGTGTGTGTGTGTGTGTGTGCTTATGTGTTCTAACCTGGAGCTGGTGGTGTGTGCAGGTACACCTCCTCGCGGTGTGTGTGTGTGTGTGTGTGTGTGTGTGTGTGTGTGTGTGTGCGTATGTGTTCTAACCTGGAGCTGGTGGTGTGTGCAGGTACACCTCCTCGCTGTATTCTCCATATCCAGCCTTGTTGCAGCCCCTCACCCTCAGCACGTAAACGCTATCCATCTCCAGCCTGTCAATCACCGCACTGCTTCCGCTCACTTCCTCCAATCGCTGCCAGCCCCAGCGAGCAGCGGCCAATCCGCCACGGATGCCACCTCTGACCCCTCCCCCGGGCACCACCCCTCGGCGTCGATACTCCACAGAGAAGTGCCAGGCGGGGCAGGACTCCTGTGGCAGCCGCCAACACAAGAAGAGCTGATCGTAGGCTAGGGTGCGCTGGGTATCAATCACAGGTGCCAGAGGGGCTGATGGGAAATGTAGTTTTTTGGTTACAAAAACACCAAACATACATGCAAACAGCAACAGCCAAGCTAACTCCTTCGTTCTTAGAGTGCAGGGCATGACAGGTGGGTCATGACGGACAGGCCTATCTTTAATTATGCCTATATTGACAATAAAGATCATATGATCAAAACAAACAACAACAGCCACATACCAGCAAAGTCTTAGGTCAGCATAAAAATTAAAACAACCAGTCAGATCTGATCCAGGGAAGTGGGAAGAAAATGTAACATGGAATCAGTGTGCAAAAATGATATTTTGATGTTATAATTTTGCTGGGGTGATGGGAGACCAACAGCGGTTTGGAAACTCTGCATCCACTAAAGTGCAAACCGGTGGGTTAACCCATGAAGTGATCTCAAGTGTTGGATCCATTTAGCAGACTTACGGGGCTAATCATGGGCTAATCTTGTAGCAAGAGCTTTTAGTCTGCTCCAAAGGGCAAAGCCACGTCTTTCATTAGCAAAGACTCCGGAGGGGAGCACTCGAGAATCTTTAGTCATGTCACTGTGAGTGTTCTACAGAATACAGTTAGCTGTTCCATCAGTGTTGAAGTGTTCTTTTGTAGGAACGGAACTTAGAACCCTGTCAAAAAAGCTGCTGACTCTGGAGCAGCAGTGGTCCAACAGGATCTGTTGAATCTGTCTCTGATCAACAGCAGACCCGATTCTAGGTCCATTCCAAAAGTCAGCTGTTGTTGTCTGAGCTGGTACCAATTAGTGAGAACAAACACAGAGCGGCTCACTGCGGGGCTTTTCAGTCTGAGTCGGCCTAATGCCGCCTGATCTCGTTTTTGTGTCAAGGTTGTGTGTGTGTGTGTGTGTCTGTATGTGTACATGCTTGCGTGTGTGTGTTTATGTGTGAGTCAGGGCTCTGTCTCTGCCTGGAGGAAATAGGCTGTCCTGTGTACTGCCCTGGCTTGTCTGCTGGCTCACAGACAGATAGAGAGACAGACAGATAAATAGAGACACACAGACAGGTAAGAACAGGAAAAGCCCTGTCCTTGTTTCCGGTAAAGGTTCCTTTGCTAGCCCATAGATCGACAGAGAGAGACAGACAAAAAGACTAGCAGACAGACCGGCCAGGGAGGGAGGAGACTGCCCTCTTCTGTGTCCTGCTACAATTCCTCTGGCTCACAGACAGGTAGTTATAGACAGACAGCAGACAGACAGACACAGACAGAAAGACAGGCTGGCAGGGGGACAATCATTCAGACAGACAGGCGCACAGGGAGAGGAGACAGACGGGCGTACAGCGAGTGAGACAGACAGGCCGTGCCGGGGCAGGGCAGGCCAGACCAGGCCATGAGTGTCCAGTCTGGGCAGGCGGAGGCCGGCTCACCCTGGATGAAGTCCAGCTCAGAGAGCAGCTTGAGCTCGCGCGACACGTCCAGCTGGAAATGACGGAAGGACGGATCGGCAGCCAGAGAAAAGCACTGCAGGGACTCGATAGACTGGGCCAGCCTGCCAGAGAGAGAGAGAGAGAGAGAGAGAGAGATGGAGGGATAGAGCAACAGACGTGGAGTGCCAGAGAGTGTGATACAGATGGAGAGAAAAAGAGAGAGAGAGGTAAAAAGAATGAGTGCGAGATTATGTTCGGGAGGGAAGAACAGAGATGTGTAATGTCAGAGTGTGATACAGATGGAGAGAGGAAAGAGAGAGAGCGAGGGAGAAAGAAAAGGGACAGATGAAGAGAAACAGAGATGGCGATCGAGAGGATAAAAGAGAATGACAGTGACCAGACAGAAGAGCACGGAAAAAGAAAGAGAAGGAAGAAAAGAGAGAGAGAGAAGGAAGGAAAGAGCGAGAGAGAGAAAGAAAAGGGACAGACATACAAAAAGAACAAGACTGAGTCATCTATGCCATCATCAGTCTTTCAGACGCTGTGTGCTTATTTGTTTGACTGGCGAGAGAGAGAGATTTGAATTAGAGCAAAAGAGAGCAAAGAATGAGACTCAGACGGAAAGAATGAGAAAAAGAAAAAGGGAGAGAGAAAGAGAGGAAGGCTGGACAGCTGTGAAGGAGCCAGAAGGGTGTAGAGGGAAAAATGAGACCAGGCGAGGCGAGCCAATGCGGAGAGAGAGATGGGAACGCAGAGATAAAGACGAAGGAAAACAGATCGATTGACTTGAATGTCAGAATTTGTGTGTGTGTCTGGGTGTGTGTGTGTGTGTTCGATAGCAGCCCGGCGGCATTGAGCAGTACCTCTCATCACATAACAAATTATACACAACACCCTGAGACGGTCATCGATTTCACCCCCTCCAACCCCTGCTGGCCCCATGACAATTAGCAACATGATCTCATTGTTCCTCTAATGATGATAGCATTTCCAGTGATATATTTCTCTGTCTTGATGGAAACATTTAATAACCAGCCACAGATCCGAAGATCTGCAGTGGAAGTCACTGGAAGGCATTGTGGCAGGCCGCACAGCTCGAATTACACTGGTGCTAGAGCTCCCTCTAGTGGCCAATGGCTGGAGGCGTTTTTTGGCTCCTGTGGATGGGAGGAGATGACAACGAGCACTGCAGAGGAATGGAAGGATGGAGAGAAAGAGGAAAGAAAGAGGAGAATGAGAGAAGAGAGTGAAAGAAGGAGGGAAGAGAGAGAGGGATGGAAATTGCACTAGAGCCAAAAGGCAGAAAAGAGATACGGAACATAGGAAAAATAAAAATGGACACATTTTGGACGTGTTTGGCTTTAGGGGATGACAAGCGGAAAGAGAGTGGAAGGAAAATAAAATCACTAGAACACACTTGGGACAGGCCGGCTACCCCCGCCCAGCTGCCTCGGAGAAGGGGAAGAGAGAGAACAGAGAGGAAGACTGGAGAGAGGGAGACAGAGAGGAGAGGAGGAAGATAGAAGGGTCACATCCCAAATGCATCCCCCGGAGGAGGTGATATTTTTGAGAGCCCCAAAACAGTCCATGGAGTATTTAAGACAAACTATATAAACAAACAAACAAACACTGCATGTACTACCCGCATCAGACACACACACACATACACACACACACACACACACTCATTAACTCACACACAAACACTCATACTCACATACACACAAACTGTCCATAACCACCCTGTCAGTACTGTACAACCTTCATGCCAAAAATGTTCAACTGCTATACAAAGCTAAACCTTCTCAAAGTGTGTGAGACGGACCTGTCGTGTGTGTCGAGTGTCTGTGAGTGTGTGAGACGGGCCTGTTTTGTGTTTGTGGAACGGCAGTGAGTGTGTGAGACGGACCTGTTGTGTGTGTGTCGAGCGGCGTGCACAAAGCAGGAAGGGTCAGTCTCCTTGAGTAGCTCTGGGCAAATGACAGCAGGCCTGCATGCTCTAGCAGGCTCCGCCTCTCTGACACCTGATTGGACAGAGCCTCGCCCCGTCTCTGCCGCGAGGACTCCAGTGCCTGGGCGAGGCCCGCCTGCCGCTCGGCAATGAGGGCCGTCAGGTCGCGCACACACTGGACCAGCTGCTCCCGTGCCGTTACACTGTTCACCTGGACACACACACATGCGCACGTAAATTCATGCACACAACACTCACACACACACACATACACACACACACACACAAGTGTGTGCACACCTGCAAGCACACCCACACACACATAGACTAGTGCAAATTCACTGGCACACACACACTTGTATAAGTGAAAACACACACACAAATATGTATATACATATATACACGAACATGTAAAATATCATGTAGACATAATAAAATCTTAAGAATCTTATAGATATAATCGTAAACAAACATAATGCATGGAGGACAGATATGATGATTCCTTTATTACGTAAACCTGAGCACTAAAGATGCAGTCTAAGAAAAACCACTTGAGCAGACAGAGGAGGTGAGAACATGAGACAACAGAAGCATACAGGACTGGAGTGGAAAGGAGAAGAACAGGGACGAGAGAAGGAGGGAGAGAAGTAGAGGAGCAGAGAGGTGAGAAGAGGAGAGGAAAAGAATAGGGATGAGAGAAGGGGGGAGAGAAGCTGAGGAACAGAGAGAGGAGAGAAGCGCAGCGGATGAGAGTGTAAGAGAGGAGCTAATAGGAGTGGAGAGGAGGAGAGCACAGAAGAGGAGTGGAGAGGATTAGGGCACAGAAGTGCAGTGGAAAGCAGAGAAATGAAGAGGAGTGGAGAGGAGGAGAGCACAGAAGAGGAGTGGAGAGGATTAGGGCAAAGAAGAGGAGTGGAAAGCAGAGAAATGAAGAGGAGTGGAGAGGAGGAGAGCACAGAAGAGGAGTGCAGAGGATTAAGGCACAGAAGAGGAGTGGAAAGCAGAGAAATGGAGAGGAGGAGAGCACAGAAGGAGTGGAAAGGAGTGGAAAGCTGCAAAAAGAAAAGAAGAGGAGAAGAGAGGAGTGTAGCTTACAAGAGAGCAAAGGAGAAAGATGAGCTTATAGGAGAAAAGAGGAAGACACAACACTAAAAAAACATACAGAGACAAACAAACAGACAGGAGAGGAGAGGAGGGGAGTCGACAGGAGGAGTAGATAAGTGACAGGGATTGGAGCTGAAGATGAGTCACCTCAGTCTGAGTGATGACGTTCTCCAGCTGGGTGATCTGGGACAGCACAATCTCTTGATTGGACAGCACGTAGTTCAGCTCCTTGGTGATCTTGTCCTGTCACATCATACAGCACAGTTTATGAGCCACAATCACTGCCATCCACACACAAGCCCAGGCACCTGATCTGCACGGCTGACATGTTTCTACCAACACTGTTGTTAACAACTGTATTGTTGGATGACATTGATACCAACAAAGTGTAACTGTCATGATGATGTATTACTCTGTCATTACTAATTTACAACCAAGCGTGACAAATTGCGCCATATTTTAGCAGGACATCAGTTGGTAGAGTCTGCTTTACTCATCACGTGTGTTGAAACATGTTTGAAACAGTAAATGTGGGTAATTATTATAAGAAAGAAAACACTGTAGCTCTGTATTTATAAGTTTAACTAAACAACCCTTCCAGAGAAGATAATTATACTGTTGAAGATAATAATTACTGTTCAGCATGTTAAGAGCGACACAATGGAAACCACTGCCTGTCCAAATGTTTTCTATCCGATTAAGATAATGAGGAAGTCTGTTGAAAAGGCAAAAGTAGTTACAAATGCACTGTTGAAAAGTATAAAACAAAGTGTATACACAAAACACAGAGAGTGTTTTACTGAGTATAGGCCCTGGGCTTCTACCTGCTGCTTAGTGACAACAGCAACATGATCTTACTGAGTCTCATTCCAATACTTTCCAGAATTATCTTAAATTTGTCCTTTAAGTAAATGTGTAAACTTCAGACATAAGGATTATACCTCATACCTTCAGCGTCTGGTAGGACTGAGTGATGGGTATGTTTTTTGTGTGTAATGTCTGGACGGGGTTTAACTTTTGTCATAGGACAACCGTTTTTTGTCCGGGTATCGTCTTCGGCTACCCTCTTCTCTCTGCTAGGAGATGGGTGAGCAAGACTGAGGACAATGTTTGTCTATGTTTTGATCTGTTTAGCTCCAGTTGTTTATTTAACCAAAATGATAAAATATTAGCTCTGGATGCCTTTTACTAGATATTGTTGCTATGGCATCCTGCTAACTTATAGACGAGATGAGAAGTTTAGTTTAGTATGGAAACTGGGCTCAAAAACTCCCAGTACTGTTAATTTAGCTGACCTTTGTCAAGTTCATGCAGAATCAGACTTGGCATGGCAAATGAGGTGTAAAATAAAATGATAGCAACCTGAAGAAGTGGATGTGTGTGTGAGAACAGGCTGTTTCTCAGTCTCATTGATGTGCGTAAGTAAATTCCAGCTAAGTTAGCAACTACCTCAGTCAGTTAGCCAATGAGAGAACTGCTACTGAACTTAGCACATCTCTGACAATAGTTATCTATTTTTGCTAGTTAAATTAAAGCGATAGTGGTGGATATTACTGTTAAACAAAAAAACGTATTTTCATACCATGCAGACCTAAAACACACTGCTCTAAACAGCGGTAACATTTGAGTCGCTCGGATTACGCCAATGTTCCCTGGCGAGTGACTGGTATCTTGACATCACACAATTTCTGTTTAACGCAAGTTTAACACTAATGCACTAAATCATGTTTTTTGTTTGTTTTTTTAGCAACACTATAGACTCAAATAAATGTGGAAAAAAAACAGAAAAAGTGATATTTTTCATATTATGGGAGCTTTAAGTGAACCAGTTGTCCCAGTATAAATTAGAGATTAGGATTGTAACTGGTACCTTCAGTGTCTGGTAGGCCTGAGTGATTGGGATCATCTTGTGGCCAGCGTGGACGCGACGCAGCTTACACAGAGAACACAGCAGCCGCTGACAGGACTTGCAGTAGAACTGCAGCTTCTCCTGATCATGCTCAATACAGGACAACACCTACAGAGAGAGAGAGACAGAGAGAGAGACAGAGAGAGAGGGTGAGTGAATGTGTGAGACTTACATTTCCACTTAAGTTTACATTTCCATTTAGCTTTGGCAGATGCTTCTATCCAAAGTTACATTAAGCAGTAGTCAAGAGCCAGTGAACCCATAGCCCTGTTGTCTGTGGCTGACTAGTACTGTAGGTAGGAATCACAATGAGAATATTTAGTTCAAAGTGAATCAAATAACAAAATGGCAGCCAACACTGTCTGATGAGGGCAAGGAAACTTTGTTTCCGTTTGGTTTTTCTGTGTCCCATTCTTTAAATGTTCTGTCTGATGTCTGTGTTGAATCAAACTGTTGTTCTTGGACCTACTGACAGCAGCCCAGCAAGTGACATACAACAATATATTTTTTTTAATACGGTAAATCAGTCAATAGAGAAGCATTAAGCACTAGATATAGCCAGAAAAAATACAATTCAGAGGAGAATTAGTGAAGAAGCATTCAGTAAGTACAATATAATAGGGTATTTGAGCCATTAGAACAGGATGTGCTCTTTAAAGAGCACACACACACACACACACACACACACACACACACACTAACACGAGAGGAAAAGAAATGAAATGCAGTGCTACCCTATTTTACTGTGTAATCCCAGCATGGCTTTCTCAATTAGCTGAGACTATAGCCTGAGGGACGTTAACCTATCATAAACACACTTGCAGATATGCAACAGCAAACAAAGCACTTAAGCAATAAATGAAAACTCCGGGGATACAGTAACACCCACAGATGCGTATAAAAAAAGCAATTTCACATTATCAAGAGTAGAAATGCTACACTAAATGCAGCATTAACTAAATGCATTTCTTATTTGTATTAAATGGCAGTTTAGCTACTGATTAAATACGAAGAAAATAGCAAGACTCGCTGTTCAGTCCCTGATGAGCCACACACTTGACTGAAATGCCAGCCATGGGGGAAATCTAACAGGAATACTCCTGACTGAAGTACAATACTCAACAAGGCTCACTACAAACCCCTAAACCACTTTAATTCACCGCACTGGGGGAAAACAATCAGCCACACAACAAATATACAAGAAAAGCCACTCAAATATGAAGAAAGAGAGAGAGACAGAAAGAAAAGAGAGAGTGTGCGTGTGTGTCTGAGAGAGAGAGACAGAAAGAAAAGAGAGTGTGCGTGTGTGTCTGAGAGAGAGAGACAGAAAGAAAAGAGAGAGTGTGCGTGTGTGTCTGAGAGAGAGAGACAGAGAGAAAAGAGAGAGAGAGTGTGTGTGTGTGAGAGTGAGAGTGAGAGAGAGAGAGAAAAGTGTGTGTATGTGTGTGTGAGAGAGAGAGAGATAGAGAAAGAGAAAAAAGAGAGAGAGTGTGTGTGTGTGTGAGAGAGAGAGAAAGAGAGAGAGAAAGAGAACCACAAGAGATTAACAGAAATCCTTATTAAAGCTCACAGCCTAAACACTACTTCAGTCATTGCTGCCTGTCACTCAAACTCAAATGGGGTGTAAAATGAGGCTTTGTTCGGTCCCTGGGGGGGAGGGTCCCTAGAGAAAGGGTTTGTACCCCAGAGTTTGTCGCTAGGGAGAAAGGTAGAGGTCTGTAGTTTGAATCTGAAGTTAAAGGTGATGGTAAAACCAGGGACTTGCTTTATTTATTTGTTTATTTATTATTATTAACTCATATTTGTGGTTTAGCTGGTGATCTTATCTAGAGTGATTTACAGTGAATTAACTACAATTAACTACAGTCCTCCTGGAGCACTCAGTGACGCTATGCAGCTGTGAACGCATGACACTTTTTGGAACATTCAATTAGTATCTCCTCACAGTTTGCTAGCTCTACACTCTCCAAGGACACTCCAAAAATGCTCTTGTTCATGTCGGTCTGGCTCTGTGAACTGAAAACAAAGTGTAGGCAGCCTGTCCTCCAAACAATGACACTGCATATCTCTGAGATGACTGTAGGGATGGGTGAGCATTTTACATTTACATTTATGTATTTAGCAGACGCTTTTATCTAAAGCGACTTACGAAAGAGGATAACATTCAAGCTACAACACAATGAAAAAACTAACAAAGAGTGCATATTGCTAACATAACATTTTCAGTTGAAAGTGCAATAGAGCAATAAAAGTGCAATATAAGAGAGAGATTAAGTAAGCATGCGTTTAAGTTAAGCATGTATTAACTGAGCATGTTGTGTTAGGTCTGTGGTTCGAATATATTGAAATGATATCGTGCTGTATGAAATTAAAGCATAAACCTGAGCAGACACAATCCCATCTGGCATCCCTTGCTCAGGGCCACAATAGCAGTGACCCAGGGGACTGACATCACAGTCTATAAACACAATCTTCAGGTGCTCAGGGCCCAGATGCTTGACCACTGAACTACCAGCACTCCCTGAGGCGAAGTGGTGCTCTGTGCTGTAAGTCCACAGTTTAAGATGGATGGTGGTTAATGGGAGGATTTGTGCCTTGTGGACAAGGTGGGGATCTAATCCACTGGACAAAGGCTGCAGTTTATAGCCTAAAGGCACACAGGTCTGCAAGTGCAGATCTGAGGTTGATAGCAAGGCTTAAGTTGAGTTAAGGGTGCGGGGCAGTGGTGTGTGTGTGTGTGTGTGTGTGTGCTGGAGTGGGATAGGGTATGGGGTCTGGCGGGGAGGATGAAGGGGGAGTCAGTGTTTTGGTTCTAAAGTTAAAGGTGGAGACTATGTGATACAACAGCAGTGTGATGTTAGAAAGTAACTGACTGACTGACTGTGAGAGTTAATACTGCCCCCTACAGGAGTAAGACATACATGAGCTTAATCCCCCCCCCCCCAATCGAATCCCACTATTTGAGAAGGACTGTATGTACTGTACTGATGTTGCCAGGGTTAAGTAAAGCTCCAGTATAGAGTGTAACATAAGGGTCACCTCATTCGATTTCACTCCAGATCCAGTCTGCATCAGATGACATAACAAGTAACCTTGCAGTTTTGGAGAGGACTGGAGTGAATTTGCTGCGTGAGAACTGTTTACTGAACCAGACATTTCAAGTCCCTGTCCCTTCTGATAAAATCACTCCTGGTCGTTAGATCCCATTCACTTATATGTGAAAGTCAAAATCTTAGGTAAGCCATTGAGGTAAGTCAACATCTATGGTATATCTAACAACTAATGTTGAGGGGGGTAAGGTAAAGGCCGTACCTTGGGTCTGAAGTTGAGGGTAGGCAGCACATGCTCGTGCTGGGCACGGGGCGTCCCCCAGGGGTGGTAGAGCTTGAAGCACTCGTTGCAGAAGTTGGCCCTGCAGTCAGCACAGCCCTTGGTGGCCTCCAGGGGCTGGGGAGGCTTACAGAACTGACACATGACAGCAGTACTGCCCAGGCTCACAGTGTGCCTGTACCTGAGGGGGAGAGAGAGAAAGAGAGAGAGGAAGAGAGAGAGAAGAAGAGAGAAATTGATGGAGAAGATCTTAATAACCTATGATGATGGTAGATCTGATACAACAAGCCATGGTAACATGCTAACATAGGAACCTGGCTAGCATGTTAGTAGTTATGGGTTTGAATCCCGGTTGCCACCATTGTACAAGACATATAACCCTAAGTTGCTCTAGCAGAGACTGGCCCTGGAGTAATAAACAGTTGACAAATGAAAGTCGTTTTGGATAAAAGCGTCCGCTTAATGTAAACATTTACAGTAATAAAACTGCTCAGTCAAACAGTCCAACAGTCAAACGTACGTCTACAGTACATTGGCAAATGTTTACTGAAATGACGGTAGGTGCATATGTGGCAATACAGCTCTAGTCAGAGCATGTCAAAGAATGTATGAAGCAATATACATTTCAACAGCCCATTTGTATTTAACTCTTTTCATTTCATGGTGGGCACAGATTTTAAACTAGATAAGGCTACTGTATTGTGGTCTAACATCATGACACATGATGACACAAAGCTCAATGAGGCTGACTCTGTTGATTAACTTAAAGCCTTTTTTTTTTACATCTACAGGAACAAGTTTGAGGACAGGACAAGAGGACAGGAAGACAGGATGACAGGACAAGTTTGCGTAGTATTCAATTAGCGTTTTGCCCAGTGATTACATTAGCCAGCTTGTGTGAACCCAGTCAAAACCTGCCAGCAAATTTCAGGAGTTATTTGGTGCCACTCCCATTAGAGTGTCATTCATACACAGTCAGGCTTTACCATGCGGAACGGTTATTGCCACATTGCCTGGAGCATCAGTGTCATGCAAATTATGTCCCAATATGTGCAATATGTTGTGCAATATGGTGTGTGTGTGTGTGTGTGAAGTGAGGAGGGATTGGGTGTGGGGAGCTGTAAGAATGTATGAACGGTATGCTGTCACGTCTCACCATGATGCGCAGTGTGCAAATGTGTGTGTGTGTGTGTACATGTGATGGGGTGCGTGACAGGCATGGGGGGCTGTGATTCTATATGCACTGTATGCTGTCTCCCCATGATGCACAGTATGTACGTGTGTGTGTGTGTGTGTGTGTGTGTGTGTGTGTGTGTACATGTGATGGGGTGCGTGGCGGGCATGGGGGGCTGTGAGTCTATATGCACTGTATGCTGTCTCCCTATGATGCACAGTATGTACGTGTGTGTGTGTGTGTGTGTGTGTGTGTGTGTACATGTGATGGGGTGCGTGGCGGGCATGGGGGGCTGTGAGTCTATATGTACTGTATGCTGTCTCCCCATGATGCACAGTATGTACATGTGTACGTGTGTACGTGTGTGTGTGTGTGTGTGTGTGTGTGTGTGTGTGTGTTGGGTCACCTCTCCACAATGCGCTCCAGTGTGAGGTTCCTCATGCAGTCGGCCAGGCCTCTTTCCCCCAGCTCCACATCTCTCCCACAGGGAACACAGGGGAACAGCATGGACGGAGGGGGGCCCTCTTTACGCCGGCGCCCAGGGTACGTGCCAAAGCCTGCACACACACACACACACACACACGCGCACACACGTGTCATTGATGCATACAAACACACAATCACACATACAGTACATGCATGCACACAGACACACAGAGCACACACACACACACAGACACAGACATACACACGCACACACACACACACACACACACAAACCATTGAACGTATCTGACACCCATCTCACACATCATATCAGATATCTGGAGAAAATGTCACCTTCTCATAGATAAGAATATGGGCCCATCTACAGTGACCTTTTATCTTCCTGAAACCTTATCAAACCAATACCATTGATCTGGAAGAATGAATGTATTCACCTTTCAATGGACAACTCATTCAACACTCAATACTTTTTATAACACAGCCACACACAATCAAACACATAATTATTCAGTCTTTTACATGCATGCACACACATGCATACACACACAGACACACACGCATTCACACACATACACACACACAAATACATTTGCTCACACACATATTCACACACACACACACACACATACACAGATCTCCAAACCTGGCCTGAGCTGGCGGTCCACCCGGTCTGTTTTGGGCAGAGGTCGGCGTGCCTGGCGCGGGGAGCGGGTGTTGGGTGTGGAGGCTGGTGAGTTGGGTTCGGGGGGCAGATCGGGCGGCGGGTACCCGCTCTGCACCAGAACCTCGGAGGCACAGAGCAGACACACGCTGTGCAGGCAGGGCAGCACCACAGGCTGCTTGACCATGCCCTTACACACCGGGCACTGCAGCTCCTGTTCCATGCTCTTCAGGTTAGACTGCAGAGAGACAGAGAGAGAGAGAGAGAGAGAGAGAGAGAAAGAGGGGTGAGGGGAAGGTTGCAGTGAGGGAGAGGTCAGCATGGCAACTGGAGTCCTAGTCACTATGTGGTGCTGGGACAGCGGTAGTGTCACCACGGAGTCCTAGTCACCATGTCAACCACGGACTCCTAGTAACCATGTCAACCATGGAGTCCTAGTCACCATGTCAACTGGTGTGCTAGTCAATTCCTGAACATCATATCAGATATCACCAAAAGGTTCACTGACATTTCATGAATTTTCAACTTTTGATTCTCACATGACACTGCACACATGAAGTAGGTCTGATATGAATAGTGTTTCGCCATATTCTATACAGTGTCTCTGAGAGTTCTATAGAGATATCTCTCTTAAAAATCGACATGAAACAATTAACCTAATCAAATACCGCAATTGTCGTTGGCTAATTTACAGTAATAGTCAACGACAAATCAATTACAGTAATCGATTAGCTGTTGTTACCAAAATAATGACGCTGACAACAATTGAAGTTGAAATCACTGACATTTAATTTACAGTATTTACATTTCCTTATGGTTGTGAAAGCGTTATACAGGATGTTGTTGACTGTTCTGCTGTGTCAACAGTGACAGGAAGCATCCCACGCTGATTAAGTCATCAAACTGAGCCATGCCCAAACAGCTGCCTGGAGCTAACATGTCACTGCAGGGAACGTCTTAGAACAACAACCTGACCACCAAAGATTCTAGAGCGGACTCTCAGCACTCTAGGATCTTTCGTGGCGACAGACAAACCAAAGGCAGGGCCAAAAGTCAATGGAAACAGAAGAACTGAGCAATTCGACTGTTATGATTTCAGTGACTGGAGTGATGATGTAGTCCATGCTGTGACCTAATCCTGAATCATCACTGAGAGAGGGAGGTGTAGCTTTGGTAAGGGTGCACTTGGAGGTAACCGCACACAGGCACATGTCAGAGTGAAGCTTCTTGGATGATAAATAAATTACAGTGTGTGTGTGTGTGTGTGTGTGTATGTGGTGCTTGTGAATGCATGCTTGTGTGTGTGTGTGCAAGCATGTACGCTCATGTACGTGTGTGTGTGTGTGTGTGTGTGTGTGTGTGTGTGTGGTGTGTGTGTGTGTGTGTGTGTGTGAGTGTGTGTGTGTGAGAGAGAGAGAGAGAGAGAGACAGCTTGGTCAGCTTTTCCTGCATGATACAGGAGCTTGAGAGAAATGCGGTTAACTCCCATGGGCTCAATAAAGCTCATCACATCCAACAATCCAGCAGCATGTTTACAGTCATCATCTTCAAACGGTTCCCTTAAGGAATAGTTTCCAGACTGTTCTTTAATCTGTAAAGTATTTTAAAACCACAAGGGACTGGCCCGCTTCACATACAATGAAGTGAAGGAAGACTGGAGTCAGAGGATAACAGGGCTCTCAAAGAAGGATATCAATTCCATCTATTTCTCAGGCGAGCTCCATATGATGCATCTTCTCAATAAAAATAGCCTCACACACACACACAGGTTCCAATACATAATCTGGGCTGACTAAGGCCACATAAGTTAAATTTCTCTCTCTCATTGGCTGCTTCAACCACATAAGTTAAAAATGTATATGCCCTGTCGTTAAAGATTCAAGACCCCTGTCAAGCCCAGAGCGAGCAACCCTTCTTGCTTGAGGTCTTGCAGTAGAGGTGAAGACAGCAAAAAAAAAACAAAAAAAAAACACTAAGCTACAGCTAAAAAGCTACAGCATCTTCATCTAACCTTCATTCTTGGCACAAGATAGTGCTATGCTGAGCTCCCCAGTGAGTACCAGTCAAAGAAACACATAGGCTATCCTACATCATAACCCCCAGAGGTTGTGCATGGGAGTGGGGGTTATTCCACTTTTGTGGAACATGTAGGGCACTGAACTATTGACTGAAGCACTTTTTACAAAACCAGCCCCTGCTTGCAAAGCTTAGGTCAGGGATATACAGTCTTTATATACATACTCACATGGCACTATGGAATACTTGGATTTTGTGCTCCAGTGAATATAAAAAATACTACTAAGGAGCTTTCACTCTCAAAATTCACCTCAAAATATTTTATATGAACTATGAGTGCAAAAAAAACACACAACACACTTATGTGTTTGCTTATGAATTTTGCAGTTTGCATTTTGTGAGATATATTCCAATGTGATATATGTATTAAATACAGTAATAGATGCAATGTGTTTAAATCTGACAGAGCGAGAGCAAATTTTCATGAGCGCAAAATGATCAAGTTAATTATACAGACTTACAAAAAGTAAACATGCGTCTGTTACACACTGTAAAGTAAAGGTACTGCAGGCTAAAGTACAGGTGTGCTGGTACATGGGCAATATTTGCCATTGATCACCTAGGCCTACTGCCCTGAGCTGTGCTTTACCTACACAGACTAATATGCTAAAATAAACCACCAGCATTTAGGAGAAGACAGTGGAAGTAATGCAACATTCCTGGAAAAAATGTAGTCTGTGTTCACTATAATTGGTCATAGTGCTGCCTGTCAGTCATTGGCTGCCGTGTTGAAATGGGCAGAGGGAAGAGTAGTGACCCATCTTTGGCCTGCCAGTCTGAAATCCACATTGGGAAAATTCCTTCAGCAGATGACAGGGGGCGCTAAGCGCTTTCAGTGAGAGACAATATTGACAGGTCTGTCTCTGAGAATACTAGTGCTGCAGCAAATGTCCTTGACACCAATGTGCAACAAATAACCAGGGGAAAGCTGGTCAGCATCCAGCTGCTGGATTCTCAACAAGCTGAAGAGGTATGTTACAGTGAGGCATTTTAAGTCCTGAGTGGTACCACTATAGTGGCCTGTCTAATACTAGGCTGCTAGACTGGTAAAAAAATTGCCAGTTCTGCTCAGAAGAAAGTGGCTGTATTAAACTTCACTGAATTCAACTCATTTTTGAATTCCATCTCTTCTGTCCATTTCAGTTCAATGCCTCATGCAACAAATAATCTCAAATAATCTCTTGCTACCTTTCAGCATAGGTTTACTTGAAATTGGAATAATGGGAATGGTCATTTTGGTTTAGGTAAAATGATGACCGCTCCTAAAGTCAAAAGACAGCTGCAGTGTGACACTTAAATGTACCTGAATTCCACTAAATGCTTGAAGTCTATTTGTTATCCACTTCAAACTGAGTATGAGCTGAATTGATTTGGAATTGATTGATTAATTGAATTGATTTTAAGAAGGCTACTGTCAGGTGCACTAAAATGCATGTTAACCTTAGCACGCACAGCCTCTCTGTCTTGGTACCTGCCTCTCTGCCACACAAATCAAATTAAAGTTACAATCATTCTGTCACTGACAGAATAAATGCAGTCATGTCTCTTCTTCAACTTGTTTGCAACTCTCCTCAACTTGCTTTACAGATCCAGTGTTTGTTTTAACACCGAAACCAAAACAAACATAAGCAGTTCAGACAGAAGCCACGCTGACCTACAAATCAGCAACAGCAACAGTTACAGGTATGCCAAAATGCAAAATACATCCGTGAAACCGCGCATGGCTAATTGAAATTTTAATCCCATACCATTTTGTTGTTGGACATTCGACATTGCCCTATCCAGCCTGTCTGTCTTTCCCCAATGTCAAGTTAGCCAATAACGTCATCTAGCATCTCTTCTTCCCCAGTCTCTCTTGGGAACACCTGGCGGCATGTACATGACCATTCATTTCTCCTACGCTCTTAGCGTGGTTTCGGCCTGTTTGTGATACGCAGAGAAAAAAATGGACCTGGTAATGAGACTGTATCGCGAGGCCGGTCTTACCTTCACCTGGTATACGGGCGCCATGACAGCAGGGCTGCTGTCCTCCCCTCTAAAAGGACCGCTGCTCCCAGCGGAGCGTATTCTTCACTAAGCACCGGATATGCTGCCACCGAGACGACTTGACATCACAGGAGAAGAATCAATTTTTTAATTTCCAAAAAGCCTCTCACGCATGCCGTTTCAAGATCGGCTTGTGTAAAAACATAATTTTAGCCTAGCCAACAGGAATTGTTCCACCTCAGCGTCACCTCAATCACCTACGTTTTAAAAACTCTTGAGTAAGCCATTGCAGCATGCAATTTAAAAGGCAATGGCGCGCTCAGTTTTTGATCCTTTCGTGGGATTATCTGGGTTAGTAGGATATTGCTGCACCGCAGACTCACTGGAGAGCAGTGCTCCCCTCTCTGCAGCGCAAGGCCTCCGCGTGCCTGCATCCCGTTGCCGTGGAAACGAGCATCGCCGTACATCAGCACATACGCTCACATATGCTCCTCCATTAGACAGCGCTCCTGCGCGACTGGTTTTCCATCGGCGAAATATATAATCGTGCCAATATCCTGCTACTACCGTCTCCCCCAAAATAATGTTATTACACATATTTTTGTAAGTCCAAATATCAACTGAGGTCTGGCTCACACCCTTTTAACGAAAGGTATTCAACAAGGCCTGGTGCCAATATCTAACAGCTAGCACAATGCGTCAGCCTAACAGTTCTGCAATAGTGCATTCACTCTAATTACAGCCAAAGGCAATACATTAAAAGCCAAAAATTAAGCTGCTCTTTAAGGTTCAAAGGCTGCATACCGAGAGAGGGAGCTGTGGAATGACTGGCAAAACAGGTGTTGGCAGATGCCACATGGCTTCTTTCTATAGCCACAGAACAACACTTGTAAAAACATTACAGCAAGGAAGTAGATGAAATGGACTCATATTAGTGAGAATAATCTAGGGCACACCATATACATCCTATCGAAGATCAGTCTTATCGTCATGCTTCTTGTGATTTGCTAGTTATGCAGGATAACGAATGGCTATAAAAACTCGAATAGACTAGACGTTTAAATAAATCTATTATCAAATCAGTCTTTAATATTTCATTATTATCATGCCACTAAAGCAAACAATCGTGCTAATAAAGTCAAACCAAAATACAGTGGCCTCATCTTTGATCATCTAGATTACTTACACTTAAGCGAACCAAGGCGTCCATTACGTAAACCGGTGTTCAGTTGTGGTACTTCGTTCTTCGGAATTATTCTCCACTCTCTAACCTATTCCGAACCCGGTCGTTCTCCTGAAATGCTGGTTATCGCTGCACTGAGGTAGCCTACACGCCTGCTCATTTAAACGGGAGATCTTTGCCGAAAGCCTGGCTTCCTGTCCGTGGATGCGAACGAGCTGAAGGAGAGCAGCCTATCACTGTACCGTTACCTGGTCTGCCTCAAGCCACGCGCGATTTGCCTGTTCACGTATTGGTGATGAAATTTATAAACAGCCAAAATAAATAGGCAACAGATTATACGCATGTACCCTCTCTTTGTATACTGGTTGTACACTTGTTTTTGCTATATATATATATATTGCTATATTATAATCTTCACCATAATCCCAAAATTATTCTCCATTTATTTCCATACGTGGTATACTGCAAATATGTTAATCAATAAAGAGGTGTCATATATTAAATAGAATGAACTGACTTCTCATATTCCTTCACGACTAGACTTCATGATTCAAGACCTATAAAGTAGCCTACATAAAAAAAGTGCTGAAGATGCCCCGAACTCGACCCGGTTTGCCACTGACAAACTTTAATATGAAACAGAATGCACTTTTTCTTACCTGTACCTGTACCGAATGACTGAATGCAACTGATAACTTGAATCAACCTCCATTCTAGACTAGAAATAAACATCTAACTCTACTATGCAAACATGAGTGCATTATCAGCTAGGCTATGGTAACCAGTGAGTCATAAAATCTACACAGACCTCAGTATTATCAGTCATCACCCCTCACACCCAAAGATCCATCATCTTTAACTCCCACATCCAGATTTGCCCACTATGCTCTGCCAACGACTGCGCAACTTGTGCCAGCAAATATTAATGCTTGGCATTTTGTTGTAGGCTAAACAAAAGACTTGAGGTACGGAATTTAAAATAATTGGGACAACTGACCATTTTTACATAAACTATTTTGCTCTGCCCTAATGCTTTATGGCTGTTTGTAATTTTGTTATTTCCATGCTAACACCCATCTCTCTGTCTCTCTCTCTCACACACACACACGCCGCTAAAAGTGTAGCCTACTCAGCGCTCATTGGCTACACAACGACGCAAACATTGGTACCACGAACGCTCGCGCATACATTCCTAATAGTCTCGACCAAAAGTCGCTTCGACATGTGTTGATTATCCAGTCCCATATCTTATCAGTTTGGCAGTTGCTTGTCAATTATGTACGCTTAGGTCTTGACACATAAGCTTGTTAGGCCTTCTGCCAACAAAGCGTTAGTTAGTTCAAAGACTCTTCATGAAGTTTTAGCTCACACATCTTAACTTTCAACACCGTCTGAAGTAATGAGTAAAGTTCCTGCGTGTCTGATTTCCGATCCTATAGACAATTCTGATAGATGGAAAATATTGCTCAAGGCAGAGAGATAACACGTGTGCATTCACGCGTGCATACACACACAGTTTAACACACACACTCATACTAACACATTTTACGCACTTTACGCACACTCATCATCACTCACTGGGGCGGCGCCTGCTATAAATTGTTGGATGAGCATTTCTCAACTCCAGCCTACCATTTCAAGCACCTCTTCACTGTTGCTCTCGTTCACCGGACCGGTAAGTCTGTAGTGCATAGGCTATTAGCTGTCTATTACTGAAAGGAGCACTGTTTGTTTAGGAAATGCGCAATTGTTCTGTAACAAGTTGTGCGGCATGTACCGCGGCTCAGCATAAACTAAAACCGACAGCTTAGTGGATTCTAATTATCACAGTTGGAATGTGAGTTAGGAAGGTGACTGAGCCTTAACACAAGCAGTTAGATGCTTGGCACAGTTGTGTAGGTAGAGAGGGGGCAATTCATAGCCGAAAGTTCAGACTTGTAACCGGCAGTGTAGTGTGACAATTTGCATCGTCGAGTTACATGAATGCTTTATTGTTCTTTTCCGCCACTGTGGTCTGGTCATTGGTCAGCCTATTTTTTATTATCATTGACGATGTCTGGGATTTGCATGGACGTAAACAACTCTTTTTTTTTTTTTTAGTTTTTTTGAACAACTTAACTTTTTTGCCTGTTACCCTGGTCTCCTCTTTCTGCTTTTCCCACCCCGTCTTGGCTTACTTTCATTGACTCATTCTCTCCGTAAGTCTAGTATACCCAGCCCCCTTTGCTCCTGTGTGCAGTAGTTGAGTAATCCAAACATATCCTAGCAGCTAATATGCAGAGAACTTCCGTTCTTTTACATTTCAACTATTAGTTATTTGGCTACAGTGCCAATAAAAACGGTTGGGGATCTACTTTTCTCCCGCACAGTTTTAACGTCTGCATATGATTTGTGTTGTAAATATCTACGAGTGATTGGTGCTTTAGTATTAAATTACATTTACATTTATGTATTCAGCAGACACTTTTATCCAAAGTGACATGCATTTGTCAACTATCAGTTACTTCAGGGCCAGTCTCCCCTAGAGAAACTTAAGGTTAAGTGCCTTGCTCAAGGGCACAAACCCACAATTGACATGGTACATCTGACATGGTATCTTTAAAGAAAAGCTACAAATTCCGCAACCCAGCCAGAATGGCTCTGCGACCCGCTTTTGGGTCCCTACCCACCACATTGTCCTGACATGTGGCTCAATAAAGGGCCACAGTTAGTAATGTTGGCCAAAGGGTGTGGCCTACGGGAATGATCTGGGTCTGTGTACGCATGATTACAGTGGTGCAATGTCTCTGGCATTCCGGGGAATGCTTAAATGACCCTTTCATCTCTTGCCCTCCTTATCTCTGTGTTACTCTTGCTTTGTACATCAGAACTGATTCTTAACATTCCTTCATGACTATTGCAAGTCTTTCCTAATAAAATTGATGGACTCAAACTCCCCTCCCTGATTTTTCTCTGACAGTCTTCTCTCTGTCGTCTTCTTCTGTGTGTGTTTTCAAAGCCTTCCCTTATTCCAATCTTTGCGTAGTCACAGGGAGTAAATGTTGATTTGTGGATTTTTGAGATTGTGAGAGGATTGTGATGCAATTTTAGTGTATCCTCTGGATATCATTCATTCTATAATTACATGGTAGCTTCATGCTAAGACCCGATGCATGCTACTTCACTGGACTTCTTTCTCAAAAGCATAAGTTTATTTATTTATTTATTTATTTTGACCACCATTTGTAGATGAAATGAAACACAAATGATGATAGATTATTTAGGGTGGTAAACACTGTCCACGGTTAATATACAGTTACACATGCAGTAGGCTTTTAAATGGAGAAACTAGCATTATAAAATCCATTCATACAGACTTCCTTCTTTTCTTTAGTGTTTAACTCCACTCTGCAACCATGCCATCTGATCTTGAGAAGGCCATGGAGTCACTGATCATGGTGTTCCACAAGTACTCTTCTAAGGACGGCGACACCAACACGCTGAGCCGCAAGGAACTCAAAGACCTGATGGAGAACGAGCTGTCAGGCTTCCTCAAGGTGTGTTTTCCTTTCTTCTTTAGACAGGTTATCTTCTAAGACAATGAGGCCTTTTTTCTGTCAAAGTTGTCTCTTCAGATTCCTTGTCAGAACACATGTTAGAACAGATGACTTGGGGCCACCTGAAATCTTTTCAGAATGGTGGAATTCAGCTCTGGTCTAACTTTAGTCTAACATTAGTAGCTCCTTTGATATGGCATCTGTCGCTTTGAAACTTGGTTACTAGGGCTAATTCATACTATAATTAATTCAAAGATGTAGTCCGATCACCAACACCTTGAGTTGCAGTGAGCTCAAATACCTCATGGAGAACAAGCTGGCTGGTGTCATGCCTACTATCCCCTTAGCTGCGCAGCTGTGAGCACCCTTAGCCTCAATGGAGTTTTGCGTAGTATGCTAATCTGTAGCTTTTTTAGATTATGTTGTCGCTCAAAGACAAGGGAAATGAAAAGTGTCACAACCGTAAATAAAGGAAGCAGAGAAGATGGTGATGATGATAAGTATGATGGTGGTTGTGGTGGTGATGATGTTTTAAAGAGGATGATGATGCTATGTTAGTCTCTTTTATTCATTTCACAGTCCCAGAAAGACCCAGGAACAGTGGACAAAATTATGAGGGATTTGGATGCTAACGGTGATGGCCAAGTTAACTTTGAGGAGTTTGTCTCCCTGGTGGTTGGTCTGTCCATCGCTTGTGAACAGTGCTATCAGATGCATCTCAAGAAAACAGGGGCCAGGAAGTGAAGGAATCAAAAAGGAGGAAGAGGTGTACATGGAAGGATGGGAGCTGAAAGGATATGGGAATGAAGATAACGTTCTGGGTTTTTCTAATTGTGCTGTCTAATAAAGTGTTCTTGTTGTTTACAAACAGGTCTTTAGTGAGGTTCTTCTGTGTGTGTGTATGTGTGTTTTTATGGTAGTGTCACAGCACTCTCTCTCTCTTTTCTGTCTCCCTGACACACACACAGACATACACTTTCTCTCTCTCTCTCTCTCTTTCTCTCTCTCAGACACACACACACACACACACACAAACACAGACACACTCACACATGCCAAGTGTATAGTGTATAGTGTCTGTGTTGTAATTAACAGATACTTCATAAGGATATGTTGTAGTGTTAAGTTTACAGAGCTTCCCGAATGCCTCCCACTCACCTTTCTTTAACATTATATATAGTCTTATATGCACTGCCATTCCCTGAGCATATACACTCAGGTGGACAATGAATAATGCTCATTACTCTTCTCCATTGTCCATAAAAGCCACAGACTTAAAATAGCCCATTACATTTTCCAGAGTTAACAAGCCTCACAACACTTAACAATACCCTGGTGTGGTTTAGAATAAGCTATATAGCCACTAATAATAGCTAGAGAAATTGTGCCCTCAGTTTACAATAAGACAGCAGGGAGTGGTCAGAGAGAGAGAGACAGGATATACACTCATTTCCCCATCATACCCTGAAATCTCTGTAGTCCTCTATCTCTACATTTTTGCCCTGTGAACCTGGGTTGGGCCAACAGCACACCACTGAGAAAGATTACTGTTATTGGTTTCAAAGCAAACACAAGCTGGTTGCTATGCTACTGTGGCTTGGAGAAGTTGAGTAACCAAAAGGGGGCCTGTGATTACCACACCCCGCTAACATAACCATACGCAAGTATTTTTAATGTCAGGGATTCTACCACTCACAAAACAGTCATTTTGCATTTCACATAAGATTATATGTAGCTGTTTTCCATTCCTAAGCATATTAAAGTACACAGGAGGCCAAAGGTAGGTTAAAGTACACAGCAGGCTAATTATGATTTCTTTGTTTTGGTGATGTTGGTAGAGGAATCACAGGTTTTATTGAGTGACAAAGATTTTAAAATCATGAGAAGAGTTGAAAAGGATAAGCTGAAAAGATAAGACCATGAAAACTGTTGTAACATTTACTATCACAGAAAAAGAAAACTTTAACTGAAACACTTTGCAAGTATAGCTGATCAAAATAGAAACTGATAGGAAAAGCACAATATGTCAACAGTGCTGGCACTCCCAAAGCTCCCAACCTGTTTGTGTGTGTGTGTGTGTGTGTGTGTGTATGTGTGTGTTTGTACTATTCTATTCTTCATTCTCTAAGGCAGAGCATACCATGGCGGACACCCTCTGATTCATCCATGACCCTGTAGTCATTGGCTCAATCATAAAATCCCCATGGGGGCTGAAAACATCACATGCACATCACGTCTCTTCTTCTTCTCTTTTTTTTCTACCAGCTGTGACCTTTTAACCCCCTGCAGGCAATTGGGGTAAGTTGCTTCACAACCTGTCAGACTGACATCACAAACATTACTCTGTTCTGGCGTCATCTTTACATTCCAAAGAAAAGTTCACTATTTTATTACACCTGGAGGTGTATAGTGTAAAGGTACAGTATGTGAATGTAGTCTAATACATCTTTTGTTGTCAAATTCAGAGAACAATCCTTGAATTCAATGTGCGGACTTAAGGTTTCTGGTTTTCTATATGGTAAATGATTGCACAGGCTTAGACCAATTAATTGCGCTGGCTTAGACCAAACTATAATTCTAGCCCAACAGGATCTTAGGTCCTGCAACCCCTTAGGGAGGCACCAAAGATCACAAGAGGGTGCTAGATTGTCTGCTTGCAGGTTGCCAAAATTAGTTTTGCAATAAAATTACTGAAGAACAGCTGAACAAGATAAAAATCTGTGCACATGAAACAGTTTGAAACATCTATTCTGGTCATCACTCAAAAACAGTGTCCGGCATAACCGCTGTGAGTGTCAGTGTCCACATTATTTCAGATTTTATTTGTTAAATACTTAGCACTCTCTCTCTTTCTCTCTCTCTCTCTCTCTCTTTCTCTCTCGCTCTCTCTCTCTCTCGCTTTGTGTGTGTGTGTATGTTTTAATGGTTGGGAACCACTGTTCTGACCGTTAACATATTGGGTGAATTCCAATGTTTTGTATGTAGGACTAGTATGAACTGGTGCCATACATACCATGGTTCAGGGATCAGGGATTCAGCCAATGTGTCAGATGCAAGGAAGAGAGAGGGGTATCATAGTTGGATGTTAAGCTCAGATATTAACTATTTCAGCAGAATCATGAACTGAATAATTAATTTCTGGTGCTGGTGGAGTTAGAATCATGTTCAGGACCTGGCACTGACATGGGGCCCCAGAAAATATTTTAATACTATAATCAGTGTTTAGGGGGACAAAATTATTTTCTGTCCCAAAATTTCTATGGGTGTCCCTGCCAATAAGGAAAAAAATCTGTCACTTTGGATTCACTTTGGACTGGTATTGAAATCACCAATCCAAATCCAAATCACTAATCACCAAATCACACAAAGTATTTTAAATGCATGAGAGCATTTGTTTACACATCTTATAGTTGTCACATCCTGTGTTATTATGACAGTTGCTATGTGATAGGGGCCATTGCCTACACATTATATTCTTTTTCCCAATGATTTTTGGGCAATAATTACAATTATACAGTTACATACATTTTTTTAGACCAATACTGAACCATCACCTACAAAACAAATCAACATCTATTTTTGATAAGGAAGCCAATACCATCCCTTGAAAGGAAAATGTGCCGAGAGAAATGCAGTTTTCTTACACATATGCAGTTCTATATTTTACCACTAGATGGCATAAAAATGCAACTGACCACAGAGCCATAGCCACCGGCTCTGACTGACAGGTTCATAGTCTTTCTTCTGAGACTATACTTACAGCCTTCTAGCCCACTTGTACAGTCTGGGGTCTAGATATCGTTCAGCAGTTGAATTTAAAGTTTCTCCTCTGTCAGCTCAGATTGTTTCATGCCATTTATTAGTCTGAATAAATAGTTGTTCAGTGTGGGACATAGGCATGCCTTATGTAGGCTAATTTAGCACTCTGCAGGGTAGTAGGCCTAACTCATTGGAGGGTTTGGTATCAGTTTGTTACGGACATGACAGCAATAGAAAGCCAGACCAGGGAAGACAAGGCCTAATCACTAGAGCTGACAGTCCTGATTTACATTATGATCCTCAAACAAGGCTGCCTGCTGAGTTCTATGAGGAGGACAGTTTTTGAAATCACCTCCTTCCCAATTGCAACACAGTCTCAAAGCATCTACACACTGGCTACTGACAGAACTGGACCACACACAGAACAGCAAGAGTGAGAGGTAGGCCTAATGAGAATTTTCCAAAAGTTCTGCTATGAAAATAGGTTTGGGTAGCATAAATTAGGGTACTTTACAAAGTTATATCAGGTAGGCCATCCTGGTACTGGCCTCTGTGATGGTTCCAGTAGACCTACTTGCTCATCTAGGGCAGTGCTCTTGTGACATCAAGAAGCCGACAAGGAAAGCGAAAGGGGGTCTTGTGATGGTTGGGCGGGTCACCGACAGCGCCGCTGTGTTCCCAGCGCTCAGCCCAGTGTACTTGAGTTGTTTTGAATGTGCGAGGCACCGACAGGAGGGGGGCAGAACTTGAGCTAAAGATGGCGGACGTAGAAGATGAGATACGGTCTGAACCCTCTTCTCTGCACCCCGCGGCTTCTCGAAACGGAACCGGTGTCAGTTCGGTGAGTGGTACCAGAGGCCAGAACCTAACAATGGTGACGTCAGGTCCGCGAATGGTACGGATTGTGAAATCGGAATCGGGCTATGGGTTCAACGTTCGTGGACAAGTAAGCGAAGGTGGACAACTGCGAAGTATCAACGGGGAACTGTACGCGCCACTGCAACATGTCAGCGCCGTGTTACCTGGAGGGGCTGCAGACCGAGCTGGCATATTAAAGGGTGACAGAATACTGGAAGTGTAAGTCTGTTAACTTGTTAATTATACCAATGTCCAGCAACTTGTAAACAATTAACATGCGCTACTGCTAGCTGGCTAGCAAGAGAAGTAGCTGGCTACATAGCCATACCGTCTGCTGGCTAACCTGTTATCTAACACTATCGCTAGCTAAGTCAAAACAAATCAATGCACCACCATAATGTTAATATCACCACATAATTGACTGATTAACACGCTCAAGACAACAGTTTAGTTACAGCCACAAAGAATTATAGTTGTTGTTTTCGCCCCGGACAGACCATAGACGTCCAATCAACCAGAAGAACCCAACAAAACATTTTGACACATGCAGATTTACATTAACCAGAATTTGCAGACCCTAACTAGCAGTAGCTAATCAGTGACTTGTGCTTGCTGACTAGCTCGACTTTACAGTATAAAATGAAGTGTTGTACGTGACCAGGCTGTTGTCATTGGCCATGTACGTGTTTGCTTTAATTAAGTGTTGTTATGGGTAAGCAGGTTTATGGGACGTGCATTGCTGTGGTGGCTAGCAATCCTTGACGCGAACGTTAGTGGTCATTCAGTTATCTTGAGCCCAACGCCATACTTAGCTTCTAATTCGAGCTAACGTCGCGTATTAAGTAGCTAACTTAAGCTCTCTGGCAAATCACCCAGTGTTTAGTGGATTAGTGGTGGCTAGTTTTTGGTGTATTGAATGTGTTGCGGAATGTGCTCAGAAATACGAGGCACTCGTCTATGCTACGCTGTAGTGGTAGCTAATGTCAGGTAGTGCTACTGGAATAACATTAACGTGGTCTGTGATGCATCCCAGCTGCAGATGCTGTCAGTTCCTCATATGCTAATCCATTATGTAGCGGGTTTCTTTCGGTAATATACACGCGCTTTTACAATCACTGTGCATTTGGGGAACCAATCGAAGCTTCTAGCGACCTCCTTGTTTTTAATCGGCAGTCGAACGCATCAAGTATTGTGTTTAGTGTGCAAACGGACGTTCACCGTCAATGTCAGGCAACCCAACCACTTGCCGAGCTAGGATATTAAATGCTGCTCACATACACCCCCCCCCCTTCTGCACACAAGCTTCGAGCCCGCTTTTCACTCGAAGCAACTGCTCTCTCCCTCGGAGCCAGACAAATGCAAAAGAATGACGTAGACACACATGCTCCATCCTAATTTTACCGCAATTAGTCAACACTACAGGTTGAGTTCATTGGGTGATTAATATCTATTCACAACAGAAGATGCAGAACAGCGCCTTGTAATGGGCCCTAGTATGCAACAAGTGTCAACATGTTTATGTGACCACCATTTGATGAGGATGGTCGTTTTCTATAGCTGATCAATACTTATGGAGGTGACTCAAATCCATGGGGTATGTTTGTAGTGGCCTAGTAGTGGGAATTACACCCAGTGAAGGGCAATGCTCTTCAGGTGTACTGGGAAAGCACACACACAAACAAACTCAACCACACAAAGTCCCTTTGAAGGGGGACTCCGCATTTATGAGCTTTCAGGTTCAAAGGGTCAGAAATTACAGGCCATTAGAGACCCACTATTAAAATGCAGGCAGCAGCAGCAGAGTGTCTTGCCTCGCCATCAGGATGTGTGTATGTGTGGGTGACTGGCTGGCTGGCTGAGACAGTCTCCTCTGATTCACACCATTGGAGGGACAGCCAGTTGTGCCCCATCCCACACAGCACCCCATCCTACACAGCTCATCAACATCACTGCATCATCGTCGCTTCTCTCCTTCCCCTTCTCTTTCCCCTCACTGTTTTCTGTCGAACTATTTAGGTCTGACGTATGCTTGATAGGTGTTTGTGTACTTGGGTGGTGTGGTAGATTTGGCATGCTGTGGCAGGTCCGTATGATGTTGGTGTGGAGGTGGTGGGACCAAGGAGTGTGTGATAAGTGTTTTCATGTCTCAGTGTGTGATAAGTGTTTTCATGTCTCTGAGGCAAAATGTCCATTGCGAACAATAAAGACTCTTTATCCATCGAAAGTCTGAGGGCTCAGGAGTTAGTCTAGGTTTTGTAGGACATGAACTGGGATTCAGCCTTTGAGATTTGCAGGTTGCTTGCATACATACACGTATGCACGTGTGGCTAGAGGCAAATCCCTGTTAATCTCCTCTTCAGTCCATGAACTATTTGCAGAGTGCCCAACCGTGTGTACATTTGTGAGCTTAGCTAGTACCATTAAAGGGGATCCCTCTCCTGACTATAGTAGATCACTTTTGCATCAACCATCAGACAGTAAAGACGAGCTCTGTGGGGGACTTGTGCATGATGGGATGGGCAGGATCCCCACCACAAAAAAAAGTGTCTCTGTGCTTTTAGGGACCCAGGTTTGATTCTGTTTTCATGTCTCCCACATCTCTCTCCCTCGGTTCCTGTCCATCTCTACAGTCCTATCTGCACAAGGGCAGAAAGCCCTAAAAATAGGCCCAGAAAAAAAAACACACAACCCCTGAGTTGCATTGCACCTGCCTCACTGAACTGCTCTGAAATGCTCTTCTTTATACCAAGTCACAACAACAGGACAGGACAGGACTGCTCTGCTACTGACAAACAGATGCAATCTCCCTGTATGCCAGACACTTAGTAGTTGAGGATGTGTGACAGTGAAAACGTCCCTGAATCCTATCTCTTTGAGCCCCAGCTGTTGCCTTCTCCTTTTTTGAGGCTCGTTTGCACCAGGATTGAGGACTGCAAAGACATCTAAAGCTGTAGGGGTATTGGTGTCCACACCAACAATGACAAATATGTCTCCTGAAGTTGATGAATGGCTAACATTTGACTTGATTGGCTGTCAGCTTTTTATCATTCCTGAAATCACACTGAAAGCAATCCCAAATGTGAAGTTCTTTAAGTCATTAGAGCCATGTTATGCAGTGTGGATGTTGTCATCCTTACTAACTATAACAACACTTAACCTATTGCTTTAGTATAGTATATAGGCCTTTAGTATACACTCTTTTGATCCCATAAGGAGTTTGTGTCTTTTGTGCTCTCATTTAACTTGTACTCTCATGTAATCTGTGTACTAGTAACAATTATACATGAGACAATGGACACACAGTGAAGTGAACGCTATCTGGGAGTGCCTGGGGAGCAGTGAGGGGTAAGGGTTAGGTGCTTTGCTCAAAGGCAGCTCTGCTGTGGATGTGGGAATGGGAAAGCACCCACATAGCTCTAATCAGTAGGCCCCAAATATTTTTGCCGTTATCGTAACTGTTATGGGTCTTGGTGTGAACAACCCTTTGTACTGCAGATTCACCATCACCACTAGTGCTTTAGTGACTCTTGCAAGGTCTCTGTGTGGTTGATGATAAAGACAGTGGACAGTTGTTCTGAGGCCAGTGCTGAGTCCATCCAGCTGTCCTATCTAGCCTGGCTGTTACTCTGGTGGTCTGCACAGCTCTTGTCATCTTCTGTTAACAGCACTTGGCTCGTTTTTATTCATGACCTACCTCGTGCTACTGCCTGCATGCCTGCCTGACTGCCTGCGCTGCGATGCTGTCTGTGTTTGGGGCGGAGGGGGCCGACGGAACCCAGACAGACGGGGACTGCTAGGCCGACTGTCTCTTACATAAGCCTTCCCCTCTCTCTCTCTCGCTCTCTCGCCTCCTCTCTTTCTCTCTCTCTCTCTTTCTCTCTCTCTCTCTGTGTCTTTTTCTCTGAGCTCATGGATGTAGGCTGTGCCATACTGGGCATAAATCTCAATGCTGCAACCGGTTGATGTCACCACTCCCTCTTCACTTCCTTGAATCTTCTGACTGTCTGTGCCCATTTAACCTCCACTGTGTTAATACAAAGACACAGACAGACAGACAGACAGACAGACTTGGTTGGTCTGTGTTTCCCAGTGCATATTGCTGCCTTGTAAGTGGCTGTGAGAATGAGGCTCTGGAAAGAGTGGCTTGACTCCTGTGCTATTTCTGCTGTCTATTTCAACAGAGTAGAAAAATGAATGCGTGTGTGTGTGTTTGTGAGCGCAGGCAGGGCGGTCTCGAGAGACCAGGCTGAGGAGAGGCCAGGCCGCCTCACTCCAGGAAGAGTCCACTCCAGCTCGAGATCTAAACAAAGTGAACATCCTACACACACACACACACACACACACACATACATCCACACACACACACACACACACACACACACACACACACACACACCATCCCCCGCCCATGGGAGAGTCAGCACAGTGCAGCCAGAAGTTTTTAACCCCTCCAGCTCTTTCAGACAATAATGTCCATTCCACCGCAGGAAACGGCTCCACTGTGCCTGAGACGCTGCTTGCTCTGTGGTATTTGTTCCTAATATTGGTTAGTAGTGCTCTCAGGTACGCTCTACTCGTCCTCTCCGCTCCCCACAACACACACACTCACACACACACACACACTCTCACTCTTCCACACGCACATTATGCATTCTCTCTCACAAACGTTGAACACACACTCTCTCTTTCATGCACACATACACACCACACACACTCTTAATAGACACACATCAAGAACTTCTTTATATACACAATCTACCTGTCTTAGCTGTTAAGTTAAGCACATGGGCAATAAACACACACACACACACATATATGGTAGATGGCATTTTACAATACAGACACACGTTCTTTAGCACTCAAAACACACATTAAACAAACACACATACACACACACTTCTAACATGCCACGTCAGCTTGTCCATGTTGGGAATAAGTAGGCCTGAAGGCTGTTTTAGTTCCCCCTTGCCTCTCGAGTGAAGCCAGCCTTTGTGCAGCTTTGAAGCTGCATTGGCACAGATGATTGGCAGATTACAAGCCCAGAGCTGGGGCCTCCTGAGAAAGGCTAGGCTAGCACATACCCAGGCTTGAGTAGGAGGTGAAGTGAGAGTGAAGGCCGCATTAGTAGTGGTGGTGTGTGTGTGTGCACGTCCATGTGCGCGCGTGTGTGTGTGTGTAAGCAAGAGTGGCCGCAGTAGTGATGGGAGAGGTGGTGTGTGTGTATAAGCAAGAGTGAAGGCCGCTGTAGTGATGGGAGAGGTGGTGTGTGTGTGTGTGTGTGTGTGTGTGTGTGTGTGTGTGTGTGTGTGTGTAAGCGAGAGTGAAGGCTGCGGTAGTGATGGGAGAGGTGGTGTGTGTGTGTGTGTGTGTGAAGTAAGAATAAAGGCCGTGGGACTGTTGTGTGTGTGTGGGTGTGTGAATAAAGTGAGAGCGAAGGCCATGAGACTAATGGAAGAGGTGGAGTGTGTGTGTGAGTGTGTGTGAGGGGGAGAGAGAGCGAGAGAGAGAAAGAGAGACAGTAAGTCAAGTGAGAGTGAAGGCCATGAGAGTGTGTGTGTGTGCGCGCGTGTGTGAGTGAGTGAGAGAGAGACAGTAAGTCGAGTCAGAGTGAAGGCTATGAGACTGTGTGTGTGTGTGTGTGTGTGTGTGTGTGTGTGTGTGTGTGTGCGCGTGTGTGTGTGTGCGCGCGCAACACACATGCGTGTGTGTGAAATGTGCTGATGGTGCAACAGTGGTGTTCCATTTCTATGCTTACTGCTTAGTTTTACTGGCCGCACACCTACAGAGTGAAGGTCTTTCTCTCCTCCCTGTTTTGCTTTCTTTTCTTCTCCTTCACTCCCTCCTCCTCTCCTTGGGAGGATAAGGTCTCTCACCTCCACTGTGTTTTTCTTGCTTTTCTTCAGTCATTTTTTCATTGCCCCCCTCCCACAGACTCGCTAACTATGTGGCACCATCCCCCGCAAAAATATATTTTCTGCTGATTAGTATACTTGCTCTCGCTCTCTCTCGCTCTTCCTCTCCCTCTCTCTCTCCTTTTTCCTCTCACTTTCTTTAGTTTTTGAATATTTTAGTGTAGTTGCATGCTATGGAAAAAGCCACTGTCTGTGCAATGTCTTGGAGAACCAGTAGAAGTGAGGGCCACAGTCTAGGCTCTCTCTCTTTCTCTCTCTCTCACTCACACACTCACACAAACACTCTCTCTCTCTCTCTCTCTCTCTGTCTGTCTGTCCCCCTCTCCCCTCCACTTGTTGACCCTTTCCTCCCGTCTGACCCAGTGTGCCTCATATGATCTCCTCTGGCCTCATATGTGCTCGTAGGACACGTGATGGTGGGTATGAGTGTCACACATTAACCAGCTTGTCTATTTGGGGGGGAAAGAGAAGAGGAACTTTGTGTTCTGAGGAAGTGTGTCTTGATGAGGCAACTTGGTAAACATGAGTGAGTCCATGTACCTGCAACCTCTCAGCTCTAGACCTTTATCTGTCCCTCTGTCCTTCTCTCTCTCTCCTTCTTTCTTTCCCTCTCTCTCCCTCTCTCTGGTTCTGCCTCTATATGACAGTCTCTCTCTCTCTTGCTCTCTCTCTCTATTTGTCTGTCTGTTTTTTTTTCTGTTTGTTTTTTGTTGTTTTCTTTCCATCTGTTGCTTTCCTTCTTTCTTTCGTTCTTTTCTTATGCTTGTTTTCTCATGTCTCCTCTTTTCTCCTTTTCTTTTGTCCCTTGCTTTCACTCAGTCCATCCATTTTTCTCTCTCTCTATTATCACTGTAGCTTTCTCTTTTTATCTTCCTCAACTTACTCCTCCCTCCTCTCCCTCTCTCCCTCTCTCCCTCTCTCCCTCTCTCTCTCTCTCTCTCCCTCTCTCCCTCTCTCCCTCTCCCTCTCTCCCTCTCTGCCTCTCTCCCCCTCTCTCTCCCTCCCTCTCTCTCTCTCTCCCTCTCTCCCTCTCTCTCTCTCTCTGATCTATGCCAGGTCTGTGTTGCCAGCCTTTCTCCACTCTGCCCCCCCAACAGGAACCTGCTAATAAAAGCCTTCAAAACCCAGGAAGTCAAAAAGTAGCTTTCCAAAACAGCGTATAACGGGCATGCCATTAGCCAACTAGCCCAGACGGGCTTTCAGTCTGACCTCCTTTAATCGGTCTAATCCTTGTCTTTCTTGTCTAACAGCAGGGTATAGAGATTGACATATTGTCCAAAAGAGCACATACATCCAAAAATTTGAACAGGTGCTGAAGATAAAGCGGAAAGAAGAAGAAGAAGAAGAAAAATAGGCTTTTCGTAGCTCCCAAAAATGTGATTTGTGTTAACATCCAAGATGTACCCGACAAAGATCACACAGGTTGAAACTTGCAGTTAAAAATCACAATCACACAAATTTTGGGGAGATCAGTGAGGGTGAGTGTTCTTCTCTGCAGAACTAGAAATGGACACAGCCGTGTTGCCCGTCTGGCAGTAGATGAACAGATGGGGTGTGTATGTTTGTGGGGTGAGGCTGTGGTGTGTGTGTGTATGGACACCGCAGTGCAGTTCTTTCTGTGGTATGGGGTGAGCTGTGGGGTGAGATGTATGTGCGTGCGTGCGTGCGTGTGTGTGTGTGTGTGTGTGTGGATACAGCAGTGCAGTTCTTCTTGCAGTAGAACATGGGGTGAGGTGTGTTTGTGTGTGTGTGTGTGTGTGTGTGTGTGTGTGTGTGTGTGTGGATACAGCAATGCAGTTCTTCTTGCAGTAGAACATGGGGTGAGGGGTGTGTGTGTGTGTGTGTGTGTGTGTGTGTGTGTGTGTGTGTGTGTGTGTACGTGTGTGTGTGTGTGTTTTTTGCTCCCTCACATGTTCATTCATGAGTGTATTGAGGCCAGAAGGCTGGTGGCCTTACTGTCACCCTATTTCTATCTCCCTCCCTCTCTCTCTCTCTCTTTCCCTCTGTCTCTCTCTCTCTGCCCCCCCGTCTCTGTGTGGCTGTATGCATGCATCATGTTTTTCCACCCGTCTCGTCCAATGAATAAGTGATGATGGCGAGGCGATGGTGGCATATGGCAGCCATCCCTCACCACGCCAACCCACCTCACCCTGGAAAGACAAAACAACTGCTCTCTCCTTTCCCCCTCCGCCTCCTCCTCCTCTCTGTTTCACTTTTTCATTCTTCCTTTTTCTGTCTGTATGTCTGTCTGTGTATCTCTCTCTCTCTCTCTCTCTCTCTATCTATCTATCTATCTATCTATCATCCACTGGCTTTCAACAAGTCAAGTGAGGTCAACTGAAAGTGTGTTTCTGTCACTTAGACTCATGTAACTGATACTCAAGCAGCCTAATAGTGTACGGATCTAAACACAATGATCCAGCAGTAACGATGTGGAAAGCATCCATGAGTTTTAATCTTGCTATTAATTAGGGCTGTAATTAGTAAACTCTGCCTGTACTGAGCTCTAGGTAATGTAGTTGCTTTTGAGAATAAACCTCTGAATCCTCTCCTCTTTTGTTGTTCTCCCCTCCCTTCTTTCCCTCTCCCTTTTGTCTGTCTTTCTCACTCTTTTTCCCTCTTCTGTCTCTTCCTCTGCTATCTTTCCATCACTCCTGTTCCTACTACCCCCCCCCCCCACACACACACACTCACTCTCACACTCACACACATGCACACACACACTCACACCCACTCATTCTCAGTCATTCACTCACACACATACTCGCACATACACTCGCATTCATTCTCTCACAAACATACTCGCACACACACACACTCTATCTCTCTTTCTATCCCCCCCCCCATCTCTCTGTCTATCCCCCCCCGTGTATCTGTCAGCACGTACACTTGCTTAGAGAAGCATAGAGCATAGAGACTTTTTAATGGTGTCAGTGGTGTACCGATATAATGTGTGAAGAACTGGTTTAGTGTAGGTGTGTGAAACCACAAATTTCCCCTCTAACTCAAATTCAAATCCAAATTCAAAATGTGTTGTTGGCATGACAAGGTCACTCATACCGTCAAAGCAGTAGTTCTGCAATACAATACATCTGAACATTCACAGAAACATGTTAATATATTATATACATTTATACAGTTTTTAATTGAGTTCCTCTTTCCCATCCACCCCCCTCTGTTTTTCTGTCTTTCTCTCTCTCTCTCTTTCTTTCTCTCTCTCTCTCTCTCTCTTTCTTTCTCTCTTCTCTCTTTCTCTCTCTCTCTCTCTCTTTGCCATCCTCTCGTCTCACAGGAATGGTGTGAGTGTGGAGGGGGCGACACATAAGCAGGTGGTGGACCTGATCCGGGCAGGCGAGCGGGAGCTGGTTCTGGCTGTGCTGTCTGTGCCGGCCCACGAGGCAGACGGTCTGGAACCCGGCGAAGAAGGGGGCAGCCCACCCAGCTATGACTACAGCGACCGGCAGGCCGTGCCCATCTCCATCCCCTCCTTCAAACACGTGGAGCAGCACGCCGAGAGGTTTGTGGTGAGTGTCGCAAAGAGCAGGGCCTCATTAGTTTGCATCTGAAATCATATTTCCATATAATACAAAAGCAAAAATATTTGATCACCCCACCACCAAAACCACGACGACCTGCTGTATGGCCTTATGGGCTGTAATATAAAAAAATTATTCATTAAATAAATACTAGAAGCATTAAGCTACACAAGTACATAGCAGGTCTAGATACAGACCGCTAATGTCAGACTGCACCTTGGTCTCAATTGAGATCCACAGTGGGTCTGGAAAGTTGTGTTTTCCAACCTGGCTGCAGTACGCAGTTGGATAGATCTACAACCAGTCAGACTGGTGATGCAGATGACGTTAAAAGTTACTCATTGACTGGTATTTAGCGCACTCTTGTATCCAAAGCAATACAGACTCACAACTTAGGGCTTGGGATTCAAACCCAGGTTGACGGATTGTCAGTTGGCAAGGCAAACCTATTTATATATTTGATATATATTTTTATATTTCATACACAGAGGCAGTTCAATGTGCTTTACAAAGAAAAAGACAAAGAGCAGTGAATAATGGAACATAAAATAAGTTGGCATGCAGTGACATGTAGTCAGTGAGTGTCATAAAGAGCTGCAGCACTGAAGGTCCACAACACATTGAAGGGGCGATGTGTAGTTTTTAGGTTAGAACATCCAAAAATGACCTAAAATGACCCAGAAACAGCAACTGAATGTGGAGAACCGACCGTATTTGATGTAGGGTGCTACCAGAGCAACAGACACCCTGTCCACCTTCAAGAAATTTATGAAGACCCAGCTCTTCTAAGAATATATCCTGGCTTAAAACGTCCGACTACCTGGAATGCACTGACAGTGACCCCCCCCCCATCTGCACTCTTGCATAGTTTGTTTTTATTGTGCTGTAGCTTAAATGTTTATCTTCTTTTTGTAAAAGCATCTGCTAAATGCGTTAACAAAGTAATGTAATGCCAAGAGTGGCCAAGCACTGTGCTGTCCAGATATCCAGTTATAGTTACAGCATGCTAATCAACTAGCACTACCATGTGTGGCTGCTGTATTAAATACAATGCAAGTGAATACCTAACTGTGTTCAACACCTTTAAAGGAGAAATCCATAGACCAGTTGCTTGAGGTCACAAAGTGCTGTTGGTTGGAAAAAGAACAGGAAAATTTGATGCAACATAGACCAAATAGTGAACCAGCAGGTAACATTAACTGAATTGGGCAAACAACAGGGCTATGGATTAAGTTACACCAGATTTCTCCTTTAAAGGACTAATTATCACAACAGTAGGGACTAAAAAAGCAGCCAGAGAGCACAGACCGCAGTCCCGGTCAGATGATGATGTCTTGCAACATCAGTGGAAGAGAAACTACAGTCAGTCAAGCCGCCCCTGAGTCAGAGGTTCATTCCCTGTCCTTGCCACACCTTTCCAGCAAGCTTAAATGGGAAGTGTGTAGTTTTTTTTTGTGTTTACAGTGTGCTGTAGCTTTTGGGAAATACCAGAAACACTTCACCAGTGTGAACACACTGACAGACAGATGAACTGCACCTTAATATATTGCCTCAATGGCAGAGGCAAGTACTTTTCCTTTAAAGCACTTTTCAAGGACTCACAAGGCCACCTTGCATAATTATTTACAGATCAGGTTTATATGCTTGGGAAAAAAAAACAACTGAATGAGTAGAGATGAATCAGCAGTAAAATCAGCAATAGCATATGAGGTAAAAAGGGATTTACCCAAATGCACACTCAAACACATATGCACATTTTCATGCATTAAATTCATTTAACCTACACCTACTGCATCTACGGTACATAATGTGCAAATATCTATACATTTTCATCTGTAAGATTAGTGGGATGAGTTTTTTTGCATCTGTGAGTATGCTAGGATGTGGTCAGTCAAGGTGAATCTGTATCATAACAATTTCACCCTTTATGGAGATACAGATCCAGTACCTCCATGCAGACGTGTGCCCTTCCCAATTAGTTATGACCTGTAACAGACTTGTCCACTATGCTGCAAGGTCACCGTCTAAACATGGACGGGCCCCAAACGGACTAGAAACTATAATAAGAAACACCGCACAGCCACGGCGTTTGTAGCTCTGAATGTGTATGACGGCAAGTGAGAGTAATCGCTAAAACACTCTGGGTCCCACTCACACACACCTCCATCCAGGAGGCCATGTTATCACTTGGGGCTGTTACATAGAGCAAGGTCCCCACGGATTCTTAAAAAGTGTTAAAATGTCTAAAGTTTAGCTTTTGATATTTAAGCTCGTCTTAAAAAGGATTGTGGGATGGATGGTCACCTCGAGGCCATTATCCCACTTATCTCCCGTTTGTATTTAGGATATAATTTTATCTGTAACTTTCTTTATATTTAGGAATCATGTGCATAAACTACAGAAAATAATCTATTTTAGCTACTGTTAAGGCGGGAAAAGTACAGCGTGAAATTCTTCACTACGGTCGTTATGGTTACCATTCATAAGCACATTGATATGGAACCGTGATTCAAATTTTTCGGATCTACTTCAAAGGTAGCCAATTATACAAAGTTAATTCCCACCTCAT